>CAUYUJ010003370.1:273896-451396 GCA_963575745.1 Prorocentrum cordatum
AAGAGGAGGCGGAAGCGGAGGAGGCGCATCGAATCCACTAGAAATTCGGAACCCACGCCCCTTCCCCATCCCTCCCTCTCGTCCGACCCGATATGAGCTCACGCGTCGTGGTCCCGCGCACGATGGAGTCGTCTACGAGCAGCACCCGGCGACCCTCGAACTCGGCCTTGACGACGCTCAGCTTCATCCGCACGCCCTTGCGCCTCAGGAGGAAGAAAACTACATAAGCATCAACGCTCGGAGGTCCGCGCGGACTGTTCGGATCGGCACGTCACGTCCCCCGTCCCTGGCGCGCGGAATCCGCCAGGGGCGGCGCCAGAGGCGCCGCCGGGGGGGGGGCCAGCGCAGATCCCCCAAAAACGGCGCGGACCTCCGAAAGTCTATGCTCGTGCAGTTCTCCCGTTCCTCTACGAAGGCCGTCCCAAATCGCCCCCCCGCCTCTCTTTCGGTGAGACGTGAGACTCGAGTTTGGGAGACTCTGGTTGGCCAGACCTCGTTTGAAATTTGGCGCGAGCTCTTGATGCAAGCACCTCAGGCAAACTGGACCATTCAAATCCACGCCCTGACCGTCAAAAAGCGGTGGAAAACCCTGAGATCCGACCTTATTCGGCTTTTGCTTCCGCGAACCTCTTCACCTGTCCCGGCATGATGAACGTGCGGCCGACGTAGTGGTTCTTCTGGAAGCCGTCCCGGTACAAGCACTTGAGCGTGCTTGCGAGCTGCAGCGCCGACGTCCGCGAGGTGTCCGGCACCGGGACCACCACGTCGATGCCGTGGTCGTCGCCGTACAGCCGGCGGATCTTCTCTGCCAGGCGCTCGCCCATGCGCAGGCGCGCCTTCCGAAGACGAACAAATATCGGCACCGCTACTCCTCCCTCGTGTTCGCCTTTTAGGGCCTCCCCTCGTCGCCACGGCTGGATTCGCCTCGATATCCTGGTCAGAACGCACCTCTGGAGCGGTCTAGGGAGTGGCGGTGTCGGCATCGTTTTGGCTCCCCACGCCTCGTACACGCACACGCCATCCATGATGGAGTCCGGCCGTGCGAAGTAGACAAACTCGAACAGGCAAGGGCTCAAGACTGGTGCGCTGTGGCACAACTTCCGGTACAAGCCCTTGTTGGGACGCGGGCACTCCGGTACCATCGGCAGCATCAGCACTGCCTCGCCCGGCGCCACGTCGCCCAAGAGGTCGAATCCGAGTAAGTCCTGGGTAGAACTCTCCCAGGGTACGTTCTGACCAGAATTTCGAGGCGAATCCAGCGGTGGCGACGGGGACCTCCCAGGAGGCCCAAAAAGGCGAGAGCGAGGGGATGGTAGCAGTATGCGTACATTTTCCTTCTCCGAAGTCCAGCACTGTTGACTCCGAGCCTGCGACGTAGTCGACACCTTCGGGCATGGTGGTGGAGGCCCGCTTGCCCACGCAGAGCGGCCGGATGCCCCACGGGTCTCGGAAGCAGAGCACGCCCACGTTGTGAATGAGCAGCACGACCGCGTAGCCACCACGGCAGCGCAGCATGGTCGCCCGCACAGCAGCGAAGATGGCCTCCTCTGGAAACCTGAGCGACGACAAGAAACGGGTCTTGCGCAAGATGGCGTAGCGACATTACGCCGTGGCTTACGCGGGCCGCAGCGCAGCACGCCACATGGGAAACGAGGGCGCTCACACGCGATCTTACGCGGGCAGCTTCTACGCGCCAATGTCCGTGCGGACGGCCCCGTTTTCCTGCGTCGCTCACCTGTCTTTGTCTGGGATCAGTGGCGGCTCCCCCGCTCCAGCGTCGCCGCTGCCGCCCTTGACGCCGCCCTTGCCACCCTTGCCTGCGTGCGAGAAGGCGGTCTGAAGCTCCTCGGCGAAGATGTTGAGGAGGATCTCGGAGTCGGACGTTGCATTAAGGTGCCTCAAGCTCCGCACAACCTTTTGCCAGGAGGAAACGCAATACTGAGAGAAGCGGGTCTTGGACCTCAAGGCGTTCGCCTGGACGTGCTAGTTCATCCCAGGGCTTGCGTTGACGGTGGGCGCGGGACAATCGAAAACGGCGAAAAACCTCCCAGGCCCCTTTCGCTCACGACTGCTTCTCTGAATTCGGCGGCGAGCCAGGGGGGAAAGTCAGAGGGGGCAGACATTCTCAAATCGGGGAGACGTAAGACTCGGGTACGGGGGACTCGGGTTGGCCCGACGGGGGCCATCATGAAAATGACAAGACCCAATCTGAAATTTGACGCGGGCTCCCGCTGCAGACAACCCATGAAAACAGGACCGTTAAAATCCAGGACGCGCTCGTCAAAAAAGAGTCGGCAAACCCGAGTTCCGGCTTACTTGAGGTCACGTTTCCCCGATCAAAGGCGGCGGGGCTTCTCAGAAGTACTCGCGCCTCCTGAGACGCCGCCTCTGTCTCCAGAGAAGGCTCAGAAGACTTCTCAGAAAGCGCGAGGGCCTCAGAGAAACCCCACCCGCCTTCTGAGAAGGCCTGCCCCATCTCACTTCCCCCCGGGCTCGCCACCGACAAATGGCGGATTCCAGAACCCCTGACCCCAAAAGCGTCTCCATGTATTGAGGGCGCATCTTTTACTTCCGCCGCCTTCCGCCAGCCTTCCGCCAGCTTCCGCTGGCGGAGGCAGCCTCGTCTTACTTCCGCCGCCTTCCGCAGGCTTTCCGCCGAGGAAGAGATGCCAACTCCTTCGATCCTCGAAGGCGAGGCCATTTCTGGAACGCCCCCCGACGTCAGAATTTTTTCATGACATTAACCCCAAGAGGTCTCGACCCATTCCCCAAGACCTGTTCTTCGTCCTGAGCCGTTTCTTGACAGTCCCGGGGTCCAGGCATGCCCCCCAGAGGCCGAAAATAACGAAAGACCGCCCGTCGTGATATTTTAATGACTCGAGGGGTCTCTGGATTGCGAGCCTTCTCGCGCTCGCTGGCCGCGTTCGTCAGGTTGCCATTGTGGGCCAGGGCCAGGCCGCACGGGTAGTTCACGTACAGCGGCTGCGCCTCGCGGCAAGAGGACCCGCCCGCCGTCGGGTAGCGGCAGTGGGCGATGCCTGATGGTGGCGTGCACGACGACGCCGACGCCGACGCCAACGACGGTGGCGACGACGACGACGAAGACGACGGCAGCGCCGACGACGACGACGACGACGACGACGACGACAGCAATGACGACGACGACGCCGACGCCAACGACGGTGACGACGACGACGACAATGCCGCCGACGACGACGACGACGCCAACGACGACCACGACGACGAGGACGATGACGAGGACGACGACGAGGACGACGACGATGACGACGACGACGACGACGACGACGACGACGACGACGACGACGCCGACGCCAACGACGGTGGCGACGACGACGACGAAGACGACGGCAGCGCCGACGACGACGACGACGACGACGACGACGACAGCAATGACGACGACGACGCCGACGCCAACGACGGTGACGACGACGACGACAATGCCGCCGACGACGACGACGACGCCAACGACGACCACGACGACGAGGACGATGACGAGGACGACGACGAGGACGACGACGATGACGACGACGACGACGACGACGACGACGACGACGACGACGACGCCGACGCCAACGACGGTGGCGACGACGACGACGAAGACGACGGCAGCGCCGACGACGACGACGACGACGACGACGACGACAGCAATGACGACGACGACGCCGACGCCAACGACGGTGACGACGACGACGACAATGCCGCCGACGACGACGACGACGCCAACGACGACCACGACGACGAGGACGATGACGAGGACGACGACGAGGACGACGACGATGACGACGACGACGACGACGACGACGACGACGACGACGACGACGCCGACGCCAACGACGGTGGCGACGACGACGACGAAGACGACGGCAGCGCCGACGACGACGACGACGACGACGACGACGACAGCAATGACGACGACGACGCCGACGCCAACGACGGTGACGACGACGACGACAATGCCGCCGACGACGACGACGACGCCAACGACGACCACGACGACGAGGACGATGACGAGGACGACGACGAGGACGACGACGATGACGACGACGACGACGACGACGACGACGACGACGACGACGACGACGACGGTGGCGACGACGACGCAACGACGACGACGACGACGACGACGACGGCAACGACGAAGACGCCGACGCCGACGCCGACGCCGACGCCGAGAGGCGGGGGGGCGAGAGCGAGCGGGCGGCCTTCTGAGAAGGCGGGGAACTCCTCAGAAAGGTACGGCAGGTTCGTTTCGTGACAACCTTGGCGCTGGTTTCTGACACCGCGTGGATCGTTCAATGAAAAATCGGCGGTTGTTCAATCGCCAAATCGTTCCACAGTGGCCGGTTCTGGGCCACTGGCAGCGTTCAACCTTGCACGTTCGCGAGGGGGTCACCTCCGCGTCGGCACGACACCAACCTACTGTAGACGGCCACCCCACCTCGCCCCACCCCCTCATGAAGGGGAACGTTAGGGGGGACCGGCTCAGGAGGGGAGGCATCTAGCTGGAATCGGCGATACATCGCCGATATATGGGCGATAGACCGCCGATGGCGAAACCGTACTTCCCTGGGCGGGATGGGAAGACGAATAAGAATAAGAAGAACACAAAACGCCACAAACATAAACTGTTGGCGCTCCGCGCAGATTTCTTGGATCTGCGCTGGACCGACCTCCCTCCCTGGCGCGCGGAGCGCGCCAGGGGCGGCGCTGGAGGCGCCGCCAGGGGGGCCCAGACGCCCATTGAAGAAATCTGCGCGGAGCGCCAAAAGTTTATGTTTATGGCGTTTTTTTTTCGAGGGATGGGCTCCCGGTCCGCCCCTCGGCGATCAATAAGCGACTGAGGTCGATGCGTTCCCTCCCGAGCCTATCCCCCCCCGAGCGCTGCCCCGGGCTTCCGAGCGCCGCCGCCGAGGGCCTACGTTCCCGAGCAGCTCGCTGACGTGGCGCTGCTGGAAGACGTCCCGCACCTGCCCCACGTCCTCGGAGGAACGGACAGCTGCATAAACATGAACTTTTTCTTGTTTATGGAACCTATGTGTTCCCATCCTGGCAGTGCGAAGAGCAAGACCGTGCCCCCCCCCGCCAGGAGCGCTGGGCAATCCACGAAAACCTGGTGCAGACTGGATGTGAAAGTAAATCGCGAAGCTCTTCGACTGATCGCGCGAGTTCGTGGACCGCTGTCGTGCAGGCGCCAAACGCATGGCAAGAGGCTGAACAACAATGCATAAGCAGGAACTTTTATCAGCGCTGTGACCCCCGGCCTTGCGCACGGCGTGCGCCAGGGGGCCCCCCCCACCGATCCGAACAAAAAACGCGCGGAGCTCCGAAACGTGCATACATGTTTTCTTTCTCGAGTCCTTTTTTTGAACCGAGTCTCAAGCGAAACAAAAAACTGCTACACGCTTCGCCCCCTAAGGGGCTCGTGGGCCAAATTGCCTACGGTGGTGCATCATCGAACGAGGCTCGTCGACCGACGATGGGACCGGAGGCGGAGCGGAGAGATGCAGTGTACAGTTGGGGGTCCGAAAAAACCTGGACCCACCCACCCTGTCGGCCGATTGAGTCCTTGTGGGTGCTGAAGCGCGTGGACTCCCAGGAGTCGGCCGTCGAGGCCGTCACGATGCCCGCGGCGTCCTGCCCGCGGTGCTGCAGCGCCACGAGCCCGTCGATGAGCTCCTGCACGCACGGCGTCTCGCAGTCGGCGAGGAGCAGCGCCAGGATCCCGCACATGGCTGCTGCGCTCTACCCCCCAGACCTGCGACGCCGAGGTGCTCCGGGGTCCGAGGGGGAGGATTTGTCTTTCTCCACGGCCCGAGCGTCGCTGCCAGGGCCCAGGCCACGAGGCGCGACGCGCAGGGGCTCCCCCGCGCCCGTGCGGGCGGCCTGCAGCGGACGCGTGCGATGATCCTCAGAACGTGCTGGCTCCAACGTGTGCTTGTCCTCTGTTCACCGAAGCCCGTGAATACGACGCAGGCGGAACTACGAAGGCCGACGCAGGCTGCGTGCCACCGGAGGAGCGCAACGGGGTAAACACACAGTGGGCTAACACAGACACGCACACACACACACACACACACACACACACACACACACACCCTGAGGATCATCGATAGGTGCACATCCGCCGTCCGTCTTGTAACTCCACCAGGCAGCCCCAAGACCTCTGCGGATCCCTGGGGTCTTTGACGAACAAAGACTCTTTATGAGGCAACTGCTGGCAGGCTAGCTTCTTCCTGTATGCGCCTGCCGCGAAGCTTGGAGAGCAATTTACAAAAGTGTTGGGTGGGCGCCATGAAACCCGATAGCGCGCAAAGCGGACAGAATGCATCTCCCTCGCATGACGCTATCGGGCGCTAATTACTGGTTGCTGTTAGGCGCTCTTGGAGCGCTACTCGACGCTACTGGTCGCTGCCGGGCGCTGTTGGACGATATTGAGCGCTAGTTGGGCGCTATTCGCAGATATACGTTAAATCCAAGACGAGCGGAAGCTTCTGTGATTCTGTGATTTACTATCTAACGAATGCTCTCACGACGTGGACCTCGAAGCTCTGACTCTCCGCCGCGCGGGCCCATCTGTACTACTGCCCCCCCCAAAGGGCCAAGGGGAGCCGGCCCTCGTGGGCGGAAACGAAGCGACAGAAACGCGCCGTGGTGATTCTCCTGCGGCGCACACGGAGGTCCGGGGTGACGACGGCGCCGGCGGAGGCGGCTATCCACGGCGGGGGGGGGGGACAGCTTGAGCCAAAGAGGCCCGGGCCGTCCACGGCGACAGCACGACCGAGAGCGGACCGAAGCGGCGGCGAGTCTCCGAGCCGGCCGCGGGCAGCCCAAGCGGCGCCGCAGCGGCACAGCACCCGCGCCGCCTGGCGACGCGGCAGCGGCACGCGACACGGCAGCCGACCAGCAGCGACGCGGCAACGCGGCAGCGGCAGGCGACGCGGCAGCGGCGCGCCAGCGGAGGGGCGCAGGCGACGCGGCAGCGGCGCGGCAGCCGACCAGACCGCACCGACCGAACGCAACGGGCTGCGGCGCAGCCGAGGCCGACCGAGCCGCACACCCCTTGGGGAGACCCGTATAAATCTGAAGAAATCACGACTGGAGCCCTAGTCCCCATCTTCATTCGCCAATCTCCGAGCCGGATCGGTCTGAGGGTCCAGGGACCCGAAACTGGGCGAAAACGCCCGGTGTGAAAACAGGATATCAGTGTTAGGTCGGGCACGTCCTCCTACAGGGGGATTTTGGGCGAAAACAAAATAGCCCAAAAAATTAAGAACGGTCAAAAATAGTCGAAAATAATCGCTAGAGTATTTTTGACTCTTTTTGAATACTCCTCCTGTAGAGGGACAGGCCCGACTGACTCTCAGTGCCTGCCCGCTCCGCCAGCTGAGAGAGAGACCAACCTCTGCGCCGTCTGCGCAGCCAGAGCGCAGGGCGCCAGCCGTACACTTTCGGCGAGGCCGGCGCGAGCCAGACCGCCGCGCGGGCCGCGCCGCGGCGTTGCGAAGACGAAGACGACGACGACGACAACGACGACGACGACGACGACGACGGCGACGACGACGACGAGAACGACGAGAACGATGGCCGAGGACGGCGGCAGGGCCGAGGGAGGCCGCGCGCGGGGCGGCCAGCCGGGCGCAGGCTGGAGGCGGACGCCCATGCTGTCTGGACAGGCCGTCGCAAGCCCCCCACACACGGCAGTCGCTGGTCCCTCTGGAGAGGGCAGCGTTCACGAGCGGCGAGCATGTCCGTATCCGCGCCCTCGCGGTCTGTCTGGATTCCGGGGCGCGATCCCACGGATACGCGGTCGCACGGGTACGTTCCGCGCGGGGCATCCGCGAAGAAACGTCCCGTATCCGCGGGGTCGCGGCCCAGCGGCCCGGCCCGCGAGGCCGCGGATACGGATATGTATTTCGCCCACGACGCTTCACACTCCGACCCCTGGCGGTACCCCTGGGTAGTGGAAGCTCCACCTGAGCGACGAAAACGGATAGGTCTTACGCGAGATGACGCAGCGACCTTCAGAAGTGGCTTATGCGGGCCGCCGGTGCGGCACGCCACATTGAAACCGACGGCGATCACGCGCGACCTTCCTGGGGCAGCTTACGCGCCAATGCCCGTGCGGAGGAACCCGTTTTTCTGCGTCGCTCACGTCGGCAGGAGTCAGAAGTTGAAACCGAACTCCGCCTGGGCCCCCCACGGGGCCCACTGGGCCGCGCGAGGCGGGGGGAGGGGGGAGAAGCAGAAGGACATTCGAGGAGGGGCAGGGCTTTAGTGAAGAACCCTCGAGGAGGAGGGAGGAGGAGAAGCGAGGAGGAGGAGAAGCGACGAGGAGAGGCGAGGAGGAGGAGGAGGAGGAGGAGGACGAGCGGGAGGGGGGAGGAGGAGGCGCAGGGGGAGGGAGGAAGAGGGAGGAGAAAGGAGGGGGAGGAGGAGCAAGGATGGCCAGAAAGGCGCATAAAACGTCCTCGAATTCAACAACGACGACGACACCGACGACGACGACGAAGACCACGCAAACGACGACGACCACGCAAACCCGACGCCGACGCCGACGCCAGCGGCAACGCCGACGAACACGACGACGACGATGACAGCAACGACGACGACGACGACGACGAAGACCACGCAAACGACGACGACCACGCACACCCAACGCCGACGCCGACGCCAGCGGCAACGCCGACGAAGACGACGACGACGATGACAGTAACGACGACGACGACGACGACGACGACAACGACAACGACGACAACGACGACGACGACGACGACGACGACGACGACGACGACGACGACGACGACGACGACGACGACCACGCGCACCCGACGCCGACGCCGACGCCAGCGGCAACGCCGACGAAGACGACGACGACGATGACAGCAACGACGACGACGACGACGACGACGACGACGACGACGACGACGACGACGACGACGACGACGACGACGACGGCGCCCTATGCCTGCGCCAGGCGGCCGGCATCGCGGTGTGCCGCCGCGGCAAACGCCCAGGCGAGGTTGGCAGACACCTGGCGCTGCCAACGGGGACGACGACGACGACGACGACGACGCCGGGCGGCGGCGGCGGCGGCGGCGCCCGACGACGGCGCGGACGACGACGACGCCGACGACGAGGCTTCCGAGTCCATCCAGCGCCTGAGCCCGCTCGGCCGCCGAACGGTCCCACGATCGAGCCCATTCGGCGCCCCAACGGGCTCAACGCACCACCACGGAGTCGGTACCAAGCCCGTTCGGCTGCCCATTCGGCTGCCCGCTCGGCGGCCGGACGGGCTCGGGCTCCCCAGCGGGGCTGGCGGATGCCTCCTGGAGGCAAGAATGGTCAGCATCTCATCGACAGGTAGGATCGGATCGGAATGTGCGCCGGGTCGGTCCACATCGGCATGGAGCCAGAATCGAGTCGAATCAAATCGGATCGATCGCGCAAGGAGCGGGAAGATCCGCATCGACGGAGAGTCAAAGTCGAGCCAGATCAGGCCGTCTGAAATCGAGAGCGGATCGAAGCGATCGAGCGGAGATGGGCCCGCACTCCTGGAGTTTGGCGGAGGCCCAAGCGACCACGACGACCAAAAACCTCGACGCCCGATCCTTGATTTGGAACCATGTGCGAACTGCTCTAGAACAGGAAGCGCCGTAGACGGATCTACCCGTTCTCTGCCCTCGTACTGCGCCGAACGCAACGGCCGCGTTGTTTATAGACACATGCACCCCGAATGCGTCTGCATTTGAAACGGCACCCACTGTATCTGTAGACGCCGGGGGGCTGGAAAGTGACAGCGGTATTTGGCATAGGCCCCAAAGACTAGTCTTCAAGCAGCAGGTAGACTTCATGTCCCCCTGCAGGCGGATTTTGGACGAAATGCAACAAATACTCAAAACGTACTCCACCATGATCAAAAAAACATGAAAATCTTCCCACGACTATTTTTAGACTATTCTTGAACATTCCTCCTTTAGAGGGACAGGCCCGACTGAAAGGTAGACTTTGCTGCCCTCCAACCTCGATCCTGAAACGTCAACCCTCGAAGGGCCCGCTCTTGGACCCTCGAGGCCCCGCGAGGTTGGCGGACAACCCGCGCCGACGCCGTCGCCGTCGACTTTTTTGTCCGACGACGTCGCCGCGCGAGGCGGGGAGTCGATCCACAGCCACCGCCCGGGGGACCGATTTTCGGGGACCTCGGCAGGCGGTGGATCTGGACATGCTCGCGCCCCGCCCCAGGCCCTCTCGAGACATGACGAAATCACGACGGGAGGTTTCTCTGCTTTCAACCTCTAGGGGCCCTTACCAGGCCCAGGGACTGTGCAAACACAACTCAGGATGAAAGCCCCAGGGATTCGGTCGAGACCCTTGAGGCCGACGCAATTAGCAAATCATGGCTTCGGGGGTCTGGGCGCCAGGGCCCGAAGCTGTCCTCATCCGCCGCCTGCCGAGGTCCCCGAAAATCGATTTCCCAGGCGGCGCTTGTTGATACATTCAGCCCGTATATCATAAGGATGCGCGATGAGGATGCCAGGGCCTTGGACGCTCATGTCGAAGCTTCTCGAGCGGGGCGCGGCCGACGAAAGTGGCCAAGGATGGGCCGAGGAGGCGAGGATGCAAGAGTACCCTTGCGAGGGTTGCCCATCCTTCTGACGCGGGTGGAACTGCACCTCCCCCTCCTCGCACGGCGCCGCCGTCGGCGCAGTCGGCGTCTTCGCCGTGGCGTCGTTGGCCCCCGCTGGGCCGGAACGCTGCGCTCGGGCCGCCGCAGGCCGCCGCAGGGCGGGCCGCCCAAGGCCGCCCGCCGGAGGGCCGCCCGAGAGGCGGCCGCAGGGCCAACGCCGCCTGCGCGCCCAGCGCCGCCTCCTCTGGGGGACAGAGGCACCGATGCCCTCGCGGGGGCCCCAGAACAGTGTGGTGACGGACCGCGTGGCCTGGGCATCCCCAGGGCACCTCCCCGCGCGGTCCGCCGCCTGACGGACTCGCCACACGGTGTGGTCGCCACACCGTTCGGGGGGCCTCGAATACCGCTACTGCCTGGACCTCTGCCGGGGTGCGTTCTGACCATGACTTCGAAGCAAATCCAGCCGTGGCGACGAAGGCCTCCCTGGATCCCTGGAGGTCCAACCAAATCAACAAAAAAGGAAGGGTAACGGCATCTCCAGACCCCCGACGTCATGATTTATTCATGACGTCGACTCTACAGAAGTCTCGACCCATTCCCCAAGACCTGTTCTTATCCTGAGTCGTTTTGTGACGGTCCCTAAGCCCGGTAAGGACCCCCAGAGACCGAAAATAGCGAAAAGCCTCCGTCGCGTTTTTTTATGACTCGAGAGGATCTGGGTAGCGGCATCGGCACCTGTCCCCCCTCTGATCCTCGGGCGCCCCGGGCTCGCAAGCGCAGAGCACCCGGGAGGCGACCGCGCCCAGCAACGCCTCGCCAGTGCCCCCCGGCGCCGCCGAGGCGCCCGAGGGCGCGAGGGCCTGGGCGAAACGTCTTGGCCGCCGTCGTCGTCGTCGTCGTCGTCGCCGTCGTCGTCGTCGTCGTCGTCGTCGTCGTCGTCGTCGTCGTCGTCGTCGTCGTCGTCGTCGTCATCGTCTTCCTCGTCGTCATCGTCATCCGCGCCGTCGTCGTCGTCCTGGTCCTCGTCGTCGTCGTCGTCGTCGTCGTCGTCATCTAGGTCGTCGTCGTCGTCGTCGTCGTGGTCGTCGTTCGCGTCGTCATCGTCGTGGTCGTCGGCGCCGTCGTAGTCGTCCTCGTCCGCATCGTCGACATCCGCATCGTCGTCGTCGTGGTCGTCTGTGTCGTCGTCGTCGTCGTCCTCGTAATCGTCGTCGTCGTCGTCGTCGTCATCTGGGTCGTCGTCGTCGTCCGTGTCGTCGTCGTCGTCCGCGTCGTCATAGACAACGCCGGCGCCGTGGTCGTCGTCGTCGTCGTCGTCGTCGTCGCCGTCCGCGCTGTCGTCGTCGTCGTCGCCGCCGTCGTCATTGTCGTCGTCATCGTCGTCGACGCGGTCGTCGTCTTCGTCGTCGTGGTCGTCGTCGTCGTCGCCGTCGACATTGTCGTCGTCGCCGTCGGCGTTGTCGTCGTGGTCGTCCTCGTCGTCGTCGCGGCGTCGTCGTCGTCGTCGCCGTCGCCGCCGCCCCTCGTCGTCGTCGTCGTCGTCGTCGGCGTCTCCCGTCTGCGTCGCGTCGTCGTCGCCAGTCGGCGTCGTCGTCGTCGTGTCGTCGTCCTCCGTCGTCGTCGTTCCCTCGTCGTCGTCGTCGTCGTCGTCTGCGACGTCGTCGTCGTCGTAGTCGTCGTCGTCGTCGCCGTCGTCGTCGTCCTCGTCGTCGTCGTCATGTCGTCGTCGTGGTCGTCGTCGCCGCCGCCGCACGTCGCCGTGGTCGTCGTCGTCGTTCCCTCGTCGTCGTCGTCGTCCGCAACGCCGTCGTCGTCGTCGTCGTCGTAGTCGTCGTCGTCGTCCTCGTCGTCATCATCGTCGTGCCGTCGCCGTTGTCGTCAACGCCGCAGCACGTCGCCGTGGTCGTCGTCGTCGGCGTCCTGGTCGCCGTCGTCTTCGTCGTCCGTCGGCGTCGGCAAAGGCATTATCGTCGTGATCGTCGTCGTCGTAATCGGCATCAGCGTCGTCGTCGTCCGCACCGTCTCCGTTGTCGACATCGTCGTCGTCATCGTTGTCGTCGTCGGCGTTTCGCGCCGTCGTCGTTGTCGTCGTCGTGGTCGTTGTCGTCGTCGTCGCGGCCACCGTCGTCGTCGTCAACGTCGTCGTGTCGTCGTCGGCGCCGCCGCCGTCGCCGCACGTCGTCGTCGTCGTCGCCCGCACGCGAAGGCGTCGTCGTCGTCGTCGTCGCCCGTCGGTGTCGGCGTCGTCGGATTCGTCGCCGTCGTGGTCGTCGTCTTCGTCGTTGCCGTCCGCGCCGTCGTCGTCGTCGTCGTCGTCGTCGTCGTCGTCGTCGTCGTCGTCGTCGTCGTCGTGGTTGTCGTCGCCGCCGCCCGTGGTGGTCGTCGTCGTCGTGGTCGTTGTCATCCGCGCCGCCCGTCGGCGTCGGCGTCGTCAGCGTCATCGTCATCGCGTCGTCGTCGTCGGCCGCGCCGTTGACGGGCGCCGCCGCCGCCACCCGTCGTCGTCGCCGTCGTTGTCGTCGTGGTCGTCGACGTCGTCAACGTCGCCGTCGTCGTCGTCGTCGTCGTCGTTAGCGACGTCGTCGGGCGTCGCAGCCGCCGCCCTTCGTCGTCGTCGTCGTCATCGTCGTCTGCGCCGTCGTCGGCCGCCGCCGGTCGTCGTCATCGTCGGCGTCGGCGTCGGCGTTGTCCGCGACGTCCGCGACGGCGTTCGCGGCGTCGTCGTCGTCGACACCCGTCGTCGCCCGTCGTCGTCGTCGTCGTCGTGGTCGTCTGGGTCGTCGTCGTCGTAATCGTCATCGTCACCGTCGTCGTCGTCGTCGTCGTCGTCGTCGTCCGCGTCGTCGTCGCCATCCTTTTTGCCCGCGCCGTCATCGCCGTCGTCGTCGTTGTCGTCGTTGCCGTCGTTTTTGTCGCCCGTCGGCGTCGGCGACGGCATCATCGTCGTCGTCGTCGTCGTCTGGTCTGCTCTCGTCGTGATCGTCGACGTCGTCGTTGTCGCCGTCGGTCGTCGTCGTCGTCGTCGTCGTCGTCGTCGTCGGCGTCGTCTTCGTCGTCGCCCGTCGGCGTCGGCGGCGGCGGCGGCGGCGTCGTGGTCGTCGTCGTCGGGAAGCGCCGCTGCCGCCCGTCGACGTCGTCGTCGTTGTCGTCGTCATCGCCGTCGCCCGTCGGCGTCGGCGTCGTCGTCGCCGTCGTTGCACCCGCCGCCGTCCGTCATCGTCGTGGTCGTCGTCGTCCGCGACGTCGACGTCGTTGCCGCCGCCCGTCGTCGTCGTCGTCCTCGTGGTCGTCGTCGTCGTCGTCGTCGTCATGGTCGTCAGCGTCGCGTCGTCGTCGTCGCGGTCGTCGTCGTCGTCTTCGTCGTCGTCGTCGTCATCGCCGTCGCCCGTCGACGTCGTCGTCGTCATCGTCGCCCGTCGTCGTAGGGCGACGCCGACGCCGCCCGTCGTCGTCGTCGTCGTCGTCGTCGCCGTCGTCGTCGTTGTCGTCATTGTTGTCGTCGCTCGTCGCCGCCACCGCCGCCCGTCGTCGTCGTCGTCGTCGTCGTCGTCGTCATTGTCGTGGTCGCCGTCGCCATCCCCGTCGCCCGTCGACGTCGGCGTCGTCGTTGCCCGTCGACGTCGGCGTCGTCGCTGCTACCGCCCGTCGTCGTCGTCGTCTTCGTCGTCGTCGTCGGCGTCGTCCGCGTCGTCGTCGTCGTCGCCCGTCGGCGTCGTCGTCGCAATCATTGTCGTCGTCGTCGTCGCCGCCGCCGCCCGCAGTCGTCGTCGTTGCCGTCGCCGTCGCCGTCGCCGTCGCCGTCGCCGTCGCCGTCGTCGCCGCCGTCGTCGTCGCCGTCGCCGTCGCCGTCACCGTCGTCGTCGTCGTTGTTGTCGTCGTCGTGTTCGTCGCCGTCGTCGTCATCCGCGCCGTTGTCGGGCGCCGCCGCTGCCGCCCGTCGTCGTCGTCGTCGTCGTCGTCGTCGTCGTCGTCGCGGCCATCGACGTCTGCGTCGTCGCCGCCGCCGCCCGTCGTCGTCGTCGTCGTCGTCATCGTCGCCCGTCGGCGTCGTCGTTGCCTGTCGGCGTCGGCGTCGTCGTCCGCAGCCGTCGCCCGTCGTCGTCGTCGTCGTCGTCGTCGTCTGCGCCGTTGTCGGGCGCCGCCGCCGCCGCCCTTCGTTGACCTCGTCGTCGTCGTTGTCGTCGTCGTCGTCGTCTACGTCGACGTCGTCATGTCGTCGTGAACGTCGTCGTCCGTCGTCGTCGCCGTCGCTGTCACCGTCGCCGTTTCCGACGTCGTCGTCGTCGTGGTCGTCGTCGTCGTCGGCCCTGGGGGGGCGTAATGTATTAGGGATCCTGCCCCTGGAGGCGCAGATATGGCGGGAATTGACGAGGGATATGGCGCAACTTACAAGGGATCGTGGCAGTCGGAGCGCGACCCCAATATAATTTACGATGGACGGTGGCTCTGGGGTGTGAATCCTGAGGGATCGTTGCCCTGGGAGCGCGAACCCAGCGTAAGTTTCGAGGGTCCGTGGCCTTGAGAGCGTGACCGCCGCGTAATGTTCGAAGGATCGCGGCCCCGGGAGCGCGGACGCCGCGTGACTTACGATGAATCGTTGTTTTGGGAGCGCGGGCGCAACGAAACTTACGTGGGGGGGGAGGGCGAGGGGGAGGCAAGCCGTGTTCCTTGGAGCAGAAACAAGGGCTTGCCTGGGAGCGCGGTCCCATGCCACGTCCCGTGGCACGTTCCCTGACGCGTTCCCTGGCACGTGCCCTGGCGCGTCGCGTGGCGAGTCCCCCTGGCACGTCGCGCGGCGCGTCCCCTGGTACGTCCATTGGCACGTGCCGTAGCGCGCCCGCTTGGCACGTCCCGCAGTGCGTCCCCATGGCACGTCCCCTGGCATGTCCGCTGGCGCGTCCCTTGGGACGTTCCGCGGCGCGTCCCCTGGCATGCCCCCCAAGCATCGCCCAATTGCATATGCAACTGAGGTCCTTAGAAACAATTCCATCCCTCACATTTCTCAATCCCTTTCCGGGTTCGTGAGTCGATCATGCTTTTTGTTGGGCCACACCAGGCAGCAAGGCGCGAAAAGGAAGGGCTCCGCTTCCCTTGGGTTGCGGCAGGCTGTCCCTGTCGAGGAGCCCTATCGTCACCGCCCGCATCTCGCATCTCGCCCTCCGCTGCTGCTTAATGCTCAGAACTCTTCGGGTAATACTGGGCGCCATGGCTGAGAGGGGCCGAGCGCCATGACACGTCTGGCCTCGAAGTCTGACGCCATGCGACGTGCGCCATGCACATGCTGTTGCAGGGCGCGCTGCAGCCGCACTACAATCACCGTGCTACCACAAGAAACGCAAGGTAGGGAACGAAAGGCCTTTTCTGACAAGGACGAGCCTCGGTCACGAGTAGATCCCCCGTTCAAAACCGAGGGAACGGACGAAATTTCCGTGGCAACTCATCGGAGCCTCCTGTATCCCGTGCCATATTGCTAATTCTTGCGAATCGACGCTTTTCGAAGCTAGTTGACGCCAATCTGTTCCAATCGACGCTAAGTCGGCGCTACCTCGTCGATTACCAGACGCTAATCGCTAATCGACGCCAGTGCACGCTAAAGACGGAAGTGCGAAGGTTTACAAGGCTCCCATGATTGGCTTGCTACCGAACCCAACCCGGAGCCCCTCCTGAGCCCAGAGTGGTTCTCATCTCAACGCTTTGACTGTATACCAGCGTGCCCGCCACCCCCCCCCCGCAGCCCCCGCCGCGCCGCTCTGAGATGACTGATCGGGGGGGGCGCGGAGGGCGACGCGCCAGCTCGTGGGAGTTGAGGAGGGGGATCCGGGGAAGACGGGGGCGGCCGCGGGGGGAGGAGGCAGGACGACAAGACGGGGCGTCCTGATGGGTTTGGCTCAGGATGCGTTCCAGGCTTTCCCCGATATCTAGCGGGCCTCGGCCTCTGAGCCGGTGCAGGACCACAGGAATCGGCAGGCGAGCGAGGAAGGAGAAAGCCTTCTCAGAAGTCTTGGAGGTCCCCCGGCCTTCTGAGAAGTTTCCTGAGCCTTCTTCGAAGACACAGACCGCTTCTCAGAAGGCGCGAGGGCTTCTGAGAAGTCCAGCCACCTTCTGGGAGGGCCTCCTCCTTCCTTCTCACTTCCACCCCCTCGCTCGCCGCCGAAGGAAGTCCAGGACATCCTGGAGCGCATCACTGCCATGACGTCCCGTGCCTCTGAGCAGAGGGAGAGCAGGGAGGCGGCGGGCAACGGGGTGGCGGAGCAGGAGCAGAGGCGAGACGCGCACACCGTGGCGCGGTGGAGCCCGTTCCTCACCGGCTCCCTCCTCGCAGTGCCCAGCCAGGTGGGGGGGGGGATGCATGCCTCGGAGGAAATGAGCGAACACTCATGCCACGTTCATCTGTCCATGGCTCCCCCCCAATGATCAATGCTGGCGGCTGGTGGAAGGAGTCGCACTTCGACCGCAGTCTTCCACGCGTGTGCCATCTTCGAGTTTTGGGGAGGGGGAGTGTCCACAAATTGCTTCCATCTACCGTATTGCAGATGCCCAGGGGGCCCACGCGACGTTCGCCATCGCCTGGTCCGAGAGCGACTCGACACCGATGCCGTGAAGCACGTGGCTCGGCAACGCCTCGCAGACGACGGGGTGGGCGACGCGCCTCGGACTGCGCGGCGGCGTCATCGTCGTTATCGGCACTGTCGCCGCCGCGGGCATCGCCGCAGCCGGGGCTGGCGCGTCGCCCTCCGCGCCCCCCCCGATCAGTCATCTCAGAGCGGCGCGGCGGGGGCTGCGGGGCGGGGGGGGCGGGCACGCCGGTATACAGTCAATACGTTGAAATCAAAGCCACTCTGGGCTCAGGAGGGGCTCTGGGTTGGGTTCGGTAGTAAATCAATCATGGGAGCCTTGTAAACCTTCGCAAATCCGTCTTTAGCATGCACTGGCGTCGATTACCGATTGACGAGGTAGCGCCGACTTAGCATCGATTGGAACAGATTGGCGTCAACTAGCTTCGAAAAGCGTCGATTCGCAAGGGATACAGGAGGCTCCGATGAGTTGCCACGGAAATTTCGTCCGTTCCCTCGGTTTTGAACGGGGGATCTATTCGTGACCGAGGCTCGCCTTTGTCAGAAAAGGCCTTTCGTTCCCTACCTTGCGTTTCTTGTGGTAGCACGGTGATTGTAGTGCGGCTGCAGCGCGCCCTGCAACAGCATGCATGGCGCACGTCGCGTGGCGTCAGACTTCGAGACCAGACGTGTCATGGCGCCCGGCCCCTCTCAGCCGTCGCGGTGATGCTGATCGTCCCTCGCAGTCGACGCCTGGAGCTATCCCCGAACACGTTATGAGCGGCATTTCGAAGCAACACCGAAAAACTTCAAATGTTTACCAAGAAGGTACATAGTCCGAAAGCCGTCGTTGCCGCCGCCGTCGTCGACGCCGTCACCGTGGCCGTTGTGATCGTTATGGCCGCCGTTTGGCCAAATCTGCTGAGAACGAGCTCACAAGTATGGGCTCTTGCAAGGGGCCTTCCGAGCTGCGCCCAGCGGTGGCGACGAAAACTTTTAGGAATGCGCGCAAACCTCCGAAACGACTCTGGCAACGTCGTCATCGTCGTCGTCTTCGTCGTCGTTGTCGTCGTCGTCGTCGTCGTCATCCTCGTCGTCGTCATCCTCGTCATCGTCATCCTCGTCGTCGGTCGCTTTTAATTAGAATCGGTTCCAAACTCCCTCCTGGGGTCCATCCTGACCCTGGGGCCCGAAGCGGGTCCATGGAGGCCGAATCCGAAGAAAAACAAAAGAACGCCCGAGCATCTTAGGCAACGTCGACGTCGACGCCGTCGCCGCCAGCAACCAGGCCGAGAAGGAGGCGGTAAAACGATCAAGGACTAAATATTAGGCCTGGTTGCGGGTCTAGTAAGTCGATCTAAACCAGATGAGGCCCAGGACTGAGAACTATCAAACGGGGTTTGGCGGATGAGGAAAGTTTCCGACCACTGGTATACCAATACTGATGCTGAATTCACCCCTTCTACCTCCCACAAATTGCAACATAACACGGTATGGCGCGAGGCGTGGTTACACTGCCTCTCAGCAGAAGCATACAACTCAATTGAAAAGAAGGCTGACAACATAGAGTCAGGAACTTGTGCGTAGCGTGTCGCGGCGGCGGCCCCTGCGACAAGCCATGCCCTGCAAGCTGAAAGCGTGTCGCTCCGCTCCGCGGGGCGGGAAACCGGGAACAACTCGGGACGTCGATGCTCCAGGACCGGGACGTGGTGAGCGTGTCCCGCCGAAGCGTGACGGGCCAGAACCGGCGGGGCGACACGCTCAGCAAACATTCCTGACCGTACGAGGCTAAGAGACTGCATCTGTGAATAGAATGCGAAGCCGCCCAGAAGAGACGAGGCAGAAAGAAAACGCCCTATGCGGAAGCAGATGCCAAAATCCGAAGCGGAAGTGAACGTCCTCAAGGGGAAGGTTGGATGGCGGGCTTCGCGAATGCATGGGCCCGGCCGCTGCGTCGGTCCCCGCTGCCGAGGCTGGCCGCGCCAGCGCACTCAGGATGGAAGCCTTGAGTGCCCTCTCCTCCCTCCGCCTCCGCGGCCGCCTTGTCTGTCTCAGCCTCTCCTCCTGCACGCTGGGCAAATCGCTCTTCGGTAGCCCCGGTTATAGCCCGACCGCTGGCGCAGTAACCTCTGCCTCGCCGCCGACGAACGGGTTGCGAATGCATGCCTCAGATGGAACGGAGTGCGCTCACAGGCGGTGCCTACCGCCCAGGGCCTGGACGTGGAGCCTCGAGGGTCGCCAGATCCCTCCACGTGAGAGACAGACCGTCGCCACTGTCAATGATATTTCTTTTTCATGGGACACGGCCCCATCTTGAGTTGTCACGCCTCAGCCAGCACAGCGAAAGGATTCGCACTGCAACTGCAAATTGCCACTGTACTGCCACTGCAAATTGCGTCGCCTCTGTCAAGGAGGAAGGCGGACCCAGAACTCCCACGATGCGATGTTTTCAGACGGCGGCCAAACCCCTTCCCTGAAGGCGATCTTTCGTCCTGAGTGGGCGTCGCTGAAATGGGGGGGCGATACATGGGGGGGACGGGGGGGAAAGATGCACTTCTCGGGCCCTGAAGGCCCTTCTTGAGGTCCCCTGAAAGGGCCCCGTCAGGGGCCCCAGAGGACCCCTTTTCTGCAGCCCTCGCTGCCCAATTTATCCCCATTCATCGCCCCCCCACTACGCGACGCCAAACTGGGTGGGCCCTTCGTTGATGGTCCCGCCGTCAACGGACTCCCGGAGCCAAGATTGAAGAGAAACTTCGGGTTGGAAGCAAGGGGAGAAGTGAGGGAGGGCCCATTTGAGGCGACAAGAGACAGAGAAGCCGCCGCCGCGAGCTGCGACCGTGGGCCGGCGGTCACCTGGGCGAGACCGGCGCGACAGCAAAGGCCGCCGGCGCTGCTGGGCCGCGCGCGCCGCCGCGAAGGACCACATCGTGTTCGATACCTGCGGCCAGAGTGGCGGCGAAGAGACGCGGGCCCCCCAGATCTCCTCGACTACAACGGGAAGCTTTTGGCCCCGTTTGGTTTTTGGGGACCCTCGCCAGGCCCTGGGGCTGCCGCAGAGGGACTCGGGATCCTGGGACGAGGGTCGGGACGTCTCGGGGCCCCGCACTTGGGAAGATGAAGAGCTCGGATCCCTCGAGAGGGCTCTTGCGCACGAGGACGCGGGCACCTCACGCGGCTGCTCTGTGACGGCCGCCGGCGTGGCAAAGCGCGTGGCACAAGAGGGTGCTCACGCGCGACCCTCGACGGGAATGTCCGCGCGGTCGATCCCAAATTTCCTGAGCTCGCTCGCTCGGAAGCGGGGGCAGCATTTGAAGATTGAGGGCGATGTTTCATTGAGCGGGCGTTAAGTACCTGCCCTTCTCGGGACTATGCAAGCATCCAAGACCTCGGGGGTCCTCATGGGGCCTCTGGTCCTCCGGGGACCTCAGTGCAAGGTCCGCGACGACCACGACTACGACGTGGTTACGGTGATGATGGTGGTCGTCGTTATAGTCGTCGTCGCCGTCGTCAACCCACGAGGTCCTCCTGGACGGCTCCTCCTCCTCCTCCTCCTCCTTTTCCTTTGTCCGCCAACTCACTATCTTATTGTTGTCTTTCCACCTCTTCTTCCTCCCCCTCCTCAGTTACTTTACTACTACTACTACTACTACTACTACTACTACTACTACTACTACTACTACTACTACTACTACTACTACTACTACTACTACTACTACTACTACTACTACTACTACTACTACTACTACTACTACTACTACTACTACTACTACTACTACTACTACTACTACTACTACTACTACTACTACTACTACTACTACTACTACTACTACTACTACTACTACTACTACTACTACTACTCCTCTTCCTATTCCTGTTCCTCTTCCTCATAATCCGTCTCATCCTCCTTCTCTTCCGTCCCCTCCTCCTCCTCCTCCCCTCCTCCTCCCTCCTCCTCCTCCTCCTCCTCCTCCTCTCTCCTCCTCCTCCTCCTCCTCCTCCTCCTCCTCCTCCTCCTCCTCCTCCTCCTAGCAAGCGGAACGGAGCGATAGCGATTGCACCGTAGCTGGCAGACTCGCAGCCACTTTCGAGTTCGTGGCTGCGTCCTCGATGCACAACGTTGGATGCACTCTGTCGACGTCGCTGGGGCACCAGATCTGGAAGACATCGACGCCCTCCCCCCCCCGAACGCCGACCCCAGCATCGCATCAAAAAGACGACGGAGCTCGGCCAGCGCCCATTTTGTACGCTCCTCTAGCGGCACATCTGGTATGGGCTGGTAGCGGGGCTGCCCCCACATCACCGCAAAGATTCGGGAGGAAGTGGTCGGGGAGTGTAATGATCTGGAAGAGGAGGAACGGGAGGAGGCCGAGGAGGGAACGAGGCCTGCACGTGCTCAAGCCGTTGCTCTCCCCGTTGGGTGGGGGGGGGGGCGCTGCTAGGCGGCACCTGCTGGCCGTTGAACGCCTTGACCTTGGGAAGGGCCTCGGCAGCGACGCTCAGGAAGAAGCTCTCCGAGCTGTGCCTCCAGGATCCGTCAGCATCGAGTCGGGAAATCGCATGTCATCGAAATGTGCGTCGGATCGGACTGCATCGGCACGGAGTCGACATCGAATCGGATCGGCTGCGCCAGGATGCACGGCACCGCCATGCAAGCATCGGGGGCATCGGAACCATCTCGGGGAACGAGTCATGACATCAATGCAACTTTTCGGAGGTCCGCGCGCATTTTCTTGGATCGGCGCTAGAGTAACGCGCGCCAGGGGCGGCGCCAGAGGCGCCTCCAGGGGGGTCCAGCGCCGATCCGAGAAATCCGTGCGGACCTCCGACAATGTACGTTTACTGATGCCATTACTGTTACCTCTTCTCCGTTCCACGACCATCGGATCGGGTGTTTATCGTTGGGGGCGATACATTGGGGGTGTGGGGGGGAGTAACGTAAATTCGCCGTGCCCCTTTTGGGCCCCAAGGGGCCGCTTTAGGGCACAAAAGTCGTACCTTTCTTCGCCCCCGCATGTCTCCCCCCCATTACGCAACGCCCGATCGGAACCGATTCGGATCGAGATCGGACCCAATCCGACATCCCCAGACATCCGGCCGCTCCAACTTTTTCGATGCGTGAGCCCCAAAGGTCTGGACAATTGACCCAGGGCCGGTTTTTCGTCCCGAATATTTTTTAACGGTCCCGAGGCCCGGCGAGGGCCCCCGGGGGCCGAAAACAGCCAAAAACCCGCCGTTTCAATTTTTTCGGAGCGTCGGATCTCTGGGTCCTCGATGTTCGGGCGACGAAATCTATACATGTCCACAGCTCCCTGGCCAGGCCCATCCTGAACCCAGGAGCTGTGTATACGCCCTCCTGGTCAAGCCAGGAGGACGTGCCGTATACACCGCTGCTGGGTTCAGGATGGGCCTGGCCAGGGAGCAGTAGACATGTATAGATTTCGTCGCCCGAACATCGAGGACTCAGAGATCCGACGCTCCGAAAAAATTGAAACGGCGGGTTTTTGGCTGTTTTCGGCCCCCGGGGGCCCTCGCCGGGCCTCGGGACCGTTAAAAAATACTCGGGACGAAAAACTGGCCCTGGGTCAATGGTCCAGACCTCCGGGACCCACGCATCGAAAAATTGGAGCGGCTGGATGTCTGGGCCCTGGGGGGGATGTCTCGTGTATGCCAACAATCGTCAGAACAACAGCGAAGCCAGCTCAAATTCTGGTTGTGGTCGATGTGACGCCCCAGGACGGCCAGATCGACCGCAACCACAACAAGAGTGCTCTGGTCGACGTCGGTGGGTTCTCCCCAGATGGACCCTCCAGAAAAATTCACCTATGCGTGGTTGCGGTTCCTTGTTGCGCCCGGAAGACAGGCGTCTGGGCCCAGGACGGGCCAGGCAGTCGGGAAGGCACGACCTCGGGAGTCTGCCGGGCAGCGGGCCTCCCCCCATCCCCGCCAGACCAAGAGGCCCAAATCCTTCAAAAGCCTGAGGGAAACCCATGTGTGTTGCCTTCTGGCCTTTGGGCTTCCGATGGGCCTCTGAGGCCTCAACATGGCCCAAAGATGGCCCAAGAGAGTTCCAAGAGGGGCCCAAGAGGGCACCAAGGCAGCCCCAAGAGCACCCAAGCGGCGCCCAAGAGCGCCCCAAGAGCGCCCGAAGACGCCATTGTTCGGCCTCCGAGAGGGGGTGACCTGAATTACAGCCGTCCTTTTTCTGAGCCGTGGCTTCTAAGACTGCCCAAAGAGGCCTCCCAGACCTCCCCAACGAGTTCCAAGAGGGCCCCAAGTCCCCTCAAAAGAACCCCAAGAGGGCCCCAGGATGTCTCACGGGGGCGCCATGGGACCTCACAACAACAGATCCGCCAAGGCCGTCTCCTCACCCTCCTTGTCCTCGTCCGTTCCTTCCTTCCCTCCTGCGGCTGTTTCTGTATGCATGGGCTGGTGGGGGTACACGAAGGGCCAAGAAGTTGGACGAAGAGTGTCCACAAACGTGCCAGATCCATCCTGAAGCCACGAGTTCACCAGGAGGGCCAGCGGCAGAGGGCGAATCCACTTTTGGATAAATGAGCTCTTCACGCGCTATGGACATGCATTGTGATCGCAGGCGATTGCGTACACCAATGCTGGCGTTAAACAGAATGGCATAACTGCATTCTTGCCAGTTTGCGGAACACGTTCAGATGCGCAAGTGCACCCACAACGATGGATAGACGGACTGGTGTGTATGTTGATGCGTACACGCACGAGCACAAGTGCACCCGCGAAGTGTATAACGGTCGATTCCACTTCTCGCGGGCGAAAGACTCGGCGAGGAGCATGAGAGCACTAGGCACATCCCCAGCGAGAGGGGTGGAGACAGCAAGGCCAACATGTCAACGGCGTCCGTGTCAATGGCCTCCATGCAACCCAAATCTCAGCTTCGCTCCCTTGCGCAGTCCTCCTTGTGCAACGATAATGGGACATCCAAAAATGGAAGGGCGGCGCCCGCCTGATGGTTGCGAAAGCCCATACAGCAGCAGAAAGGTCTCGGGACCGAGCATCCCTCAGCCTGAACGGGAGTTGCTGCGTGCTCCTGCTCCTGCCTCTGCTGCAAATCTGCCCTCTCCCCCGTCCCCATCTGCTGAATATCACAAGGATGCACTGGGCACCATGAATATAACTATGCCCGACCGCTTCCATTCCCGACGTTCTCATATGCCTCAACCTACAGCACCCCTGCCTCCGCGAAGGTTTCCAAGCGGTTGGTCCCGCGACCTTTCTAGTGATCTTCAACGTCAGCGTCTTGAGCACTTACCCCCTCCTACCACTTTTGTTCTGGATAACTTTGCACATGGCGAGGAGGGTCGGGATGATCTTGCACAGGTGGTCGGATTGCCGGCGAAAGCTCCGAGACGCAAGGCTGCCTCGCTGCTGCGCCCCCTTTCATACCCGGCCTGCCCCGAGCCCCCTCACCCCACGCAATCAGTCACGCCATGCTCTGGGGGGGCACACTTGGAGCCTCACGGTCCTCGGCCGCAGAGCCCCTGGCCGGCTGCGAACAAGTGATGCCACAGTCAAGCTACGATCGTAAGGGACGATGAATGAGGAGCGACTCCCCTTTAGGGCCACAGAAGCGCATGGGCGCACGAGGAGCGGTAGAAGAAGAACCATGGATGTTTTGGCGTCTGGACGGTGCTGGCGGACCTGCTGATGTGGCGGGGATCGCCGGGGCTTCACCCGACAAATGCAGGGCGCCTCTGACACCCGCTCTTTCGCAAAATGCCCGCTAAAGAAATCTGGGGCAAAACAATTGATGGATATTGAGAGGCGCGCTACTCCAAAAGCGAGAATCACTGTACACACATATGCACTCTCGGAGATCCGAAAGTTCATCCGCGCAGAAGGGCGGCGGAAGCGAGCACCGAAGAAGAAACAACGGCACAACTACACGCTTTCGGAAGCCCGCGCGGAGAATCTACGGTCGGGGACTGAACTTTTGGATGGCGTGTCGTCGCCCCGGCGACACGCTATGCCTTGCCAGCGGATAGCGTGTCGCTCCGCTCCGCGGGGCGGGAGGCCCCGAAAGGCTCGGGACGCGGACGCTCGGAGACTGGGGCGTGGATACCGTGTCGCGCCGAAGCGCACAGGGGCCAGAACGGGCGGAGCGACGCGCTATTCGCACGTTCCCGACCGTACATTGATGCTTGTCTTCTTCGTGCCGAGCTTCCCTGGCGGGGTCCCCGCTCCTCGTGGGGCCGGGTGCCCGGGCCCCCTCGCGACCGCCGAGTCGCCGACGGCGCCCGGCCGTCCCCGCCACGCCTGAGCACCAGCTGCCGCCCCAACGCCTCGAAGAGGGCTCCCTCCGCGACCTGCGCCTTGGCGCACGCCCAGAGCACCGCGGCCACCACCCTGCTCTCGGGGGGCTGGCCACTGTCTCGGGGGAGGGGAAGGTACCGCTGCCGTTGCCCTTGCCTCGCATGTGCTTCCTGCGGCCTAAGCCAGGCGTTCACCCATGAGCGGGAGCGCGCCGTCAGAGGGCGGAATATCATCCTGGTAATGGGCTCAAGCATACGCAGGTGCGGGCACACCGGGGGGGGCCGAGCGACAAAGACTGGGGCACAAAGAGGATGGGCAGACGCGAACAAGAACACGGTGGGATAGGGGCGCGAGCTGGGGAGCGAGCGGATGCTCGGAGAGCGCTTGCTTTCAGGCGCCCGCAAGATATACAGACGTCGCCCGCGCTCCAATGCGCAAGCGCAGCTCGTGGAGGCACAACGCATGGGGAGTCCATGCGACGCGTGGTCGCCCCGGAACGACTCATGCGAACTCTAGCAGGTGGGCCTTGGCTCGAGCTCCCTATGGGCCAAGAAGCGTGTGAAAGGTGTGCCGACATGAAGATCGGGAGTTCGTGCAAACCCTGGCAGGTTGGTCTCAGCTCAAGCCCGGTATGGGGCCACGAAGCGTGTGAAGGGTGTGCCGACATGAAAGGCGGGAACACGTGTGAACTTTGGCATTTGGGCCTTACCTGTGGGTCCCTGTGGGGCCACGAAACGTGCGAGGAATTAAACATGCGGGAGCTCGTGCGAACCGTTGTATGCGGGCCTTAGTCGGGGTTCCCTATGGGCCACGAAGCGTGCGAGGGGTGTGCCGAAGTGAAGGGCGCGAGCTGATGTAAACTTTGACATTCGGGCCTTAGCTGGGGCCCCCGATGGGGCCACGAAACATGCGACGGGTGTGCTGACATCAGAGGCGGGGACTCATGTGAACTTTGTATTTTGGGCCCCCCTTATGGGGCCACGAAGAGTGCACGGGGTGCTCCGACATGAAAGGCGGGAGCTCATGTGAACTTTGGCATTTGGGCCTTGCCTGTGGCTCCCTGTGGGGCCACGAAGCGTGCGAGGGGTGTGCCGGAATGAAATGCGGGAGCTCATGGGAGCGTTACCATTGCGGCCTCAGTCGGGGTTTCCCTGTGGGGCCACGAACAATGCGAGAGGTATGCCGACATGATACGAGGAAACTTATGTAAACTTTGGCATTTGGGCCTTGGCTGGGGCTCCCTACGGGGTCACGACACGTGCGAGCGTCGTGCCGAAATTAGAAGCGGGAGCACGTGTGAATTTTGCACTTGGGCAGCCTAATATGGGGCTACGAAGCTTGCGAGGGGTGTGCCGGAATGAGAGGTGGGAGCTCATGTGAGTTTTTGCATGTGGGCCTGAATTGGAGCTCCCTATGGGGGCCACGAAGCGTGCGAGACGTGTGCCGACATGACAGGCGGGAGCTCATGTGAACTTTGTCATTTGGGTCTTGGTTGGGGCTCCCTATGGGGCCACGAAACGTGTGAGCGGCGTGTCGAAATGAGGGGCGGGGAGGGAGAAGGAAAGAGGAGGTGGTGGAGGAGGGAGGCGGGAGGAGTTTGGAGGGACGAGGGGTGCTGCTGATTCAAAACGAGGACCCAACACGACAGGATTGTTGGGAAATGTCGATACCGCTACCCCAGCATCGGTTTCGCCTTTTTGGGCCTCCTGGGAGGCCCTCGCCGGCACCGCTGAGTTCGCCTCGAAATTGAAGTCAGACCGCACCCCAAGAGAGGTCTGGGGAGCAGTGGTATCGGAATCTTTTGGTTTCCCCTCTGTCGGCGCTGGCTCGGCACCGTGGCCGCTATCGCCGTCGCCGTCGGCGTCGGCGCTGGCGTCGTCGTCGTCAACTTCATCGTCGTCGAGGCGGAAGTCGGCGTCAGCGCCAGGGATGGCGGTATCGTCGTCGTGGTCGTGGTCGTGGTCGTCGTCGTGGTGGTCGTCGTCGTCTCGCCGTCGTCGGCGTCCTCGTCGGTATCCTCATCGTTGTCCTCGGGCTGGGTGCTATGGGAGGGAACTTGCCTTTCGCGCGCGCCGGATTCAGTCGAACCTCTCCCTGTTTCCTGTTTTTGTTCGCCGTGTGAAGCCTCCCCCGCTTCCCACGCTCGCCCGCGGAGGGAAAAGGAGAGCGGCGCCCGAGTCATGACCAGGGTCATGGTTGTGGCGCCCTCCCGCTCCCCCCCCGCACACTTTCTCCCCCCTGAGATCCAGGCGTTGCAATTGTTTCACATCGGGCGTTTTCGTCCGGTTTCGGGCCCAGGGACCGTCACATATCGGGGGTCTAGGGCACTGGTCGTGAGTTTCCACCATGTTGCATGTTTTGTTCGCAGCGTCGGATCTCAGGATCGTCGCAGCGCAAGGTCCAAGTGCAAAATCCGCCGACCCTGACGGCGTGTGGAAGACGCATCCCCGTGTCGTCGGCTTGCGTGGATCACCGTCGTCGTCGTCGTCGTCGTCGTCGTCGTCGTCGTCGTCGTCGTCGTCGTCGTCGTCGTCGTCGACGCCCGAAATAAAAGGAAATCGAACACGAAACAGAAGGAAATCGTAGTCGTGGCGAAGCCCCTTCCTACCCTCCCGACGGGGGGGGGGGCAGACATACGCATCCCCCAGGGCGACACTCTCCCTCCCCCTCCCTCCTCCTCCTCCTCCTCCTCCTCCTCCTCCTCCTCCTCCTCCCTCCTCCACCCCCCTCTCCTCCTCCTCCTCCTCCTCCTCCTCCTCCTCCTCCTCCTCCTCCTCCTCCTCCTCCTCCTCCTCCTCCTCCTCCTCCTCCTCCTCTCCTCCTCCTCCTCCCTCCCCTCCGCTCCTCCTCCTCCTCCTCCTCCTCCTCCTCCTCCTCCTCCTCCTCCTCCTCCTCCTCCTCCGCCACGTCTTCATTTACCTCCGACGTCTTATCACGCATCCCATCACCCTCGAGGGCCGAGATATCCAGGGTCGGCGGCACTGGCCGTAAGGCCTTAGCAAGAGGACAGCCGCCCGCTGCAACAACGCCGCCCAATCGCCCAAATGATGTTGAGTAGCCCTCTGGCGCAAGGAGTCCCGACGTGAGCGAGCAGACCAGGTCTGCGACGTGAGTCCATTTTCACAGCCACCAGCATCGTCTTCACACCGCTGCCCCGCACTCTTCCTCTTCCTCCGCCCCTCCTCCCGCCCCTCCTCTATGGACAATCCTCATCCCCCTCCCCCTCCCAATCCTTCTCCTCCTCCTCCTCTTCCATCCGCTCCCCCTCCCTTCATTCCTTCCTTCCGCACCGCTGGACGCCACCCCACGGTCGGGGCGCGGGTCTGGCTGGGCCGCCTGGCGCAGACCCGCAAACTGCCCTTCCCCGCGGCCGGGGGCCTGTCGGCTGGAGCCCGACCCCGGAGCGGGGACTCGTTCCCTTCCCTGACTAAATCGCGTCGTTCCCTTGAGGGAGTTTTCGGCCTCTGGGGGCCCTCGCTGGGCCCAGGGACCGTCGAAAAACGATTCTCCACGAAAAACCCGCCTCGGAAAGGGTCGAGACTTCCAGGGGCCCCGTGTTGAAAAAACCACGACGTCGCATGTATGGGTCCCCCACCTCCCTCGCTCCTCTTCCCATCCCGCCGTGGCCGCTCCGCACCACCGGCGGTCCTCGGCTGCAGCTCGTCGCGCGCTGCCGACTCCTCAGCGCGCGAAAGCTGGCCAAACGGCGCGCGCAGCGGACCATAGGGAAGCAGCGCTCCAGCACGGCATCGCGACTCCAGCGACGCAGGCGACGACGACAACGAGCAAGACGAATGACAGAGAGCGCGACGAAGCAGGAGAAGGAGGACGAGGTGGGGGAGGGCTGAGGATGAGTAGAGGGCAGACGAGGGTTTGGCAAGCTTGGTGCGCTCGCGCCATATCTGACGTCGTGTCCCTCCCACCCATCCCTTCCCTTGGCGCCGATTATATCCACCGACGCGCGCCATAACGGACGTGGAGTTCCCAGAATGACCTCATCGTGTCATGCGCAATCAGAAAGGGAGCTGTGCATGTCGAAATTTTCCCAAAACTTTCATCACCGACGTGTGGACACCATCGTCGTCATCGTCGTGATCAACATCGGCGCCGTCATTGGCCTTGTCGTTGTCGTCATCGTCATCATCCCGGCCATCATCTATAACATCATTATCATCATCATCATCATCATCATCATCATCATCATCATCATCATCATCATCATCATCATCATCGTCATCATCATCATCATCATCATCGTTCCCGCGGCTGTCGACGTCGCCATGATACCGCGCCCGCCCTACTCACCGACTCGCACTGACGTGCCGGTGCGTCGGTGCGGCCTGCGAGACGCGGCGGGGAGTCCCAAGCGGTGAGCGCCACCGCGGCCGCGCCGGTCGCGCCAGACTAGCTGGCCGCTCCACGCGCGAGCCTGCGCGCCCTAGCGCGGCCGCAGCGATGCGCCACTCAGCGCTAAGCAGTGCCCGCAATCGCCGCCGCATGGCTTTTGCAAACCAAGTTGCGGGTGGATGGGTGGGATGATTGCGCGAACAGTTTGGTTGTCAACCCACGAGCTAGCATTAATCAGCTCGTCTGTCTAAAGGAAGATCAACATCTAACCCCTCCCTCCCAAACTCAACGCCCCCGTTTTTCGTACTGCAATGTATGAATGGTTCTGCGCCATCGTCCATCATACATATGAGTTCATAACATCCCAGCCAAACCGGTAACGCCCCCGCCCTCTCACTCAATGCAGAAGGTACTATGCGCGCGCACTCGTTTTCCAACAATCCTACAATTCCAAGACCCCCTTGCGACATATGGGACGATGTGCGCACGCGCGCGTCGTCGCGCGCGCATGCCGGATCATTCGAAAACCGTAATTATCGTAAGGAGTTCAAACTCGAAGGTCCCGAAAACGTATAGAAACACATAGCTTCGCAACAAGAGCTGTCAAACAAGCCTGCGCCTGCGCTTTTGCTGATTAGTATGACAAGCGTCAAATCTTCAACCAGCTCACGACATGCTACCAAACATGCCTCGCGCGCGCATGTCGAGATCGCTCGAGCGCCCTTTGTGCGCGTGCTGTCGCAACAACCCCTCGCAAAAAAAGGACGAAGTGCACGCGCGCGCGTCGTCACGCTCGCATGCCGAAATCCTTAAAAAGCCTTGGGTGTCGTAGGGAGTTCAAAATCGAGTGTCCCGAAACGATCTAACAGCACGTGGCTTTGCATCCGCTCGCGGTCTTCAACATTGTCACTCAATTCTGCCAAACGGGCCTCGCGCATCACATGTCGGCATCATTCGAACGCTCTTGTGCGCGTGCTGGTGTGGGGGGGCGCGGTCCGCTTCAAGTACTACCATGCCCGCCATTCTCTCGTGTCGGCCGCGCGCAGGTCGAACCCCTTCCAAAACCTTCATCACCGACGCGAGTACGCCGTTATTGTCGTCGGCGTCATGAGCATCGGCGCCGTCACTGGCATTGCCGTCGTCGTTGTCATCGTCAACAGCATCGCTACGACCATCATCATTCCTACCTCTGTCGACGTTGCCATGATACCGCGACCGCCCAGGGCGCCCACTCGCACTGAAGTGCCCGTTCGGAAGTGCCCAGCGGCCAATGCCACCGCGACTGCGTCGGTCGCGCTCAACTAACTGGCCGCTTCGCGCGCGAGCATGCGCGCTAGCGCGGCCGCGGCGATGCGCCACTCAGCGCCAAGTAGTCATCGCAATCGCCGCCGCATGGTTTTCGCAAGCCACGTTGCGGGTGGGTGGAAAGACTGCGCGGGCACTGGAGTTGACAACTTCGTGTTCGGCAAGGTGAAATATCATATTTGTTTTGGGGGGGCGGGGAGAAAATTCTCCCCCCACCCCGGGGTTGAATACTCACCGGGAACCGATGCAAAGCACATCCGATTCTGACCCAATGTCCATCCTACCTGTAAGTTCATACTATCCCAGCTAGGCCGGTATCGGTTCCCCTCGGTTCCCTTGCAAAAGCACACTATGCGCGCGCACTCGTTTACCAAAAATCGCAAAATCCCCCGAATCCATTGCAACAAACGGGACGAAGTGAGCACGCGCGCGACGTCGCGCGTGCATGCCCAAATCCTTCAAAAACGCTCGGTTCCGGAAAGATTTCAAAATCGAGTGTCCACAAAAACATTCAAATGAAAAAACCAGGTTTCGCAATACGAATGTTCAACAAAAGCGTGCGCGCTCGCTCTTGCGAGTTCTGAAGAAAACCGTAAGTTTGTTTGTCGACATTGTCATAACATGCTACCCAAAAAAGCTTCGCGCGCGCATGTCGAAATCGTTCGCGCGCCCTTGCGCGGGTGCCGTCGCGAATTGCGCGAGCGAGTGTTGTCGCGCGTGCATGCCGAAATCCTTAAAAAAACGCTCGGTTTCGGAAGCGCTCCAAAATCGAGTGTCCAAAACACATGAAAAACACTTGGTTTCGCAACGCGGATGTTCAACAAAAGCGTGCGCGCGCGCTCTTGCGAATTCTTAAGAAAACCATACGCGTTTCTTCATGTTGGTAAATGCTACCAAATGCTACCAAACGGGTTTCGCGCGCGCTTATCGAAATCGTTCCAACGCCCTTGCGCGCGTGCTGGGGTGGCACGGCCCGTGTCACATAAGACCATACGAGCCACTCTCGAGCCTGCCGCGCGCGAATTTCGAATTCCTTCCAAAAGCTTCATCACCGACGCGAAGACGCCGTCTCTGTCGTCGGCGTCATCAGCATCGGCGCCGTCACTGGCTGCCCCGTCGTCGCTGCCAACATCGTCACCAGCATCGCTACTGTCACCATCGTGCCTACCGTTGTCGACGTTGCCATGATACCGCGCCCGCCCAAGTCGCCAGCTCGCACTGAAATGCCCGCTGGGATGTGCCGAGCGGCTAGCGCCACCCTTTTCGCGTCGGCCGCGCCAAACTAGCTGGCCGTTGCCCGCGCGAGCATGCGCGGGCTTGCGCGGCCGCAGTGGTGCACCAGCCAGCTCCAAGCACGCACCGCAATCGCCGCCGCATGAGGTTTGCAAACCAAGTTGCGGGCGGGTGGGTGGGATGTTTGCGCGAGAAGTGGAGTGGACAACTCACTGCGAACAGAAATTATGTGCGCCACATCGACTGCACCGCATAGATTGCCCCACATAGATTGCACCACGTACATTACACCACATCGACTGCACGCATACACTGCACCACATAGACAGCACAACATAGACTGCACCATGGAGATTGCACCACGTAGGTTGCCCCACGTATATTGCACATCTTAGATTGATAGAAACATACTGTTGTGGGCCATCGCTGGCTAATCTTATCTTTGTTTGTTTGTGAAGTGCGGTGTAACAATAATCTGCGGAGGGGGTCTTTCCACCCCTGGGCGACCTTCAGGAGAGAGAGAGAGAGGAGGGTGGTTTCCACAGTGAGTAGCTGTGGAGGAGTAGGAGGAGGAGGAGGAGGAGGAGGAGGAGGAGGAGGAGAAGCAGGAGGAGGAGCAGGAGGAGAACGAGGAGGGGGAGAAGGAGGAGGAGGAAGAGAGGAAGGAGGAGGAAGAAGAGAGTAGGAGGAGGAGGAGGAGGAGGAGGGAGGTGAAGGAAAAGGAGGAGTAGCGGGAGGACGAAGAGATAATGAGGACCACTGCGAACGCAAGGCGCATCAAAGATCTTGCAACAGACCCTCCCTCCAAATTCCCTGCCTTTCATCGGTCCCTACAAGAATTGGTTTTCGTTACGGAAGTGCGACAACCGTCTGAGAATCCTGAACCGTGTCGAAATGCCGTTCCTGAGACTTCAACGCCGCGAATCAACGTGACTGTTGAGTCCTGACAACCCTAAACCTTGCCAGTAAACCATAACTGAGATGTCAACATCGATTCAATTGTATCTTCCGAGTGAACAAACCTAAATCGTGCCAGAACGCCGTCCCTGGGACTGCAGCCAAACGAATCCTTGAAACTGTTGCAAACTTTTAAAAACGAATGCGCGCGGCGATTGGGCGAGAACCACAATTTGAGAGAAGCCGTGCTCCATCCGCGAAGGTGCTGCCAGCTTTTGAGACGAATGCGCGGGGCGGCGAGGCGAACAACAATTGGAAAACGGCCCGCCCTCCGTCCTTGAAAACGAACGCGCGCGGCGCTACGGGGAGAGCCGAATGTTGAACAGGACTTGCCCTCCATCCTTGAAGCTGCTGCAAGCTATTGAAACGAATGTGCGCGGCGCTGGCACGAGAACCGCAATTTGAAAAGGACTTGCCCACCGCCCATGAAGATGGGGCAAGCTTTGGAGAAACAGTGACACATGCGCGCGGCGCTGAGGCGAGAACCACATTTTGAAAACGGCCCGCCTTCCATCCGTGAAACTAGGATACATTCTCATGGGGTGAGGAAGATTGAAGCGAAACGCCCAGGCCGCCCTACCGACACGTCCGCTGGTGCGACAGGGAGTAATACATGAAAAGGAACAATAATGGAGGGGGGGGGGAGAGGAGGAGGCGGAGAAGGAGGAGGTGAGGGAGGCGGGGGAGGACTTGGGGGAGGAGGCGGAAGAGGGGGAACAGATCGCAGTTCCACGACTTCAACCGGCGTCGACAGCGACAACTACGAAGGAGGATAAAGAGGGGGAGGGCGGAGGATGCTGAGGAGGCTGTCTGCCTGTGCAACCTCAAAGACGGCTGGCCACTGCATCCAGGGGCGACCGTGTGACCCAGGGTTCGCCCGCCACCCTGCAAGAGGTGCCTGGGGGCCCTGCCTGGGGGAGGCACGGATGCGGCGTACGAGAATGGGAATTCGATCGTGTACCGAGATTACTCCGAATCATGCCAACAGGGGGCTGTCGAAACCGCTTTCAGGGACACAGAAGCTGCCCTCGAATGGATGACTGGGCCGCTCCGTTCGCAGACGTCTGCAACGAGATCGCCGCATGGCACGCTCCCGAAACCGTGAACGTGTCGGCGACGTGGGACACGAGCCGTCGAGCAACACCAGCCAGGGCTCGGCAGAATCAGTTGCTGTAATACTGCACCCCTAACGAGAAAACGACCTGGCATCTCTTGGCTCTGCCTCCGCCAGCCTCCCGCCGAAGGAGGGGCGCCGGCTCCTCGCATGCCTCGGAGGCGCGGCCCTTTTGCTGGAGCGCTCAGGGGTCAGCAGCAAGTTCGCTACGGGCGGGCCCACCGAGAACGACGACGCACCGCTGCCGCGGAGCAACAGCGATTCTTGATGCTGAGGCTTCACGCCCGGACGCCTGGCGCCTCTGGGCAGCAACTGCCGAGTCGCCTGCAGGAGCGGAGGGACATGTCGCAGGCATGTGAAAAATGAGGCGGGGCTCAAACGTTCGGAAACGACGTTGGACATGGCGCCACGATGGCGCAGGCAAGGCGAACGCATGGGGGGGGGAACAACACCACCCAAATTCAAGACTGCCCGCTCTTCGCTGTCAGCGCGTCTTTCGACATGTCCAACCCCGACCCTCGACTCCCGCCCTCTTCGTTCATGAGCATACCCTCTTCGAGGGGCTGCTTTTCCTCACCAACTTCTGGGTAAGCCCCGACAGGGGAAGACAGTCGGGTCTGGCGGACGGACCCGAACTAGGGAAACCAAAAAGTGCCGATACCGCTACTCCCTGGACCCCCCCCAGGGTGCGTTCTGACTAGATTTTCGAAGCGAATCCAGCGGTGGCGACGAGGGCCTCCCAGGAGGCCCAAAAAGTAAAAAACGGGCGGAGGGTAGCGGCATGGGTAGATTTTCCTCCTCCGACGAACGGGCGGGTCGGGCGGGCAGCAGACCCTGTCGGGCGGGTCCGACGGGCGGGCCCTAACGGGCAACACAGAGTAAGTTCTCAGGACGCATCCAAGGGAGAGCCGTCTTCCGTGCAACTGGGGGGGGCAAACAAAACAGGCTGAGCACCAAGAACCTGACAAAAAAACAAGTGCGAACGTCGACATTACACTTTGCCTGTGCAAAAAGGGCGCCGCCACATGAGGGGGGATCAACTATAGTAGCTTGTCAGAAGTGACGTGAGCGACGAAAGAAGGGGTCTTAAGCAAGATGGAGTAGTGACTTTACGCGGTGGCTTACGCGGGACGCCAAAATGGTACGCTGCAATGGAGGGCGCTCACGCGGGCCCTTACGCCGGCATTTTACGCGCCAACGTCGGTGAATACGACTGCGTTGTTCTGCGTCGACCACGTGTCAACAAGAACGACGACGTGTCAACAAGAACAACACTCTGACTGTACTAATCTTTACTCCAGACTTGCGCTGTGGTGCGGAGGGGGGATTTTGCTCGCGGGGTGTCCCACCCGTAGTGTGCCGTTCTCGTGGGTGGCGGATTACACGGCTCCTTACGCTGTGACCGAAGACTCGCTCGAGTGTCACTCACAACGCGTCGCGTGCTTATACGAGACCTATATTGCTTCACATCACCAATCACCTAAGCGCTTATGGAAAAACATCAACAGCAGTGCGGCCAGATCAACAAGGATAGCCCAACTCTGTGGACAATAGACAAGCAACTGAAGAACGGTCACTGGTTGGAAGCCGGGCGTAGCTGGAACACGCCGCCGAAAAAGCCGCGAATGCGACACTCCGACAGCCGTTGTTGGACCGCGGGGCCCTCAAAGGAAACCGCTCAGAATGAACAAGCCAGATCGTAGGAAAGGGGTCAAAAGTTCCAGAGGCCACGCGTACTAAGCCCAAGCAAGATGATATGTCTGTCCGGTCTTTGAGTCAGCACCCGGAGCTGGGTGCAAGCGCGGAAGCCGCCACCCTAGGATCGGACAAAAGAAGGATAGCAAAAGGGAGAAGGCGAATCGGCTACGTGCTGCTGGTTTTCCTGGCGCCTCCCGGCGCCAGAGGAGGCCACGTCTCGAGGAAAGGGCCTGGTGGAAGGGACGGGAGCACGTGCATGCTGCACGCAGCAGATTTCGTAATCTCCCTTTCCCCAATTCCCCCCCCCCCTCGTCCGACCCCACACTGGAGCGGGCGGGCCATTTCCCGCGTCGTCCCGCAAAAGGGGGCCCGAGCAGGGTGGATCCTGAAGTATTCCCCGGAGCAGGGCGCGGCCGTCGTCACCCGCGGGAAGAACGGCCACCTGAGGTCTGCAAGGCCGGTAGGACGAAGAGGAAGAGGGAGATGAGGAAGACAGGAGGCAATGGTGGCGATGATGATGGTGACGATGACGGTGACGATAATGATGGTAGTGATGATGACGACGATGACGATGATGATGGTAGTGTTGGTATTGATAACAATGATGATGATGATGATGATGATGATGATGATGATGATGATGATGATGATGATGATGATGATGATGACGATGACGATGATGATGATGCTGATGATGCTGATGCTGATGCTGATGACGATGATGACGATGACGATGACGATGATGATGATGATGATGATGATGATGATGATGATGATGATGATGATGATGATGCTGGTGATGATGATGATGATGATGATGATGATGATGATGATGATGATGATGATGATGATGTTGACGATGATGTTGACGATGATGGTGAGACGGGCGATTGGCCTGAGTGGTTCTCCACGGGCGAGTGGGTGTGGAGAAGTGGGAGATAATTGCGAGGATGGATATTGGGATTTGAGTGGGGACGATGACGGCGATATGGACTGGGAGAAAGATGTTGGGAGTGATGAGGAGCAGGAGGGATGAAGACGAGCACTGAAGCAGCAGAAGAACTGGAAGCCATGCGTACGACGGTTGGAACACTTTCTCGAACTGAGCGGGGATGCGCGTTGTGTATCTGACACCCAATCTCAGATTCATACCTGAGCCCGACAGCTCGATGATCGACTGTGGCCGATGGATGGTCCAACACGTGTGTTATCCCAGCGCTAGTTTGGAGGGGAGGAGTGTGAGCGGACGCAACGGAACGGTGACAAGCTAGGCGACACAATCGTGAAAACACTAGGCTGCCTCAAACGCCGTGGCAACGAGTGGAATTGAAAAGGTGGGGACTGGGAGGCCCCCTGCAAAACTCGTTCCCTCCCCCTCCCCGCTTCCTCACCGTCCTCGTCCTGGTCCCTTTCCTCCTCCTCCTCCTCCTCCTCCTCCTCCTCCTCCTCCTCCTCCTCCTCCTCCCGCTCCTCCCCCTCCTGTTCCTCCTCCTCTTTCTCCTCCTCCTCCTACTCCTCTTTCTCCTCCTCCTCCTCCTCCCTCTCCTCCTCCTCCTCCTCCTCCTCCTCCTCCTCCTCCTCCTCCTCCATTCCTTTTCTTATAAGCGACTTCTCCCTGTCGCACCTCGAGGTCAGTTTTTAGGGCGGTCAAGGCGTTTCGCCTGAGACTTCCTCACAACTTATGACCCTTACGCTTAAGCGTTGACAGCAGCTTCACATATGAAAGGCGGGTGGTTTTCACAATTGGATTCTCGCCTTAACGCCGCGCACATTCTTTTTAAACGTTTGCAAGATTATCACGGATTGAGGGCGGTTCCTTTTCAAAATAAAGCTCTCGCCTTAGTAGCGCCGCGCACATTCGTGTTAAACATGTGCAATCGCTTCACGTATTGGGGACGGTTCCTTTTCAAAAGGCACTCGCCTTAGCGCCGCGCATATTCGCTTGTTTCTCTCTCCAAAGTTTGCAAGAGTTTCTTGGATTCCCAAGGTCAGCGTACCAGAGATGGTGTTATGGAAGGATTCAGGATTATGAGGGTGCAACAATTACATTGGTCAGCGGTCTTGGAATCCCGAGAATGGCGGGCCGCATACAGGATCGTCAAGGCGCAACAGTCAGGTTGATCCGTGGCGTTGGAATCCCAAGAGCGATGTTTTGGCATGCATCAGAGTCTTCAAACGGCTGTCTTCCAACGAAGCAGTTCCCTCAGTGGAAATGAACCCTTGTATGGGGCCTGTGAGGAGGGAGCTTTGAGGGAGGGTTTATTCCAACATCGTTGATGACTCTTGGGTTTACACTGGTCCTCCTCCTCCTCCTCCTCCTCCTCCTCTCCTCCTCTCCTCTCGCCCCCTCCTCCTGCTAGGAAGAGAACGGCCCGCCGTCCTCCTCGCCGCCCCGGCCGCGAGGAGGCACGCTCGGAACGAGCGTCCCGGGAACAGCGCTGCCCACGCGACGTGCCCCGGAAGCGAGCGGGCACGCACGGGAGGGGCGTGCGAGGCTCGGGCAGGTGGCAGCGGGGCGGGTGGCGCACACGGGGGGGGGAGGGAAGGGCCCCAAAGGAGCCCTTCGGGGGCTCCGTTTGGAGCCAGAAGGGGCCTCAAGAGGGGCCCTGAAAGGCCCCTTGACGGCCCTCTTCTTCCCCCCCCCATTTGGGCCACCCCCCATCGCCACCCGCCCGACTTACGGCAAGGACGCGGGAGGGACTCAGGCCCAGGGCACCTGTAGTGAGGGAGCTACTAGAAGAAGACAGCCCTCTTGGCAAGCCTAGCCAAGGAACGACGCCAGCAACGTGATGTGTGCCGCAAAAGAGCGCTTCCACACTCGGAATGAGCTTCCTGGCAGGCTGCCCGGCAGCATCCCTGGCCACGCGATGTGCGCCGTCAGCGAGCGGAAGCGGGCACGCTCAGCGTGAGTTTCCTGGCAAGCTGCACGGCAAAAGCGCAGCCCACATGATGTGCGCCGCCAACTAGCGGGCAAGCTCGGGGTGGGCTTTCCTGTCGTGTTTCCTGGCAACTCCCCTGGCAATGCGATGGCAGCTGCCAGCACGCTTAGAGTGAGCTCCCCGGCAAGCTACCTGACAACAATGCCGGCAACGCGGTGTGTGCCGCAGACGAGCGGGAGCGGGCATGCTCGGAGTGAGCTTCCTGGCAAGCCTGTAGTGGGCTTCCTGGCGCGCTTCCTGGCAGCTCCGATGGCGGCGTGATGGCATCAGCCAGCGAGCGGGCGCCCTTGGAGTAAGCTTCCGGGGAAGCTACCTGGTAACAGCGCAGCCCACGCCATGTGTGCCGCCAGCGAGCGGGCAAACTGGGAGTCAGCTTCCTGGCAACACTGCTTATCGAGGGGTATGGCGACCCTAATCACCGATTTGGGGGGGTTTTCGAATGGACCCGAATTTCTGGGCCTATCTCAAGGATGTACGACAAGGGGGGGGCCATCCTCGATAGGCGTGCATCCGACTAGCCCCATGGGGCTGTCACGCTATGCCCTGCGAGCGGATAGCGTGTCGCTCCGCTCCGACGGGGCGGGAGGCTCGGGAAAGCTCGGGACGCTGACGCCTGGGGACCCGGACATTGCTAGCGTGTTGCGCAGAAGCGTGGTGAGCCAAAACCGGCGGAGCGACACGCTATCCCAAAGTTCCCGACCGTAAGAACCCCCAAGGCAAGCCCAGCTGGGGAACATTCTGTGTTTGATGACTTCGGCATCTTGAAATCCTCCTGGGGGCATGAGGGAATATGTTCCGGGGCCTCTGGGAGCACCTGGCGGTATCAGCAGCGGCGTAGATGTTTTTCGCCCGGGTTGGTTTTCGCCCGGTGCGTTTCGCCCGGTTCGTTTCGCCCGGGTTTGCTTTCGCCCGGTTGGCTTTCGCCCGGGTTGATTTTCACCCGGGTTGGCTTTCGCCCGGGGTGGCTTTCGCCCGGGTTGGCTTAGGCCCGGTTGGCTTTCGCCTGGGGTGGCTTTTTGCCCGGGGTGGCTTTCGCCCGGTTGGCTTTCGCCCGGTTGGCTTTCGCCCGGGTTGGCTTTCGCCCGGTTGGCTTTCGCCCAGGTTGGCTTTCGCCTGGTTGGCTTTCGCCCGGGTGGGCTTTCGCCCGGGCTCGTTTTCGCTTGGGTTCAGCGCCGCGGGGCCCCGCGCCGCCCTGGCCGGCGGTGCCGCCCGCCCCAGCCGCGGTGCCCGAGGCCGCTAGCCCTCGCTTGGTGCCAACGAACCGGCGTGGGCTCAAATTGCTTCACGCAGGCTACTGCTACAGGATCAAGCACACCAGCAAGAAAGGCGTTTCAATGTGGGAGTGCTACAAATGCTCCGCGTCCATCAGGAGCGCGGGGGCAACGGGCATGGATCCAGGGCGAGGGCCCCGGGCCCGCCCCGACACAACCCGCCCGTTAGGGTCCGTCCGACGCGCCCCGCCCGTTAGGTCCGCCCGCCCGATCGGACCCGCACGCTAAGGTTCGCACATGCGCACTACTCGAGCGCGCCCCCACACTTTAGTGTTCCGCCCGCCCGACTCGACCCGCCCGTCAGGGTCCGCCCAACCCGACCCGACCCGTCCCGCCCGTTAGGGTCCGCCCGACCCGACCCAACCCGCCCGATAAAGCTCGCGCGTGCTCGTCCCACCGCGCCCCACACTTTAATGTCCCGCCCGCCCGACTCGACCCGCCCGTTAGGGTCCGCCTGGCCCGACCCGACCCGTACCGCCCGTTAGGGTCCGCCCGCCCGACCCGACCCGCCCGTTAGGGTTCACGCGTGCTCACTCGAGCGTGCGTCCACACTTCAATGCTCTTCCTGCCCGACCCGACCCGCGCGCTAGGGTTTGCTCGACCCGACCCGACCCGCCCCGCCCGTTAGGGTCCGCCCGGCCCGACCCGACCCGCCCATTAGGGTTCACGCGTGCTCACTCGAGCGCGCCCCAAACCTCAGTGTCCCGCCCGCCCGACCCGACCCGCCCGTTAGGGTCCGCCCGACCCGACCCGACCCGCTTCGCCCGCCAGGGTCCGCCTGCCCCACCCGACCCGCCCCGTCAGGGTTCACGCGTGCTCACTCGAGTGCGCCTCCACACTTTAGTGTCCCGCCTGCCCGACCCGACCTGCCCGTTAGGGTCCGCCCGACCCGAACCCGCCCCGCCCGTTAGGGTCCGCCCGACCCGACCCGACCCGCCCGTTAGGGTTCACGCGTGCTCACTCGAGCACGCCCCACATTTTAGTGTCCCGCCCGCCCGACCCGACCCGCCCGTTAGGGTCCGCCCGGCCCGAACCCGCCCCGCCCGTTAAGGTCCGCCCGACCCGACCCGACCCGCCCGTTAGGGCTCACGCGTGCTCACTCGAGCGCGCCCCACACTTTACTGTCCCGCCCGCCCGACCCGACACGCCCGTCAGGGTCAACCCAACCCGACCCGACCCGCCCCGCCTGCCAGGGTCCGCCTGCCCCGCCCGACCCGCCCGTCAGGGTTCACGCGTGCTCACTCGAGTGCGCCTCCGCACTTTAGTGTCCCGCCTGCCCGACCCGACCTGCCCGTTAGGGTCCGCCCGACCCGAACCCGCCCCGCCCGTTAGGGTCCGCCCGGCCCGACCCGACCCGCCCGTTAGGGTTCACGCGTGCTCACTCGAGCGCGCCCCACACTTTAGTGTCCCGCCCGCCCGACCCGACCCGCCCGTCAGGGTCAACCCGACCCGACCCGCCCCGCCCCGCCCGCCAATGTCCGCCTGCCCCGCCCGACCCGCCCGTCAGGGTTCACGCGTGCTCACTCGAGCGCGTCTCCACACCTTAATTAGTGTCCCGCCTGCCCGACCCGACCCGCCCGTTAGGGTCCGCCCGACCCGAACCCGCCCCCCCGTTAGACCCGACCCGCCCGCCCGTTACGCGGCTCCGCCCCACCCGACCCGACCCGACCCGCCCGTTAGGGTGTTAGGGTCCGCCCAGCCCGTACCCGCCCGTAGGGTCCGCCCGACCCGACCCGACCCGCCCGTTAGGGTTCACGCGTGCTCACTCGAGCGCGCCCCACACTTTAGTGTCCGCCCGCCCGCCCGACCCGACCCGACCGTTAGGGTCCGCCCGACCCGACCCGATCCGCCCGTTAATTAGGGTTCACGCTTGCTCACTCGAGCGCGACCCCACACACCCGTCCCCGCCCGCCCGACCCGACCCGCCCGTTAGGGTCCGCCCGACCCGACCCGACCAGCTCGTTCATTAGGGTTCACGCGTGCTCACTCGAGCGCGCCCCACACTTTAGTGTTCCGCCCGCCCGACCCGACCCGCCCGTTCGGGTCCGCCCGACCCGACCCGACCCGCCCCGCCCGTTAGGATCCGCTCGCCCGACCCGGCCCCCGTGTGAGGGTCTGCTCGACCCGTCCCGCCCGTTAGGGTCCGCCCACCCGATCGGGCCCGCACGCTGGGGCTCACGCGTGCCCACTTGAGCGCGCCCCGCACTTTTTAGCGTCCCGCCCGCCCGACCCGACCCGCCCGTTAGGGTCCGCACGGCCCGACCCGACCCGCCCCGCCCGTCAGGGCCCGCCCGCCCCACCCGACCCGCCCGTCAGGGTTCACGCGAGCTCACTCGAGCGCGCCCCAAACCTCAGTGTCCCGCAGCATCCGGGACCTCCTTGACACCCCCCTCACGTCTCTGCGACCCTTTCGCCTACTCAAGCGGCCATCCGTGCCATCAGCAGCCACCTGAATACATTCAGAGCCGCTCTACCGAGCGCGCTTGACAGTCTGGGAAAGATTTCTGGCGCCAAAGCAAGGCTAAACGGGGGGGACGAACAAATGTGCATCCAGTGGGCCCGATGGCGGTGAGCTCCCAAGAACATCTGGCCCCCCTCTACAAGATGGCGTCATTCCCCCACCAGGCCTGGGCGTCAGGGTGCCCTGTGCTTATGCGGCGCCTTCGCGTCCTGTTCTCGCCGTCTGGGAAACGGGGCTTTCCTGTTTCCGCCCCGATCCTAATGCCTCTTCCTCGCTCCTCACCCCCTGCCACTTCCCACTTACCGTAACCACCTTCTTCTGTACGTCTCCCTACAACCCATCGCAGTCCGACGGATGTGCTGCGGAACGTGCTGCCGTTTCGGGGGCTCTGGAGCCATCTTAGTGCGATATGCGGGACCTCTTGGGCCGTCTTGGGCGTCCTCAGGCTCGAAAGAGCGAGTGCACGACAATCCATCCTTAGTAGTTTCTTGACGGTTCCGGGGCCCAGCGAGGGCCCGCGGCGGCCGAAGACGGAGGCAGACGGCGTCGTGCTTGTTTTCACGACGCGAGCATGTCTGGGCTGCCTTCACGGCGGCTCCCGTGCCTCGACTGGCCTCGGCGACCGCGCGACGCGGGCGGCGCCCACCGCCCACGCGAGGCTCGACAGCCCCTGCGCGCCGAAGGCCCCCAGCCCCAGCTGCTGCTCCGCCTGCACCTTGGGCCGCGGGCGGCGGGCGGCCACCCAGGGGGGCGCGGGTGCGGCTGGCTGGCGGCCCGCACGGCACACCGGCTTTCGATGTTCCCGGGAAAGGCTCTGGCCCAGGGCTCTCTCTCAATTGTGGTCCACTGTCCACGGTGCCATTTTCGAGGAGGGCCGGCGAATTTCCGCTCGATGAGAAACTAGGTAAAGTGCAACTTCCAATCGAACAAATGTGTTTCGTGCGTGCTCGCTTGAAAGCAGCACACACACAGACAGCATGTCGGATCCTCTAGCCTCTAGAAATGTCGGAGTCCGCAGACCCCCGCTTTCCTTAGTGACAGAAAGAGTGCGGAGCGTTTTGCGCAGAATTCTCGTGATGTGCGTGTTGAATTTTGCAACAGATTTCCAAACAAAGTTGATCTTGCGCGTGCCAGCACGAGGATGGCGCGTCCTGCTCGCAGATACGCAACACCCCGCAATTGCGGAAAAGAGGGGGCGGACGCGGGCGGCGCGGGCGTCGAGCCGGCGGACCTCGTGGCCCTCACCTTCCCTGTCGATGGCGCCCTCCTCCTCCTCCTCCTTCTCCTTTTCCCTCCTCCTCCTGCTCCTCCTCCTCCTCCCTCCTCCACCTGGAAGGAATTCAAAAACAGCCCGCCGCAGGCGCCGAACATTTTGATTTGTACACTGAACGCGGTTTGGGTCGCAGGTTCTCCACCTGGAACGAATGCGAAAGAAACCCGCCGCAGGCACCGAAATTTTGGCTTGTTCAGTGAACGTAGTTTGGGTCGCAGGTGGGTCGCGGGCTCTCCATCTCCACCTGGAAGATTCAAAAACAGCCCCCCCACGGGGGCCGAACATTTTGATTTGTGCACTGAACGCGGTTTGGGTCGCGGGTGGGTCGCAGGTTCTCCACCTGGAACGAATGCAAAAGAAGCCCGCCGCAGGTGCCGAAAATTTTGGGTGGGTCGCGGGGTGGGTCGCGGGTGGGTCGCGGGTGGGTCGCGGTGGGTCGCGGGTGGGTCGCGGGCGCGGTTTGGGTCGCGGGGTGGGTCGCAGGTTCTCCACCTGGAACGAATGCAAAAGAAACCCGTCGCAACCGACGAAAATTTTGGGTGGGTCGCGAGGTGGGTCGCGGGTGGGTCGCGGGTGGGTCGCGGTGGGTCGCGAGTGGGTCGCGGGTGGGTCGCGGGTGGGTCGCGGGGTGGGTCGCGGGGTGGGTCGCGGGTGGGTCGTGGGTGGGTCGCGCGGTGGGTCGCGGGGTGGGTTGCGGGCGGGTCGCGGGTGGGACGACGACAACAAACAACAACAACAACAAATAACAACAAATAACAACAACAACAACAACAACAACAACAACAACAACAACAACAACAACAACAACAACAACAACAACAACAACATTAACACCAACAACAACAACAACATCAACAACAACAACAACCAACAACCGTAACAACCGTAACAACCGTAACAACAACAACAACAACAACAACAACAACAACAACAACAACAATAACAACAACAACAGCAACAGCAACAGCAACATCAACAACAACAACAACATCAGGAACAACAACAACAACAGCAGGAACAACAACAACAACAACAACAACAACAAGAATGCGCATCGCGGAATTCCACTTCAGCCACGCACCCAAGGACAGTGAATGACCGTTCGGTTCAGCCCCCTCACTCTGATTCAAGCAAGTCTCGAGTGAAACGCCTGTTTTGAAAAAGCGCCTCAGGTCGCCCGGGCAAATGTCGAACGTGAGGAGATGTCGAGGGTGCTCATATGTCTTTACACTGAGCTCCTTCGCCAGTATGCCCACACCACATCTTTCGACATGGGTCCCTTCCGCCCCTGAACCAACGCCATGTGTTTTCACATGTGTTCCTTTCGCCCGTGACCTCAAACCATGTGTTTTAACGTGTGTGCTCATGGCCGCCCGTCACCGCAAAACATGTGTCTTTACACGGGTCCCTTGCGCCCGTGAGCCGGAATCACATGTTTTGTCATGGGTTCCTTTCACCCGTCGGCACAAACCATGTGTTTTTACATGGTCTCGTTTCGCCCGTGAGCACAAAGCATGTGTTTCAAGGTGGGTCCCTCTCGCCCGTCAGCACAAATCATGTCAATGTTTTTACTTGGACTCATTTCGTCCGCGAGCCGACAACATCTGTTTGTACTTGGGTGCCTTTCGCTCGTCATAAGAATTATAAAGATCACGCGCGCAGATCGTTTTGAGAGAGCAGGTTGCAAAACCATGTGTGTATTGCATGGTTTCGGGAACCTCAATATTGAAACCGTACAGATGCCACGGTTGTTGAAGAATTTCGGCAAGCGCGCACGACGGCGCGCGCGTGTCGACGTTGTCATATTTGTTGCAAAAGGATTGCTGGAATTGCTATTGTTTGATCAACAACGCGTGTGCGCGCATAGCATTATTTGAAAGGGATGCCTGGGGGGGCGATAGCGGCCTGCCTGGGATAGTATGAACTCATGTGTAGAAAAACGATGAGCCGTAGTCATGTGCAAATTGTATTATCCCAGGGGGCGTCGAGAAAGCCAGAGGGTGGGGGGTAGATCCCAGTTTCTCCCAAGGAAGGAGAATCCACGTTGGGCAATCTAGGGCGGCGACGAGGCGGCGACGGGGCGGCGACGGCGACAACATAGCCGCCAGACCAACAGACAGGCCCAGACGACGTGCAGCGACGAGGCGGCGACGGGGCGGCGACGGCGACAACATAGCCGCCAGACCAACAGACAGGCCCAGACGACGTGCAGCAACGAGGCGGCGACTGGGCGGCGAAGGCAACAACATATCCGCCAGACCGACAGACAAGCCCAGTTCCTCAGACCAGAAGTCAGAGTCCCAAAGTGCAAGCACTGTTTGGGGAATTCTTTTTCTCTCTGTCAAAACCCTCTTCCCTTCGGGGAGGGGTATATCCCCCCCTTGAGGGCTGTTGGTCACCCCCCGATGTGTCAGAGGGTCCCTCTTGGCCCAAGACGGTTCCAAGAGGGTCTTCGGTGCTCCAAACTGGCTTCCAAGATGGCCCAAGAAAGCCGAGGATGATTCAATATTGCTTCAATCAGGCTTCCAAGAAGCCCCAAGAACGCCACAAGATGGTTCCAAGTGCTGTTGGCCAAATCCTGCAACAACCTTGGGGACATCAGTGAGTTGTGCCTTCTCACCGTTTCGCTTCCGATGGGCTTGTGGGGCCTCAGCGTGGCCCCAAGATGACGCAAGAGAACCCCAAGAGGGGCCCAAGATGCCCCCAAGAGCGCCCCAACAGGGCTCCAAGAAACGATCCCCCCTCTTTGGATCGACGTCCTCCAAGATGGCCCCAGGTGGTTTCCCAGGGCACCGAAGAAACTCCCAAGAGGGCCCACATTTCCTCCAACAGAGCGGTCAAAGAAACCCAATGCTCTCAAACATAGCCCCTAGAGGGCACCAGAAGGACCCCGAGGGAGCCTCAAGAGGACTCCACGAGGGCCTCGAGCAAACCCTGACACGGCTGCTAGAATTCTGGCCCTCGTTCTCTTTCTCCTCCTCTTGCTCCTCGCCCTCGTCCTTCTCATCTTCGTCCTCCTCCTCCTCCTCCTCCTCCTCCTCCTCGTCTTCGTTCTGTTCCGCGTCCTCTTTCTCACTTTCGTCGTCCTCCTCCTCCTCCTCCACCCCGTCCTCGTCATTGTATTCATCCTCCTTGTCCTAGGCATCGTTCATGGAAAGGCTGGTGGGGATACTTTTGGTCAACAGGCTCGCGAGGCGTGCCGAAAGCCGTCCAAACACTAATCGGGCCGCGATTAGGCAGCAGGAAGAAAAAGGCAAGCGAAGCGAGCGACCGGGTAACCACTCAGGAGAAGATGCAGAACCGATACTCCCAAACCCTGCGGCGTGGAAGTCCCGATGGCGACCAGCAAGTAAACGCAGCCAAAATGGCGCGGCGGCGCGATCATAACCACGAAGAGGTCGAACGCTCGGTGTGGGCCAGGCAGACCGTCGAAGACGAAATGGACAGACGGGCACACCCAGACGACAACCGTGAAGTAGGTGGCACAAATGCCGAAACTTCGTGACTGCGCCGGAAAAAGGGGCAACCTCATCACCGAAAAGATTGCGAACGGCAGCGGAACCTGTGATACTTGTCGACAGCCATGCCCATGCAGGAACACGACAGCCAACGAACGTACAGAACCACATTTGCCGAACCCGAGGTCCAGGTACCGCAAGGTAGGCAGTGTAGCGAGAGACCCACTGGAACCTCCTGGGCTGGGGGCCGACACCAGCCAGGAGCAGGCCAGAGGGGCACTTGACCTCAGCGACTGCGACGCAGCACCATGCCCTGCGTTAGGCCTTGCACGAATTCCAGACCAGGGGGCACCTGACCTCAGAGAATGCGACGCAGCACCATTCGCTGTGTGAGCCAGTGCACGAATTCCAAAACAAGACTGCAAACGGCAGGAAAACCTGTAACACTTGTCGAAGGCGAAGTCCACGCAGGAGAACGTCGGCCAACGAGCGTACAGAGCCACACCTGCCGAACCCGAGGCCCAGGTACCGTAAGGTAGGCAGTGTAGCGAGAGATCCACTGGAACCTTCGGCGTGAGTAGGAGCAGGCCAGGGGGCACCTGACCTCAGAGAATGTGACGCAGCACCATTCCCTGTGTGAACACTTGCGTGAATTCCAGACCACCTGAACGCCATCAGGAAACAGTATTGGGCAGCAGACCCCAGCCGCCAGGGAAGAACCCTGTGAAACAGGAGGGAGGGCACCCGGGTGCAGGAGGAGAAGGGGGGAAGTGCACGCCAGGCACGGTAGGCACCCCGGTGCGGCAGCTAACTGCTGCAGCATTAGGATGCAGGAGGGGAGGGAAGGAATTGCACGCCAGGCACAATATGGAAGCAGGAGGAGAGGAGGGGAAGTGCACGCCAGGCACGGTAGTCACCCCAGTGTGGCAGCTAACTGCTGCAGCATTAGGATGCAGGAGCGGAGGGAAGGAAGTGCACTCCAGGCACAGGCAGGAGGAGAGGAGGGGAAGTGCACGCCACGCACGGTAGGCACCCCGGTGTGGCAGCTAACCGCTGCAGCATTAGGATGCAAGAGGGAAGGGAGGGAAGTGCACGTCAGGCACGCGGTGTGAGAAAAAGGGGAAGAGCTCACCATAACCCTGTGCATACACTGACGCGCACGCCACGCGCTCTGATTCTCTGGCAAGGCGCGGACGGCTCGCAAACGCCGTCGACACGGGGGTGGAGGCAGACGGCCGGGCCTCCGACGTCAAGGGCCCGACCTCGCCCGAGAGCACCCCCACCTTCCAGCGAACGGCCAGTGTCGGCGCCCACGAGATACCGACCATCTCGCAGGGGTGCCTGGCGCCCCCTGTTCGCGCCGACGTGATGTCCTAGTCAGTAGCAGTGGTTAGTAGGAGCATGCCCGGGGGCACCTGACTTCAGCGAATGTGACGCTGCACCATTCCCTGTGTGAACCCTTGCATGAATTCCAGACCACCTGAACGCCATCAGGAAGCAGTATTGGGCAGCAAACCCCAGCCGCCATGGAAGAACCCTGTGAAACAGGAGGGAGAGCACCCCGGTGCAACAGCTGGCCGCGGTGGCATAAGGATACAGGGGGAGAGGAGGGGAAGTGCACGCCAGGCACGGTAGGCACCCCGGTGTGGCAGCTAACCGCTGCAGCATTCGGATGCAAGAGGGGGGGAAAGGACGTGCACGCCAGGCACGCGGTGTGGGTGCAACAGCTAACCGCTGTGGCATAAGGATGCAAGAGGAGAGGAGGGGAAGTGCGCACCAGGCACGGTAGGCACCCCGGTGTGGCAGCTAACCGCTGCAGCATTTGGGTGCAGGAGGGGAAGGAAGGAAGTGCACGCCAGGCACACAGTGTCAGAGGAGGGGGGGGGGGGGGAGAAACGTGCATTCGAGCAGCTGATGTTGACAGGGACAACGACGGTGGGCTGCCAGTCCACATACCCGGTGTGATGTCAAAACCGCATCTCAGCGAAACTGGGTGGTGCCCCGCACTCGGTGTTACTATCGATACCGTTTCTCAGTCCATGCGCTCTCGGTTGCTCGGCTCCTCTTCCCGGTCGTGCCCAGAGCACTCCCACCCTACTGCGCGCGGTCAGTGTCGGCGCCCACGAGATCCCGATCTCGCGGGGGTGCCTGGGGCCCCCTGCTCGCGCCGATGCGATGTCCGAGGTGTTGTCCACGCGCCTGCGCCCAGTCGATACCCAGGCCCAATGAGTCGCTCATGGCCCGAACATCGCAGCTGTGGCTTTGAAATGAGGTCAGGAAGGCGACGCAGGTTCGCTGATCGCGCCGGCGCGGGTCGAAAGAGCGCGCGGTGCCAGGGGCAGCGTGTTGCACGGCCAAAGGCGTGCCAGACGGCTGTGACCGACGCACCCAGGGTGACCTGAAGGTACCTGATCGTCTCGTTTGGTGACACTGCGCGGGGTTCCCACTGGGAGTCGTGGACCCGGGCTCTATAGAGCGGCCTTCCAGTGTGGGAGTCCCGCGGTCCTGGCTGCTGGCGATCGGCGAACAGCCTGGGCGTCCACCCACGTCCCGTCCGACGCGTCAAGAATGCCCCCCAGTTGGGCTTCCGGCCTGTCTCGGCGGTCGAGCTCACGTCCCCTCCCTAGAGGGGGGGGTCTGGCGCGCTTTGCAGGGGCGCAGGGGTTGCCCCGGGGCTGCTCGTAGAGGCGCCCACCCGTATCGAGTCGCTGGCAGGGGAGGGGGGCGAATAGGGGCGAGAAGGTTCCTCGAAACCAGGTGTAGGATGGCTTCGGTGTCCCGGTCGTCAGGGGAAGGCTGACGTGTGGGCGCGGTGGAACTTCCCAGTGCCGTCTGGAGGGTGGCTTCACTGTCGGGCAGGCCGTCGGGTTGGCCGTCGGGCTGGCACAAGGGCTCGCCGTGGGATTGGGGGTCGGGCAAAGCCTCGGGTAGAGTGTTGGGTAAGGCGTCAGGCTGGGCGTCGGGAGCGGTGTCGGGTGAGGCGTCAGACTGGTCGTGGGGCTGGTCGTGAAGCTGGCCATGAAACTGGCCGTGGGGCTGGCTGTCGGGCTGGCCGTCGGGCAGGCCGTTGTGCTGGCGGTCGGAATGGCCGTCGGACTGGTCGCGGGGCTGGAAGTCGGGTTGGCCGTGGGGCAGGCCGAGGGGCTGGTCGTGGGGCTGGCAGTCGGGCTGACCGAGGGGCTGTCGGTCGGGCTGGCTGTGGGGCTGGCAGTGAGGCTGGTCGTGGGATTGAAAGTCGGGCTGGCCGCGGGACTGGCCGTGGGCCTGGTCGCGCGGGAAGCCGTGGGGCTGGTCGTGGGGCTGGAAGACGAGCTGGCCGTGGGACCGGCCGTGGGGCTGGCAGTCGGGCTGGCCGTCAGGCTGGCCGTGGGGCTGGCAGTCCGGTTGGCCGTAGGGCTGGCCGTGGAGCTGGCAGTCGGGCGTGCCCTAGGTCTGGCCGCAGGGCTGGCCGTGGGGCTGGCCGTGGGACTGGCCGTGGGGCTGGCTGTCGGGCTGGCCGTCGGGCCGGCCGTGGGGCTGGCAGTCGAGCTGGCCGTGGGGCTGCCCGCGGGACTGGCAGTCGGGCTGGCCACGGGGCGGGCCAACGGGCTGGCCGTCAAGCGGGCCGTGGGGCTAGCAACCGGCCAGGCAGCGGGGCTGGCAGACGGGCTGGCCGCGGGGCTGGTCGCCAGGCTGGCCGAGGGGCTGGCCGTTGGGCTGGCCGTGGGACTGGCCGTGGGGCTGGCAGTCGGACTGGCCGTGGGGCTGGCAGTCGGTCTGGCCGCCGGGCTGGCCGTGGGGCTGCCAGTCGCGTTGGCCGTGGGGCTGGCAGTCGGGCTGGCCGTCAAGCTGGCCGTGGGGCTGGCCGCGGGGCTGGCAGTCGGGCTGTCCTCGGGGCTGGCCGTCGGGCTAGCCGGGCTGGCCGTGCGACTGGCCGTGGGGCTGGCAGTCGATCCGGCCGTGGGGCTGGCAGCCGGGCTGGCAGCCGGGCTTGCCGTCGGGCTGGCCGCGGGGCTGGTAGTCGGGTTGGCCGTGGGGTTGGCCGTGGGGCTGGCAGCCGGGCTGGCCGTGGGGCTGGCCGTGGGGTTGGGCGCGGGGCTGGCCGACGGGCTGGCCGTCAAGCTGGCCGCGGTGGCCCGCCGCGGCGGCCGCGGCGGCAGCCGCCGCGCCAGCCGCGGCGGCGGCGGCGGTTTTTTCCGCCAAAAAAAAAAAAACGCCAGCCACGACCAGCGCCGCTGCGCCGCGCCAGCGGGCGGCGGTTCGCGGCGGGGCAGCGGCGGCCGCCGACGGCGACGCCTCGGGGCGGCGGAGGCCGCGGCCGCGCGTCGGCGCCAGCGGCAGCGGCGCGGCGCCAGCAGCGCGGCGGCGGCGCGCCAGCCAGCAGGCCGCAGTGGCCGGCGGCCGGGGGCCGCGCCAGCCCCAGCGAGGAGACATGCTCTGGAGGCCCCGGGCGGCGCCAGCCCGCAGCGCCAAGCGGCGGCCGCGGCAGCCGCCGCGCTGGCGGGAGGCCAGGAGCGCCCCCCCCCCCCCCGGCGGCGCCGGCGGCTGCCGGCGGCCCGCGCGTCGCCAGCGCGCCCGCGAACGGGCCGCGGCGCGGGGGGAGCGCGGGCGCCGCCAGCGGCGCCAGCACCGGCGGCGCCGGCGCGGGCGGCGACCGCGACGCGAGCCGCCCAGGGGGCCGCCCGCAGCCGCTGGCGACGCGCCGCGGCGGGCTCCATCGGCGTCTGGCGAGCCCGCACCTGGCCGGGGGCGTGCTCGAACCCTGATCCCGGAAGGAAGAACACCCCCGGGAAACGGCTTGAGCCAGCGGGGGGGTGCGGACTGGTGGGGATACTTTTCGTTCTGCGGGCTCGCGAAGCAGGTCGAAAGCCGCCCGAACACTAGCCGGGCCGCGTCTAGGCAGCAAGAAAAGAAAGGCAAGCAAAGTGAGCGCGCGGGCAGCCACCCAGAATAAGAAGAAGAGCCAGAAACAACACTCCCAACTCGGTGGCGCGGAGACCCCAGTGGCGACCAACAAGTAGGCGCAACTAAAATGGCGCGGCGGCGCGACCATGAACACGCAAAAGTCGATCACTCGGTGTGAGTCGTCACAAGGCCCGACAAGGGCGAGCAGGACCGACAGGCACACCCGGACGACGTCCGTGCCGTAGGCGACACAACAGCATCGTGCCAGCCCATGAGTCAAGAGGGGCAACCTCGTCACAGACAGGACTGCAAACGGCAGTACCTCATGTGTGCGCAGCAGTGGCACGCGTCGAAAGGTCCATGTTAGGAGGAAGCAGCCGACGGGCGCACATAGTCACACATGCCGAAGTCCTCGCACCGAAGAGGACGGCAGCGTAGCGAGACCCCACTGAACCCAAACGGTCACCAGTGGAGGCCGACACCAGACAGGAGCAGGCCAGGGGCCACCAGACCGCCCATCCCCAATGTGATCCTTGCATGGAATTCGTAGCGAGACCTCGCGGAAACCCTCTGGTCACCAGTGGAGGCCGACGCCAGCCAGGAGCAGGTCATGGGCCACCTGGCCGCCCGTTCCCAGTGTAAACCTCGCATGGAATTCAAGCTGTCAGAGCGCCATCAGACAGCGGTCTCGGCGGCAACCCCAGCCACGCGAGATAAACCCGGCGAAGCGAGGGGGGGGAGGGGAAGTGCACGCCAGGCAGGGTGGGCACCCCGTTGTGGCAGCTGACCGCTGCGGCATTAGGACGCAGGAAGGGGGAATGGAAGCGCGCGCCACGCACGTGGAAGGAAAGGAGGGGGGAAGAAAAGAGACACGAACAACGGAACCCCACTGAACCCTTTCGGCCATCAGCAGGGGGGGGTGGGGGAGGGCGCCGGCCTAAAGCAGCCGGTGGGCACCTCGCCCCCCGCTCCTGGTGCAAGTCTTTGCGCGAGAACAAGGCTGGCGGAGCGCCGTCCGACAGCGCGTTGGCGGCAACCCCAGCCGCGAGGGAAAGTCCCAGTGAAACAGGAGAGGGGGAGTCAGCGAATCGCTGACGCAAAAGGAGAAGAAGGAGGAGAGCTCGCCATGACCCTGCGTGCACTGACGCGCACGCCAGGCGCTCTGCATCGAACTTTACCTCAGTAAACCTGCCACTGTCACCATCTTGCCGTTGTCCTCCACACGGAGTCCTGGGTGCAGCTGAGCTCTTAAAGCCACGAGGTAGCGTGCAATCACGATGTATACATGAGGTCGCTCTCCCCTTATTACTCTTTGCTCTCCTCGTGTTCCTTATCTCCGTCCCTTCCCTCTTTTTCTTCTCTTCTACTTTCTTCGATCATCTCTTCTCTTCTTTCTCTTCTTCCTTTCTTCTTTATTCTCTTCCTTCTTTCTTCTCTTCCCCATCTCTCCTATCTCCCATCTCTCTTCTTCTACCTCCCCCTCTTAACTTCTCTCTTCTTTCCAACCTTTTCATTCTTTTCTCTTCTTTTATCTGCTCATCACTCCCTTTGCTTTTTCCTTTCACTTTTCTCTCACTTCTTCCCTCTTCTATTCCCTTCCCTTTCTCCCCCTTACTCCTCTTCCTCTCCATCTCCTTCTCATCTCTCTCTTTTTCTTTTTTGTTCTCTTCTATACTCTCTCCTTCTCTCGGTCTCTTTTATCTTCTCTCTTACCCCTCATCTTCTCTAGCTTCCTCTTTTTCTTTTCTTTCTCTCCTCTTCTCTCTTCTCTCTCTTACTCCTCCCTCTATCTGTCTCGTCTCCTCTTCTATCCTCTACTTCTACTTTCTCCTGTCTTCTTCTCTTTTCTTCTTCTCTCCCCTCCCCTATCTCTCGTCCGCTTTCCTTCTTTCTTTCTCTTCTTCTTTCCCATTACCCTCTGCTCTCTTTCTTCTTTCTTCGTACTTCTCCTCACTCTTCCTTTTCTCTTTCCTCCTCTTAGTCTCTTTCCACCCTTTCTCTTCCTCTTTCTTCTTCTTCTCTACTCTTTCCTTCTCTCTTCCGCTCCTCTCCTTTTCTTCTCCTCTTATCTCTCCTACTCTCTCTTCTTCTTTCTTCTTTCCTTCTCCTTCTCATCCTCTCTCTATTTCTCTCGCTCGCTCCTTTCATTCTTCCTCTTCCCCTTCTCTGCCCTTCCCTTCTACGCCCTTCTTTTTTCTTTTCCTTGTTCTCTTATCTCTACTCTTTCTCAATGCTATTTCTCTCCCTCACTTGGGCTAGCACTTCGTCCCATATGCGCCAGCGGGCGTGGGCAAGGCATGCTTTCTTGTTTAGCCGCGCACTAGCTACTGACTGCAAGGGCCCGGCGACCCCCGACGGTGAAACACCCCGAGCCCTCTTCAATGGGACGCCCGGCAGGGACAATCACGGTGGGCTGTCAGACCGAAGCCGCGCGGAGCGGTGACTGCGTAGGAGGCAGAAAGAGAAGGAGAGCAGGGGAACGCCGATGACCGCAGCATGCATAGGAAAGAGAGCTAGCAATGTAGGCCCGCGGCGTCGCTAGGTGCATCACGCACCCGGTGTGATGTCAGAGCCGTATCTCGCCGAAACTGGGTGGTGCCCCACACTAAGTGCTACTGACGACACCGTTTTTCGTTCCATGAACTCCATGGGCTCTCGGTTGCTCGGTTCCTCTTCCCAGCCTTGCCCAGTGAATCGGGTCCGTCCTTCGTCTCGCCCTTCCCCTTGCTCGGGTGCTCTCCTGCTGCGCGGAACCCGGGGGCGGCGGCCGCCCCGCTGCTGCTGGCAGCGCCTGAGCGGGAGGCGTTACTGACAGCCGTGAGTCTGTCAGTTGCGCTGCGAATGTTGGCCTTGGCGCGCATGGTCTGGTCGGCGCGGTGCACGTCGTAGTCTGCAGCCCCCCGCGCGTGGAGGAAATTTCGGCACGCGCCTGGCGGCTGCTTTGCTGGGTTGAAAGTCGGCCGGGCGTTAGTGGGGCAGGTTTTGGCACAGCGTGCAACCCGCAGGCCGCTGAACATGCTGCCTACTTCCTTCTGCATCCTGAGGGCGAAGGCGCTGTCGGACTCTCAGGAGTATTGTGAGTCGATCGTGCGCAGTGGTGCCTTGTACATCTTGGACTCGTCGCTCTTCCGGGGCTCGTGGATGGTCAGTGGGTTCTTGGAGAAAGGCACCCATTTGCCATGATTGAATATCCCGTCGTTTCCCCTGCGCACGCGCTGGTGACGCCAGGCGTCGTCGCGAGACTGCGTGCCCCGGCGGTCTGGGGATCTGTCGTAACTCCACTGGTCCCTGTGTCCGCGCGAGGAACCGGTCCTGTCGTCAGCGGCGCGCTGAGCGGGAGCATCTCGTCGTTCTCGCCTGCTGCCCTGTTCCCTGCCTCGCACGTGCCCTCCTTGAGGGGGCCGGTATGGCGTATCTCGCATCCCCGGCAGCGGGGGTCTATCGTCTGTGACGCTGGATGTTTCGTCGTCAGCCGCCCCGGCGTTGTGACCATCGCCTGCGGGCTCCCTTCAGGCTCGTCTGCCACGTCCGCTTCCGACTCCTCGCTCACCTTGATCGGGTCGTAGTCCAGGACATCGCCGTCAGGGCCCCTGAGTTCGTCTGTGGCGGCAGCAGGCTCGCTTCCTGAGCTGCTTCTGATCTCTGTCGTCGCTGTTCGTAGACCTTCAGGTCGAGACAATGGCGGCCCGCTTAAGTCCGTGCCAGGGTGGGCAGGACGATCATGACCACGCTGATCAAGGGGTCCAGCCTCTTCTCCTCGTCGCGTATCCGTTGGGGGCCAGGGTCGCGCAAGGCCAAGATGTCTTCCTGGCGTTATCAGCCGACGCTGCCATTCGCTCCTCGAACTGCTGAAAGGACACGTTGCATGCTGCAGTGGTACGGCTTGGGGCGATTGGTCGAGATCCAATCCCGCGCGGGCGCGTGCATTTGTCCAGTGTTCCCACGCTAACGTTGTCCAGACGTATCACATGGTCGGGGGCGTCCTCGATGTCAAGACTGGCCAGCCAGTGAGCAAGTTCGTCTGCGCCATGGACCCTCGGGCCTTTGCCCCCGTGGATGGTTCCGTTGACGTGCGCCGCCCGCAGTTTCTTTAGCCGATCGTCCTTCCCGATGAGTGTTGCACGACCAATCCAGCGGCCCATCTTCTACCATCCCACGCCGTGCCGGGCGCCAGTCCGTCGGCAGTGAGCCCCGACGGAGGAAACGTCCAGGCCAGGGTGGGGCAGGCCAGAACGTTGAGCCAGTTGACGTCCAGCCCTTTGTCTGGCACCTCGTGCTGGTTCTCCAGCGCGTTGAAGATGTCGTTGGACACTGAGTTGATACGTCTAAGGCGCATGCACATTAGAACTGGCGCGTGTCCCTGTCTGCCGCTGTTGTCGTCGGTCCACGCCTGGAAGAACAGGTCGAGCCCGGCGTTGGCCGCGTCTGGCAGTTGCGGGATCCTGATGCCCGGAAGCATTTTCTTGATTGCGTCAACTCGTTCTGGATTGGGTTCGGGTTGTGGCGGCGTCTCAGATGGTGACCCGCGCCCGTCGTCGTCGTCGCCGCGTGGTACCTGCGCACTTTCTTTGCCGAGAGCGAGGGCGAGGCCCCCCGCTTCCTCTTTTCTCCTCTTGGATGTCCGTGCTGCGGGGGGGGGCTGGATGCATCGATGGCGCGTCACGCGCAAGGATGCGGTTGATGACGGATGGAGCAGCGTCACAGATGCGAGCAAGACAGTTCCCGCAGTACCATCCAGCGTTCAATCGCCACTCGCCCAGCAGTCGATCCAGTTGCCCCAGGGAGTTAGGTTGCACTGCCCTGTGTCCTCCATGCCAGGTGTCGGTCGCCAGACGAAGCACCCGACTGCTGGCTGCCCGTGCTTCCAAGTGTATAGCAGCTTGGGCTCTGGGCAGCGGTCGCAAGTAGCGCTGTAGACCCCAGACTTGAATTCCTCTGTGCCGAAGCGGTCGTCGTCGGGTCGTGTTGGGGGATTTGGCACGCCTGTCACCTTGGGGTCGTTGGCCGAGTCAGGTGTGAGAAGGAGGTCGCGTAGCAGGCAGTCGGCGGTTGGGTTTGCGATTTTGGCAAGCCGGTGTCAGGCTGGATGGAATCTGTGGGCCTGCTGGGCATGCTATTCCGCAGGTTGGCCAGCTTTTCGCGCATCGAGTCACCTGCGGTGCGGGAGCATCAGCACCATGCTTATCGAGGCTCTCCACCCAGCACCCAGTGCATAGCCAACGGTAGTTGAGTTCCTCGCGCCACCCTGCAATCCTTGCCGCAGCCAGACGCTGACGCATATCGTTGTCCTCCCAGGTGCCTTCGATGTTTGTGGATGGGGCCTCTCTGACAGTCGTCGCAGTAGAAGCTGGCAGTGTTCTGTGACGCCGAGAAGCGCTGGTCTCCTGTTCGGAGCCTTTTCGGTGTCAATGTGGCGCCCAGTTTCGCTGTAGGGGGTTCAGGTATGAGAAGGTCCTTTTGGTCCATCGCTCGCCCTGTGCCGGCATAGTGCAGCGTCTGGTCCGGCTTGCGCCCGAGATGCTTGTGATTCCCTGTGATGGAGTTGTAGAGCCAGCAGATGGTTCAGCTGGCTGTCTCGTTGTCAGGCTGGTCGTTGGTAGGAGCCAGCAGTAATTGGAGCGGTTCGATAAGCTGGTCGATCACCAGCAGGATCCCTTTGATGTGAAAGTCAATACGCATGCATTCTTCCCACGTTGACGGACACCCGACGTCGTGATGGTGGCCGGTACTTGTAAGCACGCCCGCGTGTCTTAGCGCGTCAGTGAATCTCTGATGCAGGTTTTGGTAGTCGTGATTGGAAACTTTCCATGTCAGGCCAAACTGCGTCCGGAAATGAAGGTCCTTTGCAACGGATTTGGTGCCAGTTGAGTTGCCAGGTCTGCATCTTCCCAGGACGGCCTCCACGATATCCCCTGTCCCTTCTTGTTCGGAGAATGGGGAGAGACAGGTCCTTGGTTCCCGAAGCGCTAGCATCATCATCACGAGGGCCGTGCAGGTCTGAGCACGCGCGGTGGGGCCAGTAGGCATGTAGTCGTTTTTGATGATGCTTTCCAGGCTGCCCATCCCTGGATGAGGTTGGTGCGTTGGACACTGTGTCGTCGTGGCACTCCATACCGTGGGTAGCCGACAGTCCTTGGATGCGCGCTTCTGTAAGCAACCTTTCGGTCTTTCAGGCAGGCTGGCCACCGTTAGCGAGGTGCTTTCGTCGCCCCACTTGTTACCAAGCCCGACCGCACGCAACAGGCACGCCCAGAGAATGTTGTATGTCAGATTGCCGGCGTCAATTCCAACCGGAACATCGTAGATGAACCCTTTGTGGCTCCACATCCCCCTGTCGTAGAGATTGGGATGGTTGGGATGTTGTGCAGGGCTGAGGGCGTGCGGGTGAAGGCCAGAAACAAGACTGGTGGGGATACGTGAAGCATTCAAAACTAGTACTGCCCAGGGGCCAGTCAACGAGCCCCCATGGGCCAGAACTGACGGGAAACGCCTGGGATGAACAAAAACAATCCGCTGGACGTCTGGGGAGAGAGAAGCCCGACCCGCCCGCTCCGAACCCGCCGCACCCGACCCGCCAATTCGGGTCCTACCTGCTGGAGGGCTTGACAGCCCGCCTTTTGATGCCCCGCCCGCCCGCCAGGGCCCCGCCCAATAGGGTCCCGCCTGCCGTCCTCGTCTTCGTCGTCGTCGTCGCCCTCGTCGACGTCGTCGTCGTTTTCGTAGTTTTATATTTTTCGTCGTCGTCGTCGTCCTCGTCGGTGCTCTCGCTCGAGACTTCCTCGTTATTCAGTCAAGCCGTTGGAGGCCCAACTACGACGACAACGGCCCACGCTTGATGCTTGCCCACAGCTTACTGCGAGACGCCCTGGCCAGAGAGGGCTCCAAACTCAGGAACGGCACCCTCGCTCGAGACTCCCTCGCATATTGGCCAAGTTGTTCGAGGGCAACCTACGTGACAACGGCTCCCGCCTTATTTATACCCCTTTGCAATTTACTCCGAGACGCCCTGGCCAGAGGGCCCCAAAACTCAGGAGCGGCGCTCTCGCTCGAGACGCCCTAGCAAGTGAGCAAATGTGTTCGAGGCCGAACTGCGGCGACAATGACTCCCGCTCGATCCGCGGTCAAAATTTACTCCGAGACGCCCGGGCCAGAGAAGGCCCAATACTCAGGAACCGCGCTGTCGCTTGACACGTCCCTCAATTGAATCAAGTTGTTGGAGGCCCAACTGCGACGACAACGGCTTCCGCTCGGCACTTGCTCATAATTTACTCCGAGACGCCCTGGCCAATGAGGGCCCAACGCTCAGCTCAGGAACGGCGGTCTCGCACGAGATGTCCTCGCAACTGAGCCAAGCAGTCCGAGGCCAAACTACGACGACAACGGCTCCCGCCCGATGCATCCTCGCAATTTACTCCGAGACTCCCTGATCACAGCGCTCTCGCCGGAGACGTCATCGCAACGCCTCGGAGATACTTCCCCACATCTTACTCTGAGACGCCCTGGAGGCCCCAAAACTCAGGAACGGCGATCACTACCGAGACGTCCTCGCCCTTCAGTGCGCACCAGCACAATAGCTCGCATGACGGCCATGTCGGCGCGGTGCGCACACAGAGTGCACTGCTGAATGCTTCTCCCACGAGCTGGCCTGAAAAGAACACAAACGAAGGTCAAACCGGCTTGTTAGATCACATGCTCACAAAATGGTCGTTGAAAAGAACACAAACGCAGGTCAAACCAGCTTGTTAGATCACATGCTCGCAAGATGGTCGTCGTCGTCGTCGTCCTCGTTGTTCTCGTCCGCAGACATCCTCCGATCTGATTTCTCAGCCGCGTCCCCAGGGTTCCTGGCACACTTCCCCGTGGGTGCTCTTGTGTCCCCGAAACATAATTCTTGCTGGCCGCGGGGCCCGAAAGAGGCCCCCAGGGGCCGAAATGAAAGAACGACGCAGCGATAAAACAACGCGTCGGAGGGGGAGGGGGAACGATTGACAGGACTGGCTCAGGGGGGGGGCATCGACCTGGAATAGGCGATACGTCGCCGATAAATCAGCTATACGCCCCCGATAATGTAAACCGCATGTTCCTGCGTGGAGTGGGCTACCAGGCCCCTATCGACGATGAGTGGACCATCAGGGGGGATCGATGCGTCCCCTCCTGAGCAGATCCCCCTCCCCACCGTCGGGAACATTCGCTCAGCGTGTCGCGGCGGCGGCCACGGCGACACGCTATGCCCTACGAGCTGATAGCGTGTCGCTCCGCCTCGCAGGACATGAGACTGAGAGAAGCTCGGCACATTGATGCTTCGGTACTGGGACGTGCTTAGTGCTTAGCGTGTCTGGAGCAAGGCGAATTGAGACAACGGCAGCTCAAAATCAATCCCTGGACCCGGACCCCTCCCGGGGTCCAAACGCACCAGTTTTCCGAGCTGCGTCCAGCCGCGGCGACGAGGGGCGCCCCCGAAGTCCAACTACCGTTGTCTCAACTGGCCCTCGTCTGCGTTTCGCGCCGCGGCGTGGAGGGCCAGCATCGGCGGCGCGACACGCTAAGCAAAAGCTCCAGGCCCCAACATTGCCCCTGAAGTTATAAAGCAACTCACAGAAACTGTTGGTCGTCCCGATGGCGCCCAATAGCGCGCCCAATCGCGCAACACGGACGTAATGCATCTCCCTCACATGGCGCTGTTGGGCGCTATTGGTCGCTACTGGGCGCTATTTGATCGCTATTCGGAGCTACTGGGCGCTCTTGGGCAATGTTTGGCGTCATTGAGCACTGTGCGTCGGTACGCATTGAACCCAAGACGAGCGGGAGCCTCCGCGATCTGCTCTACATCGGAAGGTCGGGGTTGCCGCTGTAGCCCGCGAGAGCACGCCCGCACGCCCGCGGGGCGGGCCCCGCAGCTTCCCCGAGGCCCGCGCGCGGGCCTCCCTCATGAAGCCCTCTGGCGGTGCGAAAGCCACCTGGCTCGCGCGGCCGAGGCCAGCGACCATCGAGTCGTCGTCGTCGTCGTCGTCGTCGTCGTCGTCGTCGTCGTCGTCGTCGTCGTCGGTTGGAAGACGATGTTCGACATCCCAGGCCTTCTGCGATCTGTTATTTCCGAGCCGCGCTTCGCTAGAGGGTTCTTAAAAAGATAAAGACCGACCACAGGAGAGTCCCACAAGGGGGGGGGGCGAGGGGCCCGAGACCGCCCGTGTCCGGCAGCGGTCTGGCGGCGGTTTCGCTTGAGCCCCCCGCACAAATTATTCAGGAATCGTGCTCTCGTCTCCATGCCGGCTACATCACACGATCCCTTGCAAAAACAAACGCTACGGAAAACATGGCCGAGCTCTCCGTGTTCCTTCTGCTCTTCGGGTTGCCAGGACTCCACGCCCGCGCCCGATTCTTATACAAAAGACCGCACCCTACAGCACTTCCAGCTCCCGTGCTGCCAGAACTCCACTCCCGCGTACACTTCTGACGCAAAAGCGAACACTTTACCGCACTTCGTGCGTTTCCTAGCAATCCCTAGGAATACATCGGAGCGCATGTTTTCACTAGCCAACTTCCTAGTCCTCGACCCGCCTCTTCGCCTTTGCTGCTGCGAGGGTGCTCTGCTGGGGCACTTTAAGTTTTAATCACAGGGTGTTTTCCTCTTCTGCGCGTGTTCCCGCCTTTCCCCTCCCTCCGCGGCCGTCATCCTCTCTGCCCTTTCGCTGACTGCCCGTTGCCTGTCTTGCGGCTTCGGCAGCGCTGAGCGTCCGCGGGCGCTGCGATCAACTAAAATTGTCCTTCGTTTCGGCCACCCTGGGGCCGCTCAGCCGGGGTGCAGTGGGAGAGCTGCCTCACCCTGTCCAGGTTGGGATTTCACAGGATTGCCATCTATGCCCTTTCGGCGTCTGACGAGGAGGAGGAGGAGGAGGAGGAGGAGGAGGAGGAGGAGGAGGAGGAGGAGGAGGAGGAGGAGAGGAGGGAGGGGGGAGAAACGGAGGAGGAGGAGGAGGAGGAGGAGGAGGACGACGAGGACGAGGACGAGGACGAGGAGGAGGAGGAGGAGGAGGAGGCCCTCTCGGGCACCGGATGGGCTCGATCGCAGGTCCTTCCGGCGGCAGAGCGGGGTCAGACGCCGATGGGCCTCACAAACGGCCCTGGGGTCGCGGTTTTCGGGCCATAAGTCGGGCCTCGGGCGCCCGTTCGGGACGATCTGGACACCCCTGGGCGCCCGACGGCGAGACGTAGCCGGTGGAACGCACCCATGGGCCCGAAAAACTTCGAAGATGATGATATATATATATATATATATATACATAAATATATATATATATTATATATATATATATATATAAATAATCATTTTGAGCAGCGTGGACCCAAAACACTGGTTGTTGAAAACTCAGGTGCAGCACTGCATATGGTGCAGGATCGGTAGTGTGAGATCTGTGGAGCAACCTGTGTAATTACTGCAATATATGTGGTGTAAGCTATGTGGAGCGATTTATGTTGTGCACGACATGTGGTGTAAACTATATGGTGCAATCCGTGTCGTGCAACAAGTGTGTGGTAAAAGCCATCTGGAACAATCTACGTGGTGCAACCCAAGTGGTGAAATCTATGTGGTGCAATTCACCTTGCCGAACTTGAAGTTGTCAACTCCACTGCTCGCGCAATCATCCCACCAACCACCCGCAACTTGGTTTGCAAAACCCATGCGGGACCGAGCACAGATATCGCTCCGGGGTCGTCTTGGAGCCCTCGGGGGCGTCTCAAGAGCGCCCCAAGAAGGCCGGAGAAGCAAGACGGGCAACGACGACGACGACGACGACGACGACGACGACGACGACGACGACGACGACGGTGGCGACGACAACGACGCCGTCGAAGACGACGAAGACGACGAAGACGACGACGCCGACGACGACGACGAAGACGACGACGACGTCGCCAACGAAGACGACGACGAGGGAGGAGGAAGGACGACGACGGCGACAACGACGACAACGACGACAACGAGGGAGGAGGGAGGACGGCGACGACGCGAACGACGAAGAAGGAGGAAGGACGGCGACGCCGACGACGACAACGACGAGGGAGGAGGGAAGACGACGACGACGACGACGACGACGACGACGACGACGACGACGGCGACGAAATAGGAGGGACGACGACGAGACGCCGACGACGGACGACGACGACGACGACGAGGGAGGAGGAGGAAGGACGACCACGGCGACAACGACGGCGGAAACAACCACGACGCCAAAGAGGACGACGACGACGAACACGAGGAAAGACACAGGACGACGTAGGCGACGACGACGACGACGCGGGAGGAGGAAGGACGGCGACGACGACGATGACGACGACGACGACGACGACGCCGCCGCAAGAGCGCGCGCGCACGCTTTTGTTGAACATCCGTGTTGCGAAACCTTGTATTTTTGTAGGTTTTTTGGACGCGCGATTTTGAAATCCTTTCGAAACCGATGGGTGTTGAAGGATTTCGGCGTACGCGCGCGACGACGCTCGCGTCTGCACTTCGTCCCATTTGTTGCAGAGGATTCTCGCGACGGCACGCGCGCAAGGGCGTTCGACGGATTTCGACATGCGCGCGCGGCGCCCGTTTGGTAGCATGTTGTGACAATCTTGAAAACTAATGGCTTCCTTTAGATTTCGCAAGAGCTCGCGCGCAAGCTTTTCTAGCAAATCAGTGTTACGAAACTCTGTGTTTTTGTATGTTGTTTGGGAAACTCGATTACGAAATCCTTCCGGCACCGAAGGTTTCTGAAGGATTTCGGCATGCGCGAGCGACGACGCGCGCGAGTGCACTTCGTCCCATTTGTTGCAAGGGATTCGTGAAAAAGTGTAATGTTAGAACAACAAATGTCACCGCATAGTGTTTTTTTCCCCGAGGGAACCTCAGGGGGGGACACCGGTTGGCCTGGGACATTGCGATTTCATATTTAAGATGGACATGTGGTCAGAATCGTATGTGATTTACATACCCGAAAGGGGGAGCGATAACGCCGGGGGAGGGGGGGTAGAGTCTATTCTCTTTTTAGACAGGAGAATTAATTTCTGTTCGCAGTGAATTGTCCACTCCACTCCTCGCGCATCCCACCCACCCACCCGCAACTTGGTTTGCAAATTTCATGCGGCGGCGATTGCGATGAGTGCTCGGCGCTGGCTGGAGCATCTCTGCGGCCGCGCCAGCCCGCGCATGCGCGCGCGCACGATTTCGACGTGCGCGCGCGATGCCCGTTAGGTAGTATGTTCTGGAAATGTTGAAAACCGAAGGTTTGCATAAAAAAATCGCAAGAGCGCGCGCTCACGCTATGTCTGAACATCCGCGTTGCGAAACCATGTGTTTTTTATGTGTTATTTGGACACTCGATGTTGAAACCCTTCCGAGACCAAAGGTTTTGGAAGGATTTCGGCAGGCGCGCGCGACGGCGCGCGCGTTTGCACTTCGTTTCATCTTTTGCAATGGATTCACGAAAACCGACAGATATTGATAAACGAGTGCGTGCGCATTGTAATTTTTGCAGCGGATGGGGGGGGGGGGGGTCGAACCCGGCTCGGCCAGGATGGTATGAGTTCATATTCACGATGGGCGACGGGGCAGAATCATATGCAAAGTGCAACACTTAAAAGTGTACCGATAAAGCCCGAGGGGGATCCGAATTCCTTTTTTTGAACAGGAGAATCTACGTAGTGTAAATAGATCCCGAGCAATCGATGTGGCGCAAGCTATGTGGTGCAAGCGATGTAATGCAATCGATGTGGTGCCATCTACGCGGTGCAACCTATGCGGTGCAATTCACCTTGCCGACATTGAAGTGGTCAACTCCACTGCTTGCGCAATCATCCCACCCACCCACCCGCAACTTGGTTTGCAAAACCCATGCGGGACCGAGCACAGATATCGCTTCGGGGTCGTCTTGGAGCCCTCGGGGGCGTCTCAAGAGCGCCCCAAGAAGGCCGGTGAAGCAAGACGGCCGACGACGACGACGACGACGACGACGACGACGACGACGACGACGACGACGGCGGCGACGAATACGACGCCGACGTCGACGACGACGAAGACGACGACGCCGACGCCGACGACGACGAAGACGACGACGACGTCGCCAACGACGACGACGACGAGGGAGGAGGGAGCACGACGACGGCGACAACGACGACAACGACGACAACGAGGGAGGAGGGAGGACGGCGACGACGCGAACGACGAAGAAGGAGGAAGGACGGCGACGCCGACGACGACAACGACGAGGGAGGAGGAAAGACGACGACGACACGACGACGACAACGACGACGACGGCGACGAAATAGGAGGGACGACGACGAGACGCCGACGACGGACAACGACGACGACGACGAGGGAGGAGGAGGAAGGACGACCACGGCGACAACGACGGCGGAAACGACCACGACGCCAAAGAGGACGACGAGGAACACAAGGAAAGACACAGGACGACGTAGGCGACGACGACGATGACGCGGGAGGAGGGAGGACGGCGACGACGACGACGACGACGACGACGCCGCAAGAGCGCGCGCGCACGCTGTTGTTGAACATCCGTGTTGCGAAACCTTGTGTTTTTGTAGGTTGTTGGGACGCGCGATTTTGAAATCCTTCCGAAACCGATGGGTTTTGAAGGATTTCGGCGTACACGCGCGACGACGCGCGCGTCTGCACTTCGTCCCATTTGTTGCTGAGGATTCTCGCGACGGCACACGCGCAAGGGCGTTCGACAGATTTCGACATGCGCGCGCGACGCCCGTTTGGTAGCATGTTGTGAAAATCTTGAAAACCAATGGTCTTCTTCAGATTTCGCAAGAACTCGCGCGTAAGCTTTTCTAGCAAATCAGTGTTACGAAACCCTGTGTTGTTGTATGTGTCTTGGGAACTCGATTGCGAAATTCTTCCCGCACCCAAGGTTTCCGAAGGGTTTCGGCATGCGCGCGCGACGACGCGCGCGTGCGCACTCCGGCCCACTTGTTGCAAGGGATTCGCGAAAATGTGCCATGTTAGAACTACAAATGTCACCGCATAGTTTTTCTTCTTTTGTATAACAAATACAAAGGAATCTCAGGGGTGGATTCCGGTTGACCTGGGACATTGCGATTTCATAGTTAGATTGGACATGTGGTCAGAATCATATGTGATTTACATACCCGAAAAGGGGAGCGATAACTCCGGGGGGGGAGTCGATGCTCTTTTTAGAAAGGAGAATCTACGTGGTGCGACTCACCTGTGTAAATCGCAGTTGGCAACTCCACTGCTCGCGCAATCATCCTTCCCACCCACCCGCAACTTGGTGTGCAAAAGTCCATGCGGCGGCGACTGCGATGAGTGCTTGGCGTCGGTTTGTGCAAATCTGCGGCAGCGCTAGCCCGCGCATGCTCGCGCGCGAAGTGGCCAACTAGTTTGGCGCGACCGACGCAGCCGCGGTGGCGCTGACCGCTGGGAACTTCACATCGAGCACTTCAGTGCGAGTCGGTGACTTGGGCGGGCGCGGTATCATGGCGACGCCGACAACAGTAGACACGATTCTGATAATAGCGATGATGGTGACGATGGTGGCGATAGCGACGGCAAGGCCAATGACGGCGCCCATGCTGATCACGCCCGCCGATGACGATGACGATGTCCCCGCGTCGGCGACGAACGTTTTGGAATGAGTTCGACATGCGGTCCTACGATATCATTGCGACGCCGACAGTGGACGCGATACCATTGCGACGCCGACAGTGGACACGATTATGATGGTAGCGATGATGGTGACGACGGTGGCGATGACCACGGCAAAGCCAATGATGTCGCCGACGCTGATCAAGCCAGCCGGTGACGATGACGATGTCCTCGCGTCGGTGGGGAAGGTTTGGAAGGAGTTCGACGCGCGCGCGCGGCCGACGCGCGCGAGCGGCCCGTGTGGCGTATTCGACAGGGGTCGCGCCCACCCCAGCACGCGCGCAAGGGCTTTCGAATAATTCGCCACGCGGCGCTAGAGGCCCGCGCAGTAGCATTTGACAAAGGTGTTGCAATAATTGTCATCTGAAGGATTCGCAAGAGTGCGAACGCAGGCTTTTTGTTTGAAAACTGGCATTGCAAAGCCTGTGGCTTGTATACGTGTTCGGGACACACGGTTTTGACATCCCTGAGCCCTGAGAAAACTCAAGCTGTTAAGCGATTTCGGCGCGCGCGCGGCGACCCGCGCACGCGCACTTCGCCCAGTTTGTTGCAATGTATTCTGGCGACAGCACGCGCGCAAGGGCGTTCGATTAATTTGACATGCGCGCGCGAAGGGCACGGTTGGTCGCATTTGATGGAACGGGTTCCAAAAATATGAGATACAAGTAATCGCAAGGTCGCGGACGCATGTCTTTTTATGTTTTTGCAACTTCGATTGCGAAGCTATGGGTTGTGTAAATGCTTTCAGGGCGCTCGGTTTTGAAATCCTTAAGAAACCTCTGGTGTTCGAATGAGTTCGGCATGCGCGCGCGACGACGCGCGCGTGCGCACTTCATCCCATCCATTGCAAACTGGGCTTTGCAAACTGATGATTTTGGATGAACGAGCGCACGCGCCTCTTTTTTTCCTGCGAGGGATAAAGTGGGGGGCGACAAGCGTATGCCTGGGGTGTTATTCATATTTAGGGTGGGCGATTGGGGGGGGTAATCATATGCAGCTTGCTATACGGAAGTACCATGCGTCAAGTCCGTGGGTAGGGGGTGGGGGTTGGGGAGGGGTAGATCCTAATACTCCTGCAGACAGGGAACTACATTTAGTGCACGCAATGTGGTGCAACCTCTGTTGTGCAAGCTGTGTTACGCAATGGATGTAGTGATCTACATATATACATATATATATGTGTGTAATTATAAAAATAGTATGTGGAGTAATCTGCGTGGTGCAATCTATGCGGCGTGGACTAGGTTGCGCACGTTCTTTTTGCAATTGGGTTGACACATCCCATGCTCTTGCAAGCATCCCGCCCACCCACCCGCAGTCCCACCAGCCCTTTAGGGCGTAGGTGGTTCAGGGTGTTTCCTCTTCCACCCCTTTCTTCCCCTTCGGGGGAAGGTTTACCCCTCCCCCTACCCACTCCCCTGGACCTGGACGGGGCGTTTCGCGAGCGGTCGGAGCGTCCAAAACGGCCCCGGCGAGAAAGCCCAATTGGTTTTACTATGGTATTGGCCCCGTTCTGGGGTTCCCGAAGGGAGGGCCTAATTGAACCCCCTCCTTTTTTCATCGATCTCTTCCAAAATGGCCCCAAGAGCGCCCCAAGGCTCCCAAGGGTGCCCCAAGAGGGCCCCAAGCGGCGGCCCAAGACGCCCCAAGAGGCCCCCAACAGGCCCCCAAGAGGCCCCCAGGATACCCCCAATATGCTCCCAAGAGACCCCCCAAGAGACCCCAAGAGGCCCCCCAGGGGCCCCCCAGACGCTCCAAGATGCCTCGGCGAGAATGCCAAAATCATCGATTTTAGGAAAAGGTTTTGGCCACATTTTGGCCTCCTGGGGGGGGGGGGCACTGCTTAAGATGACTCCAAGAGCGCCTGGGAGAGCCCAAGATAACTTCCAACATGGCTCAATATATCCCAAGATGCCTCAAGATGGCCCCATGATGCTCCAAGAGACCCCAAGACCGGTCCAAGACGGCTCCAAGTGGCCACAGAGCTCCCCCAGGAGGCCCCGAAGAGGCAACAATCCTTCCAAAACCTTACCACAATCAATGTTTTTGGTTTTCTCGCCTTTTCGCTTCCGATGGCCATCCGAGGCTTCAAAATGGATGACTCCAAGATGGCCCAAGAAGGCTCCAATAGCGTTCCCAAGGCTCCCACGAGCGCTTCAACAGGGCCCCAGGAGGCGCCCAGGAGGCCCCAACAGTCGCCCTAGAGGCCTCCAAGAGGCTCCCAAGAGACCCCCAAGATGCCCCAAAAAGTTTTCCGGGGCACCCAAGACGCTCTAAGAGGCGCCCGGGACCGCCAATAGGCCCCCAAGACGCCCCAAGAGCCCTCCACTAGGGGACCCTTCCTCTGTGTGCTGCCCACTTCCCTGATCGAGGTAATTCCTCTGGGCATCGTTTCTGGATGGGCTGGTGGGGTTACGCGAAGCGTCTAGAACTTTGGTTTGAGAAACCCATGCCGCGACGATTGCGATGAGTGCTTAGCGTCGGTTGGTGCATATCTGCGGCCGCGCTAGCCCGCGCATGCTCGCGCGCGTACTGGCCAACTAGTTTGGCGCGACCGACGCGGCCGCGGTGGCGCTGACCGCTGGGAACTTCACATCGAGCAATTCAGTGCGAGTCGGTGACTTGGGCGGGCGCGGTATCATGGCGACGCCGACAACCGTAGACACGATTCTGATAATAGCGATGATGATGACGATGGTGGCGATAGCGACGGCAAGGCCAATGACGGCGCCCATGCTGATCACGCGCGCCGATGACGATGACGATGTCCTCGCGTCGGCGACGAAAACTTTGGAATGTGTTCGACATGCACATGCGCGCGCGGCCGACGCGCGCGAGTGGCCCGCGTGGTGTTTCTTGACACGGGTCGTGCCCCCCCCCCCCCCCCCCCAGCACGCACGCAAGGGCGCTCGAATGATTTCGACATGCGGCGCGAGAGGCCCGTTTGACAGGATGTATCGAACATGTTTGTTTCCTTGTGTTTTCTTCTCACACGATGGTTTTCTCAAGAATTCGCAGGACCGCGGGCGCATTTTTTTTTTTTTTTTTTTTTTTTTTGAAAAATGATTTTGCAAAGCCACATGGTTCGACGTGTCTTGGGGATGCTCGTTTTTTGGGACCCTTACAACAACTACAATTGTCGTCCGATTTCGGCATGCGCGCGCGACGGCGCGCGCGCGTGTGCACTTCGTGCGACAGCACGCGCGCAAGGGCGTTCGAGCGATGACGACATGCACGCGCGAGAGGCCCTCTTGGTAGCATGTTATGAAAGTGTGAAAAACAACAAACCATTGGGTTTGATTTCCTTGTTTTTTGATTTAAGAGATCCACAGGAGCGCGGGCGCAAGTTTGTTTGAAAACGCAAGTTGCGGAACAATGTGTTTTCGTATGTTCTCGTGATACACGGCTTTGAAATCCCTACGGCATCCACTGTTATTTGTTTGAGAGATTTCGGTATGCGCGCGCGACGACGCGCGCGTGTGCACTTCGTCTTTTTGTCTGTTGCAAGGGATCCTCGGAAACGGATGCCTTCTGATCAACGAGTGTGCGCGATTTCTTCTGTAGAGGATGAGGGGAGAAATGTTACCGGTTTGGCTGGGGTGATAAGACTTTCATTTTTAGGATGGACGATGGGGCAGAATCGTGAGTAAATTGCAACACGAGAAAGAAGTGGCCCGTTAAGTCCGGGGGGGCTAGATCCTAATACTCTGTTGGGAAGGAAGCTCAATAGCAGCGGCGACGAGGCGGCGGGTGGTGAGGAGGCGACGGGGCGGCGACGGGCGGCGACGGGGCGGCGACGAGGCGGCGACGGGGCGGCGACGGGGTGGCGACGGCGACACCACAGCCGCCGGACCGGCCCGCAGGCCCAGTTCCCATGCGGCGACGAGGCGGCGACGGGGCGGCGACGGCGACAACATAACCGCCAGACCGACCCGCAAGCCCAGACGGCGGGCGGCGACGAGGCGGCGACGGGGCAGCGACGGCGACAACATAGCCGCCAGACCGACCCGCAGGCCCAGTTCCCTTAGACAAACAAATAAGAACGACAAATATGACGAACTTGGAATGGTTATGGCCACAATCATCTCGCTACCATGCGGAATGCCGAGTAGGGAACGAAAGAGCTTCTCTGGCCACGGCGAGCCCAGGCCACGAATAGATTCCCTGACCCAGATCTGAGGATCGGCGCGAAAACCAAAGCCCAAAGCCCCTCCTGAGCCCGGGACGGTCCTTATTTCTACTTCGCGAGCTTTGAGAGAAGTTTGACTGTAAATCTGCTGAGCTGTCGTCCTCCCTGGAGTACCATGTGGGACCTGCTCTAGGACAGGAACATACCGTAGACAGATCTACCCTTTCTCCGACCTTGAACTGCGCCGAATGCAACAGCCGCGTGCATCTATGTACGTGACGACACCCAAATGTGTCTGCAGACGCTTGAGGCTAGAAAGTGAGAGCGGTATTTGGCATGGGCCCCCAAAAATGGCCTTCTAGAAGCAGGCAAGCTTTGCCCTCCAACGTCGCCCCTTCCTCCAAAGTCTCGGCCCCAGCCACCGTGGCCATCGCCCAGGCGACGCTGGCCAGGCCCCACTCGCCCAGGCCAGCGCCCTCGAGGGTCTCCGCGGCGGCGCGGTACGGCGCCTCCTGCGCTCCCACGGGCGCGCACCGCCCGAGGGGGGATGTCGCGGGCGATGCGCGCGCAAATCCGGCAGGTTCGCGTCGTGCCGACCTCGGCGTTGGCTCCTGACACCGCGGGGACCGTTCAACCGCGCACGATCGGCCGATTCCGAAACGTCGGATCGTTCAACCTCGACCGGTTCTGGGTCGCCGGCGGCGTTCAAAAACGAGCGCCGGCGGCGGGGTCGCCGCCGGTCGACACGACGCGACCCTACCGTGGCATCGGTCGCGTGAATTCGCGCGTCGCGCCCCGCGGTGCGCGACGTGCAATCACAATAGACACATACGACGAGAAACCGTGCCGTGAGAAAAATCGGGCTCGTCCTTCGTCGACCTTTCGGTCTACTGAAGTGTCCCAAAACTTCTGCGGCTCCCTGGAGCAATCGGGGAATAATTCCGCGGGGCACCTACTGGCAGACCGATTTCTCATTTGATGTGCTTACTGTATCTGCGCGCCCTCGCGCCCCAACATTCTCAATTCCAAGCCGCGATGTGCGAAGCGCGGTCATCTTCGCAACCCCTTGAAGTAGCCTAGATATCATGCCCTCGAAAGGACGAGTCTCCCGACCTCCGACGATATGCTGCACAAAACGTGTGAGAAGTGTGCCGACATGAGCGGCTGGGACGCATGCGGACGGCGCCACTGGGGCCTTCGGTGGACCTCCCTAGGGTGCCGCGAAACGTGTGAGGGGTGTGCCGGAATGAATGCCTGGGACGCATGCGGGTGGCGCCACTTTGGCCTTCGGTTTAGCTCCCTATGGGGCCACGCAACATGTGAGGGGTGTGCCGAAGTGAACGGCTGGAACGGAACGCATGCGGGCGGCGCCACTGGGACCTTCGGTGGAGCTCCCCATAGGACCACGACACATGTGAGGGGTGTGCCCGAAATGAGCGGCTGGGACGCATGCAGGTTGCGCCACTGGGGCCTTCGGTGGACCCCCCTAGGGGCCGCGAAACGTGTGAGGAGTGTGCCGACATGAGCGGCTGGGACGCATGCGGGTAGCGCCACTAGGGTCTTCGGTGGAGCTCAGCACGGGGCCGCGAAACGTGCGAGGGGTGTGTGCCGAAGTGAATGCCTAGGACGCATGCAGGCGGCGGCACTGGGGCCTTCGGTGGGACACCCTATGGGGCCCGGCACCATGTGAGGGGTGTGCCGAAAGGAGCGTCTGGGACGCATGCGGGCGGCGCCATCAGGGCCTTCGGTGGAGCTCCCTATGGGGCCACGAAACATGTGGGAGGACAGCAGAGGCAGGGATGGGAGGTGGGAGGTGGGAGGTGGGAGGTGGGAGGAGGAGGAGGAGGAGGAGGAGGAGGAGGAGGAGGAGGAGGAGGAGGAGGAGGAGAGGAGAGGAGACGCGGGGCGGTGTCTCTTCAAAACGAAGACCCAACACCACAGGATGGTTTGGGAAACAAATGTCTGAGGCTCTGCGACGAAGGCTTCTAAATGGCCCCATGAATGCCCACAAGTTCCTCTTGTGCGCGCCGCCAAATACCCAGACCTACCGCGACCCGATTGTACGAGTCTGGGGGCCGCGGACCTCGCGAGCCTCTTTCTGGGATCAGCTCTTTGAGACCACATCCTACTGGGGTCGTGGGGTATCGGGTTCACCAGGCGGCGTGTGTATGTATGTATGTATGTATGTATGTATGTATGTATGTATGTATGTATGTATGTATGTATGTATGTGTGTGTGTTTGTATGTATGTATGTATGTATGTATGTATGTATGTATGTATGTATGTATGTATGTATGTATATCTGTATGTAAACATGTATATATGTGTTATGTATGTTTGTATGTATGTGTATATATCTATATTGTTGTGTATATGTACGAATACACACGTGCAGATAGGTGTATATAGATACACGTCTCAATTCTGGCCGCGAAGACTGGGGTCAAGAGTGGTGATGATGCATCGAATTTCGGGCGCCCTCGATGGGAGATCCTGCACACCTGCATCCCAGCAGGCCGGTTCCTCGTGCCCCCCCCCCCCCTGGTGGTTACGGCGGCGCGCCTCATTTTTCATGCTAGCCGGGCCCACTCAGATTCTATAGCAAAGGGAACATCGAGACGGCCGCCTTTCCACGTGCTCGGATTCTGGAAGTCTATGTTGGAACTATTTTGTGAGAGGCGACGCGGGACACGAAGCGTCGAGCCGCAGCAGCCGGGACGCGGCAGAGTTATTGTTGTACCAATACTGAGCCCGTGTCGGGACTCAGGAATGTGAAAGAAACGCTCCGGGGGGTATTAAGCGGCTCGACCTGGCGGGCCCGCGCCATGAAACGACTGTGACGTCGGATCTCTGCCCCTGGCGCGTCCTCCGTCGAAAACACTTGGAGCCCTCAGCCTCAGCCCGAACCTTGGGGCCATAGGATGACTCGCAGATCGGAAGGGGGGATAGTCCTGAGGCGATGGGGAACTTTCATGGGGGCCATGTGGAGAAGGATGGCGTTGTTACCACTTGTTCTGCTGCGTCGTACGCTTGGCTGCTCCTCTAAAACTGAATTCATCACCACGCTGCGCCGCACCAGGACAAAATCCAACCCCGTATGGTATGCCCAACTCATCTCTATCAAGTGGTTTCCGCACCCTGACAGATCTTGGAAAACTCGTAGACAATCCTAGGGACCCACCTCGACAGCCACACGTAAACAACCATCCTGGGGACTTCCACCAAGGGAATTCGATGTCTTCATCACGTGCAAACCTTGCGCTGTAAACGGGTATTCTCTTTTCTGGGGAAGAGTAAACGCTACCACCCTCCTAAAGGCAGGGTGACCGCCATCTGAAAAGATTGCTATGTAACTACATACGACTGCCCCGCAATGCTCATTTTCCATTGAGAATCAAACCATCTCAGCCCAACGGGCATCGCCCCATCCTCACCTCCGCAAAACAATGCAAACCGCGCGCGCTCTTTACTTCAAACGCCCACAGCAACAACACATACAAAAAAAAAGCAAGTGCACGCACGCACGCCCATGTCGAAATCACACAAAACAAAATACTCTTGCAAACGTGTCAACGTGAAGCCCTCGAAACCATCGGGCGTTCAAATACAAGGATTTTCGCAGTTCTTGCCCGCGAGCACTTGCTGAAACAATGACAAATCATGTGACACTTGCGCCCAGGACCGGCATTCGCATCCCATCACGTGTACCCGCGTTGATCTGGCATTTGTCCAGTGGGCGAAACCGTACCAAACAACACCATGCGGGCCACATGCCCGTGCCGCCACGCGCGCGTCGAAATCAATCCAAAACGGTTGCTGTTAGATGCCATGGCGTAACAACTTGTCCGACACATACGACCCTTCAAACATCGTGCAACAATATACGCCAAATGTTGTAAATTTCTGCGCGCACACCTCATCATTACCCGCATCGTCGCCATCGCATCACCGCCGATTTCGTCAGCCCCAGTCGCCACCATTGCCACCATCATCTTTCTTTTTGTTGTGAAGAGCTGAGAGTGGCGATGGCTGACGATGAATACCGCTGGTGCCGCCACACATGCAGAGGACATTGCCCTGCGAACGTGGCCGAAATTGTGCCACGAAAAGTCCAGGCCAGCGCGCGCAAAACCCAGGAGGAGGAGGTGGCAAAAGGAGGAAGAAAGGGCGAGGGAAGAGGGAAGAACTGATACGAAAATGCTTCAAAATCGTATCATCTGGGCGCGAACCCTGCGCAACGGAGAAAACAAATCGCACCACGATGGGGGAACTACCGATGGCCCGAGCGCGCAGGAGGTCCTACCCATCAGAGGGTGAGCGCGGCTGTAGTTGCCGAGCCACACTGGACACAACAAGCTAGCAGAGGGAGGGAGGCAAAAGAGGAAAGAGGAGGATGGAGAGGAGGAGGAGGAGGAGGAAGAGGAGGAGGCGGGGAAGGAGCAACAAAACCTCAGCTCGCGGACAGGCCGGAACGCCCAATGCTGATCGGCTGCCTACTGCTTGCGCCGGCTGGGGCGGACACATTCTGCCCCCCTCGGAAAACAATAGCCAACAACAGACAGGGGCAACCCGTGACAATCATTGCCTGGGCGTGAGCGCGAAACACAGGAGAGGGAACAGGAAGGGCAAAGGGCAGCCTACTTTCATGGTCCCCAGCTCCTTGATGGGATCGGAGTAGATGGGGTCGGGGGATCGCGCCGCATCGCCGACGCATCACCGACGCATCGGCGATGCATCGGAAACATCGGCGATGCATCGGCGACGTCGGCATGGAGAAGAAAGGGCTCCACAGCGAGCCGCATCGCCGACGCATCGCCGTTGCATCGCCGACGCAGTGGCATCCTCCGACCTCATCTGTTTCGATCCAAACTAGGGGCCGTAGATACCCGCGGGAACGGGTCTGAGGCCTCCCCGCCCAGCGCGAATCCAGTATCATCATGCTGACGCTGTGCCCCGCCGCGGCGTCACGACAGTCCTGCTTCGCACCTCGGTCGCGACGCCCGAGGACGCCCCCTCAATTTATCTGTGCTGGTTTGTCGGGTTGTAGGCCGCATGCAAGAAGACCGCCATGCAAATCAAGCCCTCGGAGGCCTCCGAAAACGATTCTTGAGCTAACAAACAGAAGCTCCACGGCGGAAGTGGCAGCGTTGTGCACATGGGGAAAATCGGCAACCCGCCGCACGCGGCTGCAGACTATGTAGTGATCGACCAAGTCCTCCGCATATCCCTGGCGGCCCAGCTGTTAATGGATCATAGGCCCGACCCGGCGCTGGAAACGACGCGGCGTGCGGAGTCTGCCCCACAGCCTGGACAAGCAGGCGGCTCGAACACAAAGTGCGGCAAGGGAAGGAAGACGTGGAAGGTGGCGCGCACCTCTGTCTGCTGAGTACGCCAATGGGCCCGACAGGTGCCATTTAACTATTTTGCTGCTCATCCGCATGACAAAGTCCGGGCTGCTTCGTTTTGAGGGGATGGTATGCTTCGCACTGAAGCACCTGCGGAATCTGCGCTGGGCCATAAAACCGTCACCCACGTTGTGGGGGGCGTGCGAACGACAATGATGGGCGCGATGGCATCGAAGGTGGTGCCGACGGCGCTGAAAACCAGGCGTTTCCGGCGCAGCCGCACAATGTGGGTTCTCGAGTACTGCTCATTCCATCGCAGCCATCTCTGGAAGAAGGGCGGGGAGCCAATCAGCCCTTCCATTTGCCGAGCCCTAGTGCCCCCTCCGAGGATTTCCAAGGCTCGTCATCACCGACACATGGACATTATCATCGTCGGCGTCACCAGCATCGGCGCCGTCGTCAACGTAACCATCGCCACCACCATCGTTATTACCGCTGTTATCGACGTCGTCATGATATCGCGCCCGTCCGGATCACCGACCCGCATCGAAGAGCCCGCGTGCCAGCGCCGCCTTTGATACGCTGGGAAATTCTTACCGGTATGCGCCATCGCGGCTTCATCGGTCGCTCTGCGCGCGAGTTCGCGCGCGCGCGCCAGCGCGGCAATAGAGACGCGCTAGCAAGGTCCAATCGGAAACCGCAATCGTGGCCGAATGGGTTTTGCCGAACAAGTTGCAGGTGAGCAGGCGGGATGCTTGCACCAGCAATGGAGCTGACGACTTCAAGACAGTTGAAACTAACGTACACCTGTATACCTCCCCGCAGGCGCAGATAAGAGTGAAACGGCGGGGTTCGTCGGCAGTCTGCGACGCTCGAAAGCAAATGTGAAGAAGCCGCCGCAGGCGCCGATTCTCTGCACACAGCGAGCCCGAGGATGGATCTTCGCCGGATCGGCGGACGAATCGCACGGCGGGTCGCGCGTTGGTCGTGGGTGAATCGCGGGGCGGGTCGCGGGTTGGTGGCGGAGCGGGGCTGGCACCAAGAACGAGAATTCACACCGCGGTGCCCTACTTCACTCACGCACCGAAGGACAACGTAAGACCGTTCGGCCCCTGAATCGGATAGACACGTGTGCCTGTGTTTGTACGCGTGTAAACGCAGGAAGAAAAAGATGATGCGCAGGTGCCCGAAAACGAGCACGCGTGCTGCAACACAAAAACTCCTGCGCAAAACATGTGCCGAACGTCTGGTTCACCACATGGCGGCTCCCGGGAACCATGGACCTCACAACACTGGCTCCTCCTCGAGAGGCGATTCTTGCCTCCGCCGGCTTCCCCCCGCCCTCCGCCGCCTCCTGCTGGCGGCTCCGCCGACGCCTCTCTTCCCGCCGGCCTCCGCTGGCCTCCCGTCCAGGGAGCCACCGCCGACGGCGAGGCCCTGCCTGGAGCGCGCCGTAAACGGGGGCGCGCGCGCGCGCTTTTTCGATGGCGCACGATCGTGTCTGGACGGCATCGCCCATCGGCGATTCGCATCCGATCTCAGTGACCAGATCAGCCGCAGGTGCTCGCAGGCGTGCTGTATATCCGCAGGGGGGGTCACGCGTCTCGCAGGCCCTGTCCGAGCGGTGCGGCGTGTGCCCCAGGTGGAACAGAGCGGCGACACATCGTGAGCGAAGGCATTAGTCTCCACCCCGCTGCCCCGCAAACGTCGGGGGCTGCCAGAGGTGACCCTGGCCCAGAACGTGCCCAGAGCTTTTCGCACCAACTTGGGGCTCCTGGGGCCCTCTGGGCTCCGTGAGGGGCGCTCGTGGGGAAGGAATCGCGGTGTAAACATACAGCACCGGAGGTCCGCGCGGTTCCGCCCTCCGAACATGTATGTTCATGCACGTTTCTCTTCTTCCACTCTGGGCTCTCTGAGGGGCAGTCTACCCTGGAGGACGTGGGGGCCTCCCTGGAAATCCTGGGGGCACCTTGGGCCAAGGACACCTTGACGCCCCGGCACACAGCAAGCCCCTGCCGTGACCGGCCACGTGGCCCCTCGACCCCTGCCGCGCGAGAGCTGAACTTTTGGGCCTGAGCGAGCTGCGCCCGGAAAGACGCATCGGGGATCTTCTGACCCGGGTCAAACCAGACCCGGGTCAGTCAGTCCTTGCGGGACCCTGCAAGATCCTGCAGAATCCTGTAGGATCCAGCACGCTGACCCGGGTCAGTGCACCCATGGCTCTGCAGGATCCTGCAAGATCCGGCGCTCTGGCTGACCCCCGTTTGCTTTGACCCCCGTCCCTTGAGCCCCGAACGCACCAGAGGGAAAATCGAGCGAGCACGGCAGGACGACTTGTCTGCACCATACCGCGTTGGCGTCTGCCGAGGCGTCGTCGATCCTGGACTCCCAGATGGTACGGCGCACAGTTGTTCGGTCCTCATGGCCGAACAACTATGCACCGTACCGTGGCGTTGGAGCGGGCCTGACGGGAGTCCAAACGTGGTTCGGCGCGTGGGCGCCGTTCTCGTACCGTCCTCTCGCCCACTTCGGGGCAGGGCAAACTGAGACAACACTATTTCAGACTCGGCCCCCAACTGGCCCTCTGATCCTTCGTGCGTCCGGGTTTCGCGCCCGGGATGGTCTTCCACGGGCCCCACGCGGCTCGCAGCAGATTTGGTGGTCGCGGGCGGGCCACGAAGCGCTCGGGAGGCAGAACAGGCCCCTCGGGGCACCGTGGACAGGGGCTCGATGACAAGCCAGGACTTCGGCACGTCTGGGGGGGAAACTGCAGCCGCGGGCTGGGGCAGTCTGCGGTTTTCGTCCTCTCTCGGGCCGGATCTGTCAGAGTCCTGGCCTGCCGAGTCCTGGCCTCTGCGGCCTTGGGTATGGGCAAGAATGTACGCCTACCTCCACTTCGTTTCGGATTTCTAGACTCCCTTCCGCAGACACCTGAAACGCAGTGTATGTGGGTAAGATGTGGCCTCCGCCAGGGTCAGATTCTTGTCCGTATCCACTGGGCCTCGGGCTTTTGACACCCCTGCCCCCAAGGTCCCAGATGCCGTGGACTTGGATGTAAATCTTGCCCGCGCCGAGCCCTCTGCTGAGGGTGCCCGATCCCAGACGCCCAGTGCCAGCGCCGCCGCTGCGAGGCAACAAGAGACTGCTGTGTGCTTCCACCCCATCCCAGCCGGCACGTCGCACAGCGGCTTGAGGCCGAATTCAACAGCGCCGATCGGGCCGGACGAAAAGGGGTGGTGGTCAAGGGGCGGCCAGCGAATCACACCACGTAACTTACTTTCCAGGCGCTTCCCGGCGTCGGAGGCGCCACTACGTACACATATGTGCCTACACACCTATATATATATATATACATATATCGGAGGTTGGGGGGTGAGATCGAAGTGGAACGGAGAGCCCCCCTACCGGGAAATCGATTTCGGTTTCGTGTTCGTGCGTGCCGTGCGGGCGAGGCGAAGCTGCGTGGGCGGGCGAGAGAAAGTCTCCTGTGGCTGAGGCGCGGCCGGACCAAATGTCTCCCTTCCGGGCGGCCGGGGGCCCGCGGTGTCCCGCCCGTGTCCCGCTGGTGTCCCGTGTGGCTGAGGCGCGGCCGGTGTCCCGCCGGTGTCCCGCTGGTGTCCCGTGTGGCTGAGGCGCGGCCGGACCAAATGTCTCCCTTCCGGGCGGCCGGTGGCCCGCGGTGTCCCGCCGGTGTCCCGCTGGTGTCCCGTGTGGCTGAGGCGCGGCCGGACAAAACGATTCCCTTCCGGGCGGCCAGGGCGGCGCGGTGTCCCGCCGGTGTTCCGCCGGTGTCCCGTCCGTGTCCCGTCGGTGTCCCGATGATGATGTTGATGATGATTATGATGATGATTCTGACGATGATGGTGATGATGATGATGATGGTGATAATGATGATAATGATGTTGATGATGATGATGATGATGATGATGATGATGTTGATGTTGATGATGATGATGATGATGACGTCGATTGCGAGGTCGATTGTGATATCGGTAGTGAGACCGAATGTGAGATCGATTGTGCGATGCTGATGGTGATGATGGCCTTCATGGTGTTGATGTTTGTGATTATGATGACGACATTGATGATGATGATGATGGTGATGCTGATGATCATGATGAATACGATGATGATGACGCTGATGATGATGATGATGATGATGATGATGATGATGATGATGGTGATGATGGTGATGATGATGTTGATGGTGATGTCGATGATGATGATGATGACGACGTGGACTCGCGGCTGTTGGTCGTGCCTTGCGCGACCGCCGTCCACAGGCAGGGCCCCGAGCACGTTGGGTCGGGGTCCGGGGGGCTCGGGTGTCCCAGGGGCCTTGGTGCGGGTGTCCCAGGGGCCTTGCGGGCCCGGGGGTCCTCGGCGCTCAGGGCCTCCCAGGGTTCAAGGGTCCAGTCTGGGGGTCGAGGGCTCCAGGGGCTCGAGGCCTCCAGAGGTTCAGGGGTCCAGTCTAGGGGTCGCCATCAACAACTCGACATCAACGCTCCCAAGAGCGAGCGGCAACGCAACTATCTCCACTGGCATTGTCACAACAACATTCACCACTGTTGCCCATTGCTGGGCCCCTCCCCCCACAACCTCCTTATCACCCGCAGGGTGCTCGTATCAATATCGCAGTGGAACGGGGACCCCCAACCGGGAAATCGAGCCGTGCGTGCGGGCGAGGCGAAGCTGCGTGGGCGAGACAATTGAACCCGCCGTTGCTAGGGCGAAGTCGAAACAAATGATTCTCCCCCGCCCGCCCGTCCGGCGGTGGCTCGCGGTGTCCCGCGGTGTCCCGTGGTGTCCCGTGGTGCCCGCCGTTGCTAGGGCGAAGTCAAAACAAATGACTCTCCCCCGCCCGCCCGTCCGTCCGTCCGTCCGTCCGTCCGGCGGTGGCTTCCGGTGTCCCGCGGTGTCCCGTGCTGTCCCGTGGTGTCCCGTGGTGCCCCGTTGAGTGAAACCGATAGTGACATCGATAATGAGATCGATAGTGAGATCGATAGTGAGATCGATACTGAGATCGATGTGGTGCCCCGAGGTGTTCCGTGGTGTTCCAAAAAGTAAGATCGATAGTGAGATCGATAGTGAGATCGACAGGTGTCCCGTGGTGTCTCGTGGTGTCCCGTTGAGTGAGATCGATACTGAGATCGGTAGTGAGATCGATACTGAGATCGATGTGGTGCTCCGAGGTGTCCCATAACATGAAATCGATCGTGAGATCGATAATGAGATCGACAGGTGTCCCGTGGTGTCCCGTTGGGTGAGATCGATAGTGAGATCGACGTGGTGTCCCGAGGTGTCCCGTGGTGTGCCGTGTTGTCCCGTGGTGTCCTATGGTGTCCCGTTGAGTGAGATCGACACTGAGATCGATAGTGAGCTCGATAATGAGATCGATACTGAGATCGATGTGGTCCCCGAGGTGTCCCGTGGTGTCCCAAAAAGTGAGATAGGTCGTGAGATCGATATTGAGATCGACAGGTGTCCCGTGATGTCTCGTGGTGTCCCGTTGGGTGAGATCGATAGTGAGATCGATAGTGATATCGACGTGGTGTCCCGAGGTGTCCCGTGGTGTCCCGTGTTGTCCCGTGGTGTCCCGTGGTTCCCCTTGGGTGAGATCGATAGTGAGATCGATAGTGAATTCGATCGTGAGATCGCGAAGTGCCCCGCGGTGTCCCGTGGAGTGAGATCGATCATGAGATCGACAAGTGTCTGGTAGTCCGTGGTGTCCCGTGGTGTTCCGTTGAGTGAGAACGATAATGAGATCGATTGAATCAAATGCTGGTTCCCGCCCTCTCCCCCCCACGCAACCTCCTTATCACCCGAAGGGTGGTGTTATCGGAGGTGAGGGGGTGAGATCGAAGTGCCCCCCATGCCGGGAAATCGGTTTCGGTTTCGTGTTCGTGCGTGCCGTGCGTGCGGGCGAGGCGAAGCTGCGTGGGCGGGCGAGAGGAAAGCCTCCTGTGGCTGAGGCGCGGCCGGACCAAACGATTCCCTTCCGGCGTCCGGTGGCACGCGGTGTCCCGCCGGTGTCCCGTCGGTGTCCCGATGATGATGATGATGATGACGATGATGATGATGATGATGATGATGATGATGATGATGATGATGATGATGTCGATGATTTTGAAGATGATGATGATGGTGGTGATGATGATGGTGTCCCGATGACGATGATGATGTGGACGATGATGATGGTGATGGTGGTGACGATGATAGTGCCCCGATGACGATGTTGTTGATAATGATGTTGCTGATGATGATAATGATGATGATGGTGCCCCGATGATGGTGATGATGTTGATGATGATGATGTTGATGATCCAGATGATGTTGATGATGACGAAATGATGATGCGATGATGAAGATGATGATGATGATGATGATGGTCATGGTGTCCCGATGATAAAGATGATGAGGTTGACGATGAAGCTGTTCATGATGATGGTGATGATGATGGTGTCCCGATGATAATGAAATTGATGATGATGACGATGATGGTGTCCCGATGATGATGATGATGTTGATGATGGGGATGATGATGATGAGGTGATGACGCTGATGTTGATGATGGTGGCCCGATGATGGTGATGCTGATGATGCTGATTTTGACGATGATGATGGTGTCCCGATGATGATGATGATCATGATGATGATGATGATGATGATGCTGATGGTGATGGTGATGATGGTGACGATGATGAGGGTGTCCCGATGATGATGATGTTGATGATGTTGCTGATGAGGATGGTGCCCGGTGATGATGATGTTGATGATGTTGTCAATGATGATGATGATGAGATGATGATGATGATGATGGTGATGATGATGATTATGATGATGATGATGATGATGATGGTGTTCCGATGATGGTGTTGGTGTCGCGATGATGCTCATGTTAATGATGATTGTGACGATTATGGTGTCCCGATGATGATGATGGTGATGGTGATGCCGATGTGGATGATGATGGTGATGAAGTGATGACGATGATGATGATGATGGTGTCCCGAAGATGATGATGCTGATGACGTTGATGACAATGATGCTGATGATGATGATGACGTTGATTGTGAGATCGATTGTGATATCGATAGTGGGATCGATAGTGAGACCAAATGTGAGATCGATTGTGAGATCGATAGTGAGATCGATAGTGGATTGTGACATCGATAGTCAGATCGATTGTGATATCGATCGAATGAGATAGATCGAGTGAGATCGATTGTGAGATCGATCGGGCGAGACCTATAATGAGGTCGATAGTGAGATCGATAGTGAGACCGATCGAGTGAGACGTTGGTTCCTCCCCCCCCGAACCTCTTATCACCCGAAGGGTGGTCGTATAGGTCGGTATACAAATAGGTGTAAATACTCTTATATCGGAAGACAAGATAGGGGGTGATATGGAAATGGGACGGAGGGCCCCCCACTGGGAAATCGGTTTCGGTTTCGGTTTCGTGCCGCGAGTGCGGGCGAGGCGAAGCTGCGTGGGCGGGCGAAAAGGACCCCGCTGTGGCTAGGGCGTGCCAAAAGCCGTTGACCGTCTCTTCTCCCCCCCTGGTGGGCAGGCGGTGGCCGGGTGGTACCGCCGTGGCGTCCCGGCGCTGTCCGCCTCTACCCCGCGGTGGGCGGGCGGGGGCCGGGTTGTCCCGCCGTGGTGTGCCGTCGGTTTCCCATCGGTGTCCTCTTGGTGTTCTGTGGCTGTCCCTTCGTTGTCCAGTCGGTGTCCCGTCGGTGTCCCGGTGGTGCCCCGTCGGTGTCCCGTCGGTGCCCCGTCGGTGCCCCGTGGTGAGATCGACTGTGGGAGCACATCGCGGCGCGGCATCGTCACTCGTCGTCGTCGCCAATTCGAGGGCGCATCACCAGCATCGTCATTACCATAGCCATCGCATCGCAGTTGTCGTCAGTTAGTTCTTCCCTCCTACCCACCAACCTCCTAATCACCCGAAGGGTGGTCGTATAGTTGTGTGTGTGCAAACATATACAAATATATGGTTCCTAACTATGTGGTGCAATATATGTGATGCCACTAACTAATTCTCACACGTGTGTTGTCACCACCACCCCTTGCGCAACCATCCCACCCACCCACTCTCAACTTGGCTTGCGAGACCCATGTGGCGTCGATTGCGACCACTGGTTGGCGCTGGCTGGCGCATCGCTGCGGCCGCGCTTGCGCACGCAGGCTAGCGAGCACAGCGGCCATCTAGTCTGGCGCGACCGACGCGGCCGCGGTGGCACTGACCGCTGGGGACTTTCCAGCGCGTCTCGCAGGCCCCGCTGGCCCGCGGGCACTTCACTGCGAATCTCATGGCGACGTCGACAACGGCAAACATAGTGATAATAGTAGCAATGCTGATTATGATGGTGACGATGACGACGATGGTGCCCGCGTGTTGGCTATGACGTTGTTGGAAATATTTGGACATGCGCGCGCGGCCGACTGGCGCGAGCGGCCCGCATGGTATGATTTGACAGAGGCCGTACCCCCCTTTTCAAGCTCGCAATCACGTTCGAACGATTTCGACATGCGCGCGCGAGAGGCCCGCTTGGCCGCATTTGGTGGACATGTTGTGGACAGGCGGTTTTGGTAAGAATTCGCCACACCGCGCAAATTATTGTTTTAACAGCCGATGTGTAGAACCGTTGGTGCTGTGTTATGTGTGTGGGTGTAATGATCATGGAACCCATGCGAAACATACGATGCTTGAAAATTTCTGGCATGCGCGCGCGACCACGCGCACGTGACGACTGTACTACATCTGCTGCAGGGACTCTTTGGGAATGGATGATTGTTGATAAACGACTGCGCGAACATGGTATAACCGGGTGTGGGGGAGGGTCGATAACGGCCTGCCTCGGATGGTACGAACCCATATATCGAGCGAACGATGGGACAGAACCGTGTATATTGCACGTAGATCCGTATATTTTTTAGGACAGGAGAATCTTCCTGGTGCGACCTAGGTGCTGCAATATCTCTGGTGCAATACATGCTGTGTCATTTATGCTGGCCATGCTGTGTGGTGCACTTTGTCAACACGAATTGTTCCACCAAAGCTGCACAAAAAAAAATTGCTATCCACGTGGTCCACTGCACGTGGTGCAATCACACTATGTGGTGTAAACAATGCCGAACAATCTACGTGCTGCAATGTATGTGGCGCATGCTATGTGGTGCATCCGGGGTGGTGCAATATTTGTTTTGCAATCTGCGGGGAACAATATATGTGGTGATACGCTGCGCAATCTATGTGGTGCAACCTCCGTGCTTTGGTTAGACAGGTCTGTTACGGAAACTTTGTTGCATGGCTACACTGTCGTATCCCGCCTGGACCGCCGCGACGGCAGACAAGGTGGTGGTATCATATTGTTCGCAAGCGAGTCCTTTAAGAATTGCGTCGTCCATGTTGGCGATTCTCTTCATGCCGAACGGTCTTGGCACATCGTCCACACGAGTATTGGTCCGATTTTGCTAGCTCTTTGGTACCGGCCTCCTGAGCACGGAGAGGTCGGCACCATTCACACTCTATTGAATGAGTGGCGCAGTTACGAGCAACAGGTCGTGGGCACCATCGTTATGGGCGACATGAACGTGCATCACAGCCAGTGGTTGCGTTTCTCCTCACAGGGTGTATCCACTGAGGGCAGGGTCCTGCTCGACACTTGCAACCGCATGGGCCTGCAGGAAAAAGTTGGGAGACCCACTCGGGGCAACAACCTATTGGATCTTGTCTTGACGGATTTGTCTTCCGGCCTGACGTGCAAAGTCCTCCCGCCCATCATTGAGCACGACCATCATGTGGTTTACGTGTCTACTGCCATGCGCGTGCAGCGTTCTGCACCGACTGTCCGCGAGCAGTGGTTGTTTCAACAAGCTCAGTGGCCCCTGCTTCGTGCCGAATTGCAGAACATGGATTGGAAATCGCTGTTCGCATCCTGCTCTGCGTCAGCCGCTGCAGCCAAACTCACAGGTCACATTCTCGATACGGCGAAAAAGTTCATCCCGACTTTCACCGCCGTTGCCCGGAAGTCCACCCACCCGTGGATTAACGAAGCGTGCGTGGAGCTGATCAGGAGAAAGGTTGAAGCATATGGGACACCGCACTTTGAACGTCGACGGGACGAGTGCTCAGCTGGCCTCCGCCGTCACTACGACAAGTACGTGCAGCGCACTCGGAAGCGCATGTTGGACATGCGGCCTTCGTGCAAGAAGTGGTGGGTATTATGTGACTCGTTGCTTCTTCGTGCCGGTAAGGGGTCGATCGGTATACCCCCGCTGCAGTCGAAGAGTGGGTCGTGGGCCTTGTCTGCCCGTGCAAAAGCCGATCTGTTTGCAGAGACTTTCTGTGATAAATTTGGTCTTCCGCCTGAGGCCGACAATACGTTCTCTTCCGTACATGTGCCAAGCACCTTCTCGATGACCAGCTTCATGCCGATACGATCCCGTGCGATTTCACGCATCTTGCGCAGGCTGCGGGAGGACAGCGGCACTGGCCCCGATGGGCTATCATGTCAGATTCTGAAGAAATGCGCTTCGCAGCTAGCTACTCCTATTGCCATGCTTGCACGCTTGATTTTGCATAGCGGCGAGTGGCCCGAATCATGGAAGCTTCATTGGCTGTACCCGCTGTTCAAGAAAAAGGTACGTTCGAATCCGTCGAATTACCGTGGAATTCACCTCACATCACAGCTCAGCAAAGTCGTCGAACGTTGCTTCGCTAGCGTGCTGCTCCCTTTCTTCGAGACCAGTGGAGCATATGGAGGCCACTAGTTCGCTTACCACACGAACCGGGGCTACAAAGACGCTTTGGCATACATGGTGTGTTGCTGGGTCCGTGCTATCTGCTGTGGCCGGCGGGTGGGAATGTATTGCTCGGACGTGGCCGGAGCATTCGACAGGGTCAATTCCGACCGCCTCTTGGCTAAATTGCGTGCGTCTGGTGTGTCATCGCCCCTTCTGGAAGTCATTCGGTCGTGGCTTTCGGGGAGACAGGCGCACGTCAGCGTGGACGGGTTCCTCTCCAAGCCTTTTTTGCTTCTGGACATGGTGTTCCAAGGCACGGGTCTGGGTCCGCCGTTTTGGAACGTATTCTATGGTGATGCCGCACTTGCCGTGTCTTCGGCCGATTTCACGGTGTGCGTTTTCGCTGACGACCTCAACTGCTGGAAAGAGTTCGAAGGTGTGGCCACAAACACTTCTATCCTCGCTGCGTGCCACCGGTGCCAGTCTACGCTTCACGAGTGGGGCGCTGCCAACCAGGTGATTTTCGAGGCGACCAAGGAGAGCATGCACATTCTTGACAAGTGCCGGCCCCACGGGGACGATTTCAAGATCCTCAGCGTACTCTTCGACACCAAGTTGACCATGTATCGTGCTGTTGAAGAGTTCGTTCGCGAAGCATCCTGGCGGCTTCGTGCGCTGCTCCGGTCTAGCAAGTTCTACAGCACTGCCGAGCTCATCAGGTTGTTCAAATGCCATGTGGTCTCCTTCGTGGATGGCGCTGCCACGGCCATCTTTCATGCAACTGATGCAGTCTTGGCTCCGCTAGACGGCTTGCAGCGTGAGTTTTTGCAGGCGCTCGAGGTCTCCGAAGAACGGGCCCTTTATGTTTTCAACCTCGCCCCGGCATGTATGAGGCGGGACTTGTCTATTCTAGGCTTGTTGCACAAAGTTGCTCACGGCAGCGCTCCCCCTGTACTCCGTGCACTTTTCCCTCCCATGTCGGGCAACCTCGAGAGCCACGGCTTTGGTGGAGGAAGACGCATGCACAACAGGGCGCTGCGTGATATAGTTGAGCCGGGTATACATCCCATGATGCACAGATCGATTTTCGGTATGGTGTGTATTTTCAATCATCTTCCACAGAATTTCGTAGATTGCCCCTCTGCGAAACAGTTCCAGAGACGGCTGCGAGCCACGGCAGTCGAAGCTGTCAGATCTGGCCACAGTGCGTGGCACTACGTTTTCAGCGTGCCGAGCCGCGCTCCGCAATTACCAATCGTGCGCGTTCCAGTCTGAGGGTTTGTCGTAGAAAAAATACATGTTGTGTAATTCGTGTGGGTAAATATAGGTTGTGCAATATCTGTGGTGCAATTTACGCTGTGCAGTTTACGTTGTTCAACTTAGGTGGCGCAGCATATGTTGCTCAAGATTGCTGGTGTAACCTACGTGGTGCAATGTACGTGGTGAGATCTACGAGGCGCAACTCACTTTGACTGTCTTAAAGCTGTCCTCTCCACTGCTTGTGCAAACATCCCACCCTCCCACACGCAACTTGGTCGCAAGACTTCTTCAGACTAAGGCGACGGGTACCAAACGGCATTTGGCAACGACAGCGACGCCGACGACGACAGCGACAACGACGACGACGACGCCGACGCGGACTACGACGACACCGACGACATCTCCGACGACTTCGACGACGACGACGATGACGACACCAACGACAACGTCGACGACGCCGACGCCGACGACGACGACGACGCCGACGACGGCGACGACGACGACGGCGACGACGAGGACGACGATGACGACGACGACGGCGACGTCGACGCCGACGACGAAGAAAATGAAGACGACGACGACGACGTCGCCAACGAAGACGACGGCGACGACGAAGGAGGGAGGACGACCACGGCGAAAACGACGACAACGACGAGGGAGGAGGGAGGACGGCGACGACGCGAACGACGAATCAGGGAGGACGGCGACGCCGACGACGACAACGACGAGGGAGGAGGGAAGACGACGACGACGACGACGACGACGAAATAGGAGGGACGACGACGGGACGCCGACGACGGACGACGACGACGACGACGACGACGAGGGAGGAAAAATGACGACCACGGCGACAACGACGACGGAATCGACGACGACGCCAACGAGGACGACGACGACGACGACGACGACGAGGAAAGACAGAGTACGACGACGGCGACGACGACGACGAGGGAGGAGGGAGGACGGCGACGACGACGACGACGCAAGAGCGCGCGCGCACGCTTTTGTTGAAAACCCCTGTTGCGAAACCATGTGCTTTCTTCTGAGGAGCTCAGGTGCCAGTTCGGGGTGCTGTCTCTTGGCTTTCTTGCGGCTCGGGGGACGGCCCCCCCAACCCGCAAAGCATTTGACTGATTCATTTGAGTGGGAATGCGTACATTTATGTGTATTTATACGCATATACGTATGCACATATAAAGACACATACATACATACATACATACATACATACATACATACATACATACACACACACATACATACATACATACATACATACATACATACATACATACATACGTGCATGCATGCATGCATGCATACCTACATACATACATACATACATACCTTAACTCTCCCGTACACGCATACAAGTTAGCATACACTCACACAAACAAAACACAAACACACAAACAAACAAACAAACAAACAAAACACAAACACAAACACACAAGCAAACGCACGAACGCATACGCAAACAAACAAGCAAGCAAACAAACGAGCATACATACATACATATACATATATACATACATGCACACATATACATATATGCAACTACACATAATATGGCCGCCCCGATACGAAACACGCAACCTGAAATGAGCGTGTTGACACGGAGCTGGGCACGTAGACTCAAAACGCATATCTGACGCGATACGTTCGCCAAAACGTGGACCAAGACGTGACGAGCGAACCCACAGCGTGTTAACACGGACGTTTTGAATACGGCACTTTGTGAGCTTCAGCACGGGGAGTATCAGGGCAGCTAAGAGGTCATGGATCGATGTACGCATGTATGTGTATGTATTACATGTGTGTATTTGTTTTCATATATATATATATATGGATATTTATGTGTATATATATATAGATATATAGATGTGCGTGGCCGGCTTCGGAAACTCCGAACCCAAACATGTTGTCATCTCTTGAGGACGCATTTTTTACTTCCAGCACCTTCCGCCGCCCTCCCGCAGGCTTCCGCCAGCGGAGGCGGCCTCGATGCACTTCCGCCGACCTCCCGCCGCGGAAGAGATGATAACGCCCTCGATCCTCGAATGCAAGGCCCTCTCTGGAACGCGTCGCATATAGGTCGGTACATCGATAGGTGTGTGTGTGTGCGTGTCGAGGACAGGGCCTGGCGGCGCAGACCAAACCAGCCCCCCCTTTCCCAACATCTTCCCATTCGTCCCACCCGAGCCGAGTTCAAATGCTTCACAAAATTGCACGCGCCCTCGGCGCCCACCGGCCGGCCAGCCAGGGGCGCGGGGCTGCCGCGACTGTCGCATCCTGGTGCGCTCGGGAAAGCGCGCGGGCAGCAGTGGAAAGAGGAGGAGGAGGAGGAGGAGGAGGAGGGCATCTCACAAGAGCAAGAACAGCGCAACCTACTCCCCCGCAGCTGCGGATCTGAGTGATGGGCCGGGCGGGCCCGCCCGGCGTTGGGCGGGTTGCGGGTGGGTCGCGGGGTTGGTCGCGGGCGGGTCGCGGTGTGGGTCGCGGAATTGGTCGCAGGGTGGGTCGAGGAGTATGGGACGACGACAGCAACAAAGCAACAACAGCAGCAGCAACAACAACAATCAGTGTACTACAGCTCGATCTTGATCTTCTCGGGTGTCATTCAACGTGTAGATCCCGAGCCCTCGATACCTGCCCTCTGCGTCTTCGATCATGGCCCCCCTTGGGGGTATATCTCCCCTACCTGCCAAGTGCAATTGGCGTAGCCCCTAAAACAGAGGAAGTGAAACAGGAGGAAAGGGAAGGAGGAGGGAGAAAGATGGAGCACGAGAAGGATCAGCAAGAAAAACAAAAGGTTAGGAGCAGGAAGTCAAACGGCAGAACCAGACGGGCGGATCGGGCGGGCGAACCCTAACGAGCGGGTCGGGCGGGCGGGCCCAGACGGCCGGGTCGAGCGGGCGGGTCGCTGAAGCGTGAGCCCTGCATGAATCGCGAGGAAGTCTTTAGCGACAGCGCGTTTCCCAAGTAAATCGCCAGGAAGTCCAAAGCGAGAGCATGATTCCTGAGTGTCGAGGGCGAGGCGTTTCAATAAATTGCGAGAATTCCCAAGCGAGAACGCGATTCCTGCATCACTTGGGGGAAGACTGCGCGAGAGGGCGATGTTGCATGAATTGTGAGGAATTATCAAGCGGGAGCCATTCTTGTGGTAAACTGAAAGCCAACAGCGCAGCCTAATGCCTAATACTTTGCCGGATAAAGAACCTGGAGCGAGCTCTGGGAGCGGAACTTCAATTGGGAAACACAATGGGTACCGAAGGTAGGGACCAACAATAGCTATCCAACGATCAGTGCAAGACTTTTCGTTCATACACCGGCGCGTTCCACTCATCATATATCCCAAACCCTCGATACCTGGCCCCTCGTCTTTGATCGTAATTCCTATTCGTGGATATATCGTCCTTGCCTGCGATGTGTAGTTGGTATAGCCCTCAAAACAGCATGAGGAGGGATAACTAAAAAGAGGAGAGCAGCGAGGCGGAAGGGAGTGGGGAAGAGCAAGGGGCAAGGAGATGTGAGCCCTAGGAGGAACACTTTGATTGAAAATCACATGTTGACGCGCAGATGGGGTCGACAATCCATATTCTTTCACGAAGAGAGTTCTGTAATCATTTGAAGAATCTTCACTCTCATCGCCGTTTGTTTATCATACAGTACATCCAAAACCCTCGAATCCCGCCCTCTTCGTCTTCGATCGTGCCCCCCTTTGGGTATCGATCTTCCTTACCTGCCACGTGTATTTGGCGCAGCCTCTATCACAGGGAGAGGAGAGAGACAATCAACAAGAGAAAGCGCGACGGAAAGGAGCGCGGGAAGGGGGGAAGGAGGGAAGGGGAACGGGGGAGGGAGAAGGATTGATGAGCATCGTTTAACCGATCCCCATCCCTCGCGGCGTGGCCTGGGCCCCGCTGGCCGATTCACCACCCTAGATGGGGATATAGGCCGTTCCCTTCGGGTTTCGAGGGGTGTATCTCCAACTGGGGTGGTATTTCGGTGGGGGGCTCGAGGGGGATGAAGATGGGGATGGGGGTCGGTTAAACGATACTGAATGGAGCACAAGGGGGATCAGCAAGAGCGGGGTTCGGAGCAGGAGAGTAAGCCGGAGAACCAGACGGGCCGGTCGGGCGGGCGGACCCAGACGACCGGGTCGCTGAAGCGTGAGTCCCACATGAGTCGAGAACCGATGTTTAGCGATAGCGCGGTTCCCAAATAAATCGTGAGGCAGTCCACGGCGAGAGCGTGATTCCTGAGTGTCAAGGCGCGGCGTCTCAATGAGTTGCGAGGAAGTACCACGCGAGAGCGCGATTGCTGCATCAATTGGGAAGATCTCCCACGCGAGAGCGCGATGTCTCTAAATTTCGTCAGGAAATATCAGTCGGGATCCGTTGCTGTTGTAAACCGGTGGACGGGGGCACAATCTGAGCCTGAAGACTTCTCCTGATAAAACAGCAGGGTGCGAACCCTGGGAGAGGCACTCCAATTCCAAAAATACCATGTGCACTGGATGGGGGGGGGATCACCGATGCATTTCTTTAGACATGAACGCCCAATAAACAAGCAGAATCCGCCCGACGAAACGCCACTTCAGACACGCACCTAGGGCTGGTGCAAGACCGTTCAGCACCCTCACTCTGATCATACCCTTCCGGGGGTCCGCGCGTAACTCTCGGGCCGCCGCTGGACGCCCCAGCCCACCTCCAGTGCCGACCCTCGCGCCCTCCGTGGGGGAGGACCACCGCCAGGCCGAGAAGTCCGCGCGCACCTCCGAAGATCGAACCGTCCGCCAACGGAACCACCCTCGCGTTACTTCCGCCGCCTTCTGCCGCGGAAGAGGTGCCAACTCCCTCGATCCTCGAAGGCGAGGCCCTTTCTGGAACGCACCCTATGCATGTGCAGATGCATCGCTCGCCGGGCGATAAAAACCTGCCAGCTCGGAGCTCGTCTGTACCTTCAGGTTCTGCGCTTCTGGGCCCAGGCTCTCGACGACGCGGCAGTTTCGAGTAAATACCCATCGTTTCCCTGGGGCAGGCGTTTCATCCTGAGCCGGGTTTTGACCGCTCCGGGGCCAGAGGCCCCCGGAGGCCAAAAATGCGTTACACACAAAAAACTCAAGCTCGATATATTTGGGACTCTCTGGAGTCTGGACCGGGGGGATGGGAAGCGGGGGTCTCGGAGCGGACTCGTCGTCCTCTTGCGCTCGAGTGTGGGTTCCTCGGTTCGTGCTTTCTGCGGCCTCCCGTGTCGTACCCTCCTCTCCGTCGTCGCGCTCGTCGGCCGCTCCATCGGACGGATCGACCTTCTTCCAAAGGCCCCCCTTCCTGCCCACCTCTTTGGCGCGCAGGGAGGGGGCGCGACGGCTGCACCTGCCTGCAAGTCGAAAGCCGCAAGCCTCGAGCCTCGAGCTTCCCGGAGAGGAGGAGCTTTCCGAACGGAGTCTCAGAGGGCGAATTCTTCACAGCATGAACAAACGACTTCAAATGTGCCCGCCTTGCGCGCCCGCGCGTGCCGCGGGCGGCTGCCGACGAGGCCGTGGCCTCGGTGGGGCCCTGCTCGGAGAAGAAGCGCAGGCCATTAGCAAGAGGAGAGCGCTTTGCACTCCTGCTCCGTTGCTTACACATTTAAACGCCGCTGCTGGCGTAAGACAACGCCCACCGAACGGATGAACCCACTCCCATGCGTTGAGACTCGGCCGCTTTCCCCGATGTCGATCCTGAAACCAGGTGTCTGCGTTGTTGAGTTATGAGCGATTATTATGCCGACGCTTGCACTCCTACAGCGGCCCACATGTGGGGCCCGGGGGTGGCTCCGTCGACGCAACATCTTTGGATGATCGCATTTTACGCCAACATCGGTATATGTGTGTAAGCATGTACATGTATGTATGCATGCATGTATGTGGACACGTGTGTCTGAAATTCTCAACGTCGGCGCTGTTCGCAAAGGCGGGAGCGGAAACACACTACGGTTTGGGGCCAATCTGGCGCTTCAGATCTGGCCGAAGTCGGCGCGTTCCCCCAAATCGCCGACGACGGGATCCCCAATTCGGTTTCAGTCGACCGAAGTTCCAGCTGGCGCACATATATGGTTACGAATCCCTCTCCCTCCCTTCCTCCCTCCTGTCGTGTCTGTCCCTTCCTCTCGCGCTCTTGCTTTGTGCTCTCCCCTTCTGCCTCCTGGCTGCATCTGTGCGCTGCCGGGATGTATAGAATTGGCCTCTTCGGCCACGCGGGGACGCTCACGGGAGCTCCACCAAGCCGAATATGCGTCTGATGAAAGCATGAGGCCCCAGACAGCGAAGCGAAGCAAACAATACGATGCAACTATGATACATGAACTGCCTGCGCCTACTCCTTGAACTGCCCCTTCAGGACAAGCGCCGCGCGCTCTGCCATGAGGCCAGGTGCTGCGCAGTGCAGTGAGGGGCAATCTTCGAGTTAAATTCGCCAGTGATGTACCGTCTCCGCGCGACCGCGCGCGCCAGGATGACAGCAGCTGCTGCACTGAGCCTGGCGGGGCTCTCGAATTCTGGGTGCTTTGCGGTGGCAGGCGAGTGGGGCAACGCTCCAACAAGCCGGAGGACCAATCCATGAGCTTCCAGAAGGGCGCAGGTTTTTTGCAGTGGCAGGCGAGCGGGGCGATGCCCCGGCAAGCCGAAGGACCAACCGATACCTACACAACAAAAAACATCGGTCAAAAACTGGAGCCCGTCCCAAGACAGACCATCGCGCGCTCGGTCGCGCAGCCACGCGGCTCTCCTTGGGAGCCACGGCCGTGCCGGGCTGCGAGGTGAAGCACGTGCGCACGGACGGCACATACAACGCACACGGCAAGCTCGTTCCTCGTGCCGCGGCGACCTGTGCGCGCTGGCTTTCGACACCGCGTGGATCGTTCAACCTCGAGCGATCGCCAAACCTTCCGACAGCGCCGATCGTCGGATACCGGCCGATGCCCAAACGCTGCCGGCATTCAGCCTGGAACGCCTGCGCCGGGGTCGCCGCCGCGCCGGCGCGACGCGAGCCCATCGCACAGATCGGCGGCGAGCGAAGGGGGGGCGGGGGGAAATAGAGGAGGAGAAGGCATGCTCAGAAGGCGGCCGGACTTCTCAGAAGCCCACACGCCTTCTGAGAAGCTGTTTGTGTCTTCGGGGAAGGCCTGGGAAGCTCCTCGGAAGGCCGGGGAACTTTCGAGCCTTCTGAGAAGGCCCGCCCCTTCTCACTTCCCCCCCTCGCTCGCCACCGAACGCAGGATAGGGATGAGGCCGACGACGGCAACTGGCGCTAGGTCGGGCATGTCCTCCGACAGGCGGAACTTCCAAGAAACATAGGACGTAAGAAACAACATCTCAAACATAGTCAACAAAGAATCGGGAAATCGTCACCAGACTATTTCTTGACTGTTTTGGAATATTCCTCCTGTAGAGGGACATGCCCGACTCGAAGCTGGCGAGAGGGGCCCAGTGGCAGACGGAAGCCCTAGGCGGGCCAGGGCCCGAGCCGCTGGCCCTGCCGCGGCAGCGAAGGCTGGGGGAGAGGCCCCGACCGCCTCGGCCAGCGCCGGAGACAGGCGGCGCCGAGGCAGCGCCGTCAGCTGGGCAGGCCCCGGACCAGCTCCTCGAGCGCCTGCCGGCCCCGCTCGCCTGGGGGCAACGTCAGCGGCGCCTTCGGTGGGTCTGCGGAGGCGCCGCGGTCGCCCGGGCCCCCTTGCGGCGTGGGGCCCGGGAGGGCCGTCGCCCTCGTCGTCGCTACGCGGGCAGTCGTCGGCGGCTGCCCCTCTTCGGGGCCTCAGGGACCGGGGTCAGTGCAAGCGGGGGTCAGCCAGAGGGCCGGACCTTGAAGGATCCTGCAGAGCCAGAGTTATAAGGAAACATTAAGCTAAGAAAGCGGACTTCACTCGAAGCGTTTTCTCAGACAGTAGTCCAGGTCCAGATATACAATAACACTATACGCGAAACATGCTCCAAGACAGCGCCCAGGGTCCAGCCCAGATCCTGAGTTTTCTTGAGCGAAGTATTGAGTCCATGGCAGTTGATGCTATTTCTCAAGATATCTGCTGGGTGCCTGGAAAGAATCAGCCCGGGGGAGTGGGAGGGGGAGGAACATCGAGCTTGAAATGGTGATACATCGCCGATGGATCGGCGATAGGCCCACGATAGCGAATCCAAAGGGTCCAGGGCGAGGGTGGCCTGAATGGGCGATTAGAGGTGGATGCATCCCCCCTAAACCTATCCCCCCTGACGCTGCCCCCTGATTTTCAGAGCATAACTCGGCTCTTCGGCGGCCGTTCGGGGCGACCCGGGCACCCCTGGAAAGCTCTCGGCGAGGTGCAGCTGCAGGAGAGCACCACGAGGCTGGAAAGCGGCTGGGAACCTACGAAAACGCCCGAAAACCTCGAACCTCGAAGCCCGATCCCATCCCTACGGTCGGGAACTTTTGCTGAGCGTGTCGCCGCGGCGGCCCTGGCGACACGCTGTGCCTCGCAAGCGGATAGCGTGTCTCTCCGCTCCGCGGGCCGGGAGGCCTCCAAAAACTCTGGACGTTGACGCTGGGGGACCGGCAAATGGATAGCGTGTCGCGCCCAAGCGTGGTGGCCAGAACCGGCGAAGCGACACGCTATCCAAAAGTTCCCGAGCTCGCCCGATGCATCGGCGACGTCGGCGACACACACACACACACATCGGCGCCGTCGAAATGAAGAAAGTAAGGCTCCACATCGAGACGCATCGGCGATTCCTCGGCGATGCGGCGCGATACTCCGATCCCATCTACTCGGATCCTCCTCTGGGAGGCCTAGACGACACGAGCATCCCAGACGTCCGGCGTCTCGATTTTGTCGAGATACAAGCCACCAATCTCACGACCACTTTCCCAGTGCCGGTTTTTCATTCCGAGTTGTTTCTTGAAGGTGCCGAGGCCCAGTAGTAAGGGAGCGCGGGCGAGTTCCAGCCTACACCTGTCGGGTCTTGATTGGAATGACTCTTTCCCTCCACCAATGGCACCACCATGCGAACTTATTTCAAAATTCCGTTCACGATCTTTTGTATTTAGGCTGTACGTGTTGGACGAATGCATCATGAAAACCACAACGCTTTTGCGGCTACCGTGGGCAGGGTTCCTTCTCGGCCAACATTTGTGTAGGTATGGCCACATGGCTGTACATAAATGCTTGAACGGTTCCGCTACCCGTCTGCGCGTCTGCTTCAATGGCTTTGGCTTTGCAATGTTGTGTCGCACTGCTTTGGCGCGGCTAATTCCCCGTGGATGTGGTCTAACGTTTACTGTAACCATGGACAAAAACATCCGCCTCGATTTCGATTTCGAGACGCGAGAACCTCGAGCCTGGAAGCCCGATCCACACCCCCTAACGTTGCCCCCGCTCGCCCCCTTCTGCGCGCGCTGCTCGTCTCCTGGAACGCCCGCTCGAAGCCCCACGCGCCGCTAATCGACGCTCATCGACGCCAAATCGGCGCTATCTCACCGATTACCAAAAAGGCATATCGACGCTAGTGCACTCTAAAGACGGAGCTGCGAGGGTACACAAGGCTCCCATGACCTGCCACCGAACGACCGAAATGTTGCCCCCCGCTCGCCCTCTTCTGCGCTGCCCACCTCCTGTCGGCGACTCCGAAGGGTGTGGTTTGCAAAAGGTCTGGTTTGCAACCGGCACCCTGGGGAGCACCCTGGGGGGCGGGCGGGGACCTCCATAGAGTTCTCCGCCGCGTCCCGAGGAAGCCCGACGAGGACAGCGTCATGCCCCCCAAGCCCTAACTAGCGGCGCCGATCGCAAAACCACACCCCAGCGTAGCCACATCCTTTGTAGTCTTAGGTCGGGCATGTCCTCCTACGGGCGGATTTCGGAAGAAAACAGAGGAATAGCCATAGAATGCTCAAACCAAATCAGAATATTAAAAAACATAGAAGATCGCCTTTAGACAATGTTTTCCTGTTTTTGCATATTCCTCCTGTAGAAGGGGCATGCCCGACTCCATGGCAGTCGCCGATCCTGGAACGCCCGCTCCGGGCCCCCCGCGCCGTGGACCTCCTGCGCCTCGCCCGGCTGCCCCCGCACGCTCCGCGGCACGCTCCGCGGCTCGGCGCGCCCCGCCGCGCCCTCCGCGCCGTCGGCCTCGCCCCCCTCGAGCAGGTACACGGCAGCGATGCCCGAAGAAGGGAAAAGCAGCACGGCTCGGGCGCCGGCCGGACTGCCATGAGCCCCCGGGCGCTGCGATGTCTCGTGCCGGTCGTTTTCGCCCGGCTCTCGGGCGCCAGGACCCTCAGATGTAGATCCATCCGGCGGGCAACATGTGGCAGAAAGATGGGGTCTACTGGGGCTCCCGGCCGCGTTGCTCTACGATGTCTCAACTTTTCTGCGCCGTCGGATCTCAGGGTGGGTTCAGTGGGACCTGGTCTAGGGACGTGTTGCCAGGGGACGTCCGCCCCCGCCCTCCCCGCCCGATTCCATTGACCAGAGTTGTCCCCACCCGAAGAAACAACAGCTACGGTCGGGCGGCCCGGTGGTTGTGGGGGGTGGCCTACGTGGGGGGTGAAGAAAAGGGCCCTGAAGGGGCCCTTTAGGTCGGGCGGCCTGGTGGTAGTGGGGGGTGGCCTACATGGGGGACAAAGAAGAGGGCCCTGAAGGGCCCTTTAGGGCCGCTGCTGGCTCCAAGAGAGGCCCAAAAGGGCCCTGCCTTTTCAGTTCCTGTTCTTCACCTCCCATGTAGGTCACCCCCCCATTACCACCCGCCCGATACGGCAGACCTGGTTCAGTGATCCCGGTCCATGTCGGGGGGTCTCGGGGCCCCACCACTAACCGCGACGTCGGCCTCGCCCCCACCTGAGCAGGCAGGTGGCGGCGATGCTGGAAGAAGAGGGACCGGCATCAATCCTAGATCCCCTCGAGCCATGCAAAAGACACGACGCAAATTTGTCGTTACCTTCGGCCTCGGCGGGCCCGTACCGGGCCACGGGACCGTGAAAAAACACCTCAGGATGAAAAACTGGTCCCAGAGGAATGGGTCGAGAACGTTGGGACTCCTTTGGGGTCGACGTTATGAAACCATCATGACGTCGGGGTCTGGGATGCGAGGGGACCTTAGCTCGACTAGTGAGCCGATCTGAGCGCTCTCGAGGTCATAAGCGCCGCGGTCGACAATGTCCGATCGAATGGTGAACCAAAGGCCTCTGCTCTGAATCTCGAGACCGGGTCGAGAATCCACACGCATGCAGAAAATATGTCTACACGGCGCGCTGCCGCCAACAGAGAGGACCAACGACAGCCCGCGGCTGGACGGACCCAACCAAGTAGGAGGCAACGAGGCGGCAACAGGGCGGCAACGGGCAGCGACGCCGCGAAACCCCGACGTACCTGCCCAACTCCTTTGCACAACAAGTAGAAGCCCCTAAGTGCAAGCACTGCTTGGGGAGTTTGGCCTCGGTGGAGACCACATCTTATCCGAGACGGACTGGTCTTGCCCACACCCGGGGCCCCCGAGTCCAGGACTCTGCAGGCCATGACTCTGCCAGATCGGGCCCGCGAGAGGACGAAAACCGCAGACTGCCCCAGCCCGCGGCTGCAGTTTCCCCCCCAGACGTGCCGACGTCCTGGCTTGTCATCGAGCCTGTCCACGGGGCCCCGAGGGGCCTGTTCGGGCAGGCTCCCGAGCGCTTCGTGGCCCGCCCGCGACCACCAAATTTGCTGCGGGCCGCGTGGGGCCCGTGGAACGTAGAAGACCATCCTGGGCGCGAAACCCGCACGCCACGGCTGGACAAAACTCAAAAACTAGTTTGGACTCCAGGAGGGGTCCGGACCCGATTCTGAGCTGATGTTGTCTCAACTCGCCCTCATCCACAACGGGCGAGACGACGGAACGAGACCGGAGCCCATGCACCCCATCATGACTGGACTCCCTTCGGGCTCCGCTCCAACGCGGTGCGTGCGGTGCATAGCTTGTCGGCCCTCGGAGCCGAACAACGATGCACCGTACCATTTGTGGGCCGAGGGTCGACGACGCTCCGGGAGACGCCAACGCGGTAGATGCACACCAGTCGTCCGCGGAGCAAGCAGAACTTTCGGAGCTCCGCCCGGACTTCTCGCATCGGCATTAGGCCTCCCATCCCCGGCGCGCGGAGCGCGCCAGGGGCGGCGCCGGAGGCGCCGCCAGGAGGGGCCCAGCGCAGAGCCAAGAAATCCGCGCGGAGCTCCAAAAATTTATGTTAATGCAGCTTTTGCCCCTCTTCGAGATGTCGCCCGCGACGTCTCCCTCCTCCTGCTTCGCGGCCCGGCGCAAGGACGGGTTCCTGGAGTCCTCGAACCATTCGCCCCTGCTCGGAGGCTGCCAGAGGCGACCCTGGTTGAACCTGCTTGGAGCCCCCGGAGGCCCTCTCGGCCTCGTTGGGGGTGCTCCGCAGGCCACCTCGACCTTTCTGAAAGAGCTGGAGACACCTCGGGCCAGGGCCACATCAGTAGAAGAAGCAGAAAAAGAGGAACTGCGTTGTTTTCGGACAGATGAGTGAGCACAATAAGCATACACTTCCAGGCGGCGAAAACATCGGTCCAACAGGACGGCTACTTTGTGCGCGAAGCGCACAGACGAGGCCGGAACTGCATCAGACATTGACTTAGTGAAGCAGTGAAGCATCATGCGGCCGACACTCTTTTTCCAGGGCCCCAACTGATCTTGATGCGTGCACGGGGAGGCAGGAGAGAGCAGGAACATGAGCACGAATACCACCAGGATCACGGGAGGTGGTGGGGTTTTACTTCGACTCTGGCAACGCCCGATCATTCGTCCCGCACCGCAGATCCGAGAAATCCGTGCAAACTTCCGAAAGATACCGGCCGTGCCGTTCTTATCCTTCTCCTGATGCCCGACATCCCAAAAAGCTGGAAACATAGCGAAAAAAACTACAGGAACCCTAGCGTCCATCTTGCTTTGGCATTATTCGAACCAGATTGATATGTATTGGTCCTGGGGCCCGAAACCTGGCGAGCACGCCAAGTGTAAAAAATATACAACGCCCCGTCCAGCGCAGATCCGAGAAATCCGCACGGACCTCCAAAAAGGTATGCCTATCGGATTCTGTCGGAAAAGGGTGAGTTGAGACAACGGCAGCTCAGAATCCGTCCCCAGACCCCACCCAACGTCCAAACACACCAACTTCCCGAGCTGTGTCCAGCCGTGGCGACGGGGGCGCCCCCGAGAGCCGACTACCGTCATCTCAACTGTCACGCACCCTCGTCTCTATCAGGGAGTGTAGTAACCGAAACTGTGCCCGAAAATCTGCCGAGTGTGCCCGAAACTTGCGCCCGAAATGTTCCGACCGCGCCCGAGTGTGACCGAAATGTTTGCTTCGGAGCCAGTGCGATGTTCAATTGCGGCCACAAGTTCGGTCGCACTACGTTTTCGGTCACAAGTTCGGGCACGTTTTCGGCTACACACGTGTTCTCCTGTCAAAAACACACACAAAACCACACACACACACGCACCATTCTGGCTGATAAAGGCTGGGCGCCATGATAACTGGCCTTGGAGGCGGCCCGCGGGTTTGAACTGGATGGGACCCCGGAAGATCGGTCAGGAGGGGGGGGGGATGAGGCCAAATCAAAATCTGTCCCCGGATCCTTCCCGGGGTCCATGAGCTGCAGTTTTTCGCCCCAGATCCGTTGTTGACGGTCCCGGGGCCCGAAAAGGGACCCCTGGGACCGAGAAAGGTCCCAGACCTTCCAGAACCCAGATCCTCGAACCTCGAACCTCGCCCCCCCCCCCCCCCTCCCTGCTCTCTGGAACGGGTGCTGGGCCACCTCAGACCCAGAGGCGGCTCCAGACTGGCACTCCTCTGAGTCTGCATGGGTTGTATTGAGCAGGGACCGACCGTCCCGGCATTCCCATTCCTGTAGGCCTACCACGGGATGCGCGTCTATAGAGCCCAGAAATGTTCGAAGAACAGAAACAACATTCTTATAACATGAACCCGACGTGTTGAAGCAAGACAGACTCAACCAGAAATGTTGTAAGAACATTTCGTGCAAACCACAAAGGGTCCTAAATGGAACATTCTCTGGTGGACCTCGCCGCGAGCCGGGACGCTTCGCCACTGCTGGACTGTATGCCTCGACCCCTGGCAGCTCCCGCCCCGCCCAGCCGCCTCAGCTGCGCCAGGCTCGCGCCGCGCCGCCACGCCGCGGGCGGCCCTGCGGCCACGGACGCGCCCGCCGCCAGCAGGCCGGCGAGCAGCAAGGCCACCAAGGCCGCGAGCGGCGGCCACCGGCTCGGGGGGCGGGCCGCCGGGCTCCCTCCTTGGGAGGGGGGAGGGGACCATGGCCAAAACTCCGAGCAGGGGATCGACGGCAGTACCGAGCAGCCCCCAAGTCTGCTTTTCTGCGTCGGTTCTACGAGCAGCATGGAGAGTGAACTAGTTTTCGTAGGTCTACGAACACTCTACTCGATATCAAAACCGAAGACTCCCTGAGACCCGCGCGTTGCATTCTTTTCACACTGGGCGCTTTCGCCGGGTGTCGGGCCCTGGGACCATCACAGGTCGATTCGGCCCGCGATGTTGCACTTTGTCCGCAACGTCGGATCTCGAGGCTGTGCGCGGAAGCGTCGGTGCCGATCTTGGTCAGTGACCATCGTGTCCCCGCCGATTCGTCGGCGACGGCTGGCATGGACCGACCAAGGTCGGCGTCGAAAAAGATCCCGCGACATCTTGGTCATGGTCAGCGTGTTTCTTCCCTCGATTCCTGGCGTCTGGGCGTCGGAGAGGAGGACGCCGGCCTCGTTCCCAAATCTCCGACGATATGATCTTGTCGATCCGGGCGCTTTTTCCCCGATTCTGGCCCCCCGGGCCGTCGAAAACAGTTCCGGGGCGACAACCAAGCCCCAGGGAGGGGGGGCAGGAGCTCGGACCAGGAGTTGAAAAATCACATCGACGGATGTCTGGGTCTTTCCAGGTTGCAACTGATGAAAGGCCCTTGCGGCAATGTTTTTTTGAAGGCTGCCACAAGCCGACAACGGGCTGGAATGAAACGGAGTAGGCCCAAGACTGAGCCGGGTTCTCAGCGTGGGATCGAACCGTATCAGGCAGAATGAAGCCGCATTGCTTAAGCGGCACTAGGCCAGGTCAGGACGAACCTGATGAAGAAAGAACAACACACACACACACCCATACCCATAGGTGGGTCCGAAGGAGGAGAACTGGCTGTGGGTACGTATGGGTGCGGGTTGTCGAACCCCTGGGGAGGCTCCCGTTCGAGCGGGGACCGCCATCTGACAACACGCATCCATAGCCTCCTCCGTCCCCCCTACGGGTATGGGTGTGTATTTGTCGTCACCTGAACTACGGATATCGCAGCGCTGATGCCGAATCGTGGGTCTTTCGATCGATGCCGCAGGCACGCGATGTCTCGTTTTTTTCCATGCGAGGTCCCAGGAAGTGCTGACCCCTCCCCAAGCACTGGGTTTTCTTCGCGATGATTTGTTTGACGGTCCTGAGTCTGGCGAAGCTCCACCATACAGTAGGGCCCCGACCACAAGAAACCGTCCACCAGAAACCCAAACCTGAAACCCCAGGCCTTCCATTGTTTTTTGGCGTGGGAACGTCACGCTTCCCATCGCAAACGATCGGAACCCAAGACGTCCAGGGCACCCTGGAGGCAAGCAGGGTGTTTCTTGGCGTGGGTCTCCACCATGCGTGCCAGGAGAATCGCGCACGGACAGGCCTTCGAAATTCACTTCACGACGCGGCGCGATCATGCCTGGGCCCAGCCTCCCGGGAGTGGGAAGGCCAGCCTCCTGCTCGTCGCAGGTCAGGTGCGGGGCCCGGGCGCCGGCTGCGGCCCGCTTCTGCCCCTCCATGGCGGCCGCTGCGGTGCGCTTTCAAAGGGGCGCTGCCGCTGGAGCGGACGGTGTGGAGGTGTGCGCGCGGGCGAGCGAGCTCAGCCGCCCCGACGTCCAACGTCTTGAAAAGATCAGGGCGGAGGTCTTTTCTGTTTTCGGGCCTCTGAGGCCCTCTCTGGGCTCCGGGGCCGTCCAAAAACGATTCAGGACGACACGCCGGCGCTGTGGGGAAAGGGGCGGGACTCGGGTGGGAGGCCTGGAAATGAGCACCAACACCAACGCAGCAGGTGGCCTCCACCAGGAGCAGATGATCCTCCAGGCTGGTGCTGGTGGTAATCTTTCGACCACCTAGGACGCCCGAACATTACCGCCATCACCGAGATCGGGATCATCTTCCGTCGGTGAAGGCACACCGCCGATACTGGCGTTGATGCCAACCTCCAGTCCTCCGACTGGGCGGCCCCAAATGGACGACCAGACCCGCGAGACGCGCCGCGCTCCAGCGGCCCGGGTGCTCAAACGGCCTATCTGAGCCAAAAACTGGCTGGCCGCGGCGTGCGGGGGGAATTGTTCGCTACCCGGGGCGCGCGCCGGCAGCCCCTGTGCGACACGCTGCGCTTTGCGAGCTGATGGCGTGTCGCTCCGCGGGGCGGGAGGCCGGAAAAAGCTCGGGACGTGGAGGCTTGGAGATGGGAACGCGGCCAGCGTGTCGTGCGAGCACGTGGTGGGCGAAGAACTGGCGGCGCGTCACCTGAAGCCAAGGTGGGTGACCGTAGGCGAGACGATGCTGGGGGAAACCAAACAGTACCGATACAGCTGCTCCACGGACCTGTCCCGGGGTGCGTTCTGACCAAACTTTCGAAGCGAGCTCAACGGTGGCGACGAGGGCCTCCTGGGAGGCCCACGAGGGGGAAACGGGGCAAAGGTATAGCGGTATCATCGGTGCCATTTCCTCCCCGAACGCTGATCCGCAGCCCCTCCTCGCGGCACCTCGCCGTCGCCATGGCCCACAGCGCCTGGCCCAGGTCCCGCCCGGGGCAGCGCCCGGCCGACGCCCGCTCCGCCACGGCGCCCGCCAGCGCGCCCCAGGCTGGCTCGTCGGGCGGCACCTCTTGCGCGGCGGCGGCGGCAAGGACGACAGCTAGCTCCGGCGGCGACGGCAGCGACGCCGACGGCGGCAGCGGCGAAGACGACGGCCGGCGGCGGCGAAGCCAACGAAGACGACAGACGGCGGCCGAGACAGCCGACGGCCGGCAGGCGACGGCGGCGACGAGCGACGAGGATGACGACGGCGGCGGCCGGCGGCGACCGACAACGGCCGAGGTGGTGAAGACGGCGGCGGCGGCGACAACGACGGACGACGGCGACATGCGAGACGCTGGTGGCGGTGGCGACGAGCGACGACGACGATGACGACGGTGCGACAGACGGCGACAGACGACGGCGACGGCGGCGACGACGACGACGACGGCAGACGAAGGCAGTGACGGACGACGACGGATTCAGACCGACGATGACGTATGTTTGTTCGATCGCAGCGTTTTGGTTGTCGTTTTCGGCCTCTCGCCGCCCGCGCGCTTCGAGCCCGAGGCTGGTCAGGAACGGGTGCGGGACGCAAAGCGGACGGGGTAGGGAGCTCTGTGGGCGCAGGTTGAACAAAGACATCTGTCGTCGGGTGTCTGGTGGCGACGACGGCGAAGGTGACAGCAGACGGCGGCGGCGACGACGGCGGCGGCGACGACGGCGACAGACGACGGCGGTGACGGCGGCAGCGACGTCGACGGCGGAGGCGACCAGGTCACCCTGCTGGGTGGGACGCGCACGGGCCCAACAACCGCCCCACGACCGGGATGCACTTCCCGGGGGGGCTCCACGTCGCTCCTACCGAGCCATACATCTGGCGCTTCGATTCTTCGGGCGTTGCTCCGTGGGGTTGGGGGGGGGGCAACAAAAGGGGAGGCCTTCGCACACCTGCGGGGCGCCCGAATAATTCCAATGCGTGGGCCTCCGGACCTCTCAGCCCATTCCCTCGGGCTGGCCTTTCATCCAAGGTCATTGCTGCACAATCCTGGGCCCCAAGCCGGCCCCCTGAGGCAAACAACTGGCGACGAGCCAGCCGCCTCGGGTTGCCCGAGGCGCTGGACGCGAGGCAGGGATTGGTCCATAACCACAGCCTGCAAGATCGATCTTCGGGGACCTCGGCAGGCGGTGGATACGAATATGTTTGGGCCTCAGAGTGCCCGAATCTATTCAGATCCACTGCCTGCAGAGATTCGCGAAGATCGATCACCCAGGCGTTGTTCCTAAACAACCTTGCTGAACAGGGTGCTGTTGTGATAGAAACTGGTTCCGGCCGAGGGAGACTGAAACGCATACATCCTCAAACAATGTTTGTAGTGTGGGGCGTTTCGCCTGAGACACACACCCTAACAACTCTCGTTTCCAAGTCGGACGGGACAAGGCGTTTCGCCTGAGACATCCTTCTGAGCTCCGAGGTGCTGCGTGCGAGGTGGTCCGGCCCGGTTCGCCGAAGACATCTTCGCAACCCTGGGCTCAGAAATGCCGCGAGAGAAGTGGCCAGACCCGATTCGCCTGAGACGTCCTCGCAACTCGGAGCTCCGAGATGCCGCCCGCGAGGTGGTCCAGCCCGTTTCGCCTGAGACGTCCTTGCAAATCTGGGTTCAGAAATGCAGCGAGAGAGACGGTCCAGGTCGTATCGCCTGAAACATCCTTACAACTCTGAGCTCCGAGATGCCGCGCTCGAGTTGGTCCGGCCGGGTCCGCCTGAGACATCCTCGCAACTCTGGGCTCTGAGAAGACGTGCGTGAGGTGATTTCGTAGGTTTCGCCCGAGACATCCTCATACATCGGGGCTCTGCAATAATGTGCGCGAGGTGGTCTGTCCCGTCTCGTTTGAAACAATTCTGCAATTGGGGGCTCCGAAATGCTGCGTGCGAGGTGGTCTGGCCCGTTTCGCCTGAGTCATCCTCGAAACGTTGTTCTCCGAGAGAGAGGAGGGAGGAGGGAGGAGGGATGAGGGGTCAGACTCAATCTAACCATTTGATTACACTTCTGTTGCCGAATTGTGCTCTGGGAGGCACCTGGTCACCGTCTGAGACATACTCGCAACTCTGAGCTCCCAGATGGCGCGCGCGAGGTAATCCAGCCCGTTTCGCATGAGGCACCCTCGCAACTCTGCGCTACGAGATGCTGCGCACGAGGTGGTCCAGCCAGCGTTGCCTGAGACATTCTGGCATCTCTGACCTTCCAGAAGATGCGCGCGAGGTGGTCCAGCTCATTTCGCATACAACATTCTCGCAACTCTGATCTACGAGATGCCACGCGCGAGGTGGTCCCGCCCGTTTTGCTTGAGGCATCCTCGCAACTAGGCTCCGAGGTGCCGCGCGCGAGGTCGTCTGGCGTGTTTCGCTTGAGACATCCTCGCAACTCTTGGTTCCGAGATGCCGCGCAAGAGGTGGTCCAGCCAGCTTCGACTGAGAGATCTTCAAAACTTTGGGCTCCGAGAAGGAGCAGGGAGACAGCAGCAGGGGTCAGACCCAAACGAACCATTCAATTATAATATGTTGCCTAGTTATGCTCGGGCATGGGTCTGGTCGGCCTGGACGGAGGAGGTAGCCGGTGCCAAGGGCGAGCACGATTCATTGGTAAGTTGCACGGTCTTCTCAGAGGGAGCGCCGTGCTTGATCAAATCGTGAAGATATCTCGAACGAGAGCGCAGTGAGCAGGGAGGAGACAGGATTTGGCAGGAGAAGTGGCGGAGGAGAAAGAAATAATGGAGGATGGAGGCGGGACCAGCCCAACATAATTGTTTGAGGGCATCCCTGGCGAGAGTGCGTCCTGGAACGGGCATCAAGAGTGCGAAGGCATTCCTGGCATGTCGGGGGAAGCAGAGAAGAGGGGGGAGAACGTGCAGGAGGCACAGGATGAGAAGGACTAGGAGGGGAAGGATGAGGAATGCGAGGGCGAGCATGAGGAGAAGGAGGAGCAGGAGTAGGAGGAGGGGGAGGAATAGGAGGAGGGGGAGGAGGAGGAGGAGGAGGAGGAGGAGGAGGAGGAGGAGGAGGAGGAGGAGGAGGATGAGGAGGAGGAGGACGGGGAGGAGGAGAAGGAACACTGCGAAGCAAGGAACACGAGGAACACGAGGAATACGAGTAAACGGAGGAGCACGGCGAGCAGGAGGACAAGGAGGAGCAGGAGTAAAAGCAGTAGTAGGAGTAAGAGTAGGAGTCAAGCTAGCCAGCTCGAGCGAATCAAGCATGGCATGCCCATTCCCACCCGCCCTCCCACTCAGGGCCCCGTAGACCCGGACACGCTAGACCCGGACACCCAATATCCCTCGAAACCAATTTTTCCAAACGGCAGCACGAACAAAATACTACACTGCAACACTTCCAGAATAAACCCAGACACGGGCCCTAAAAGCCAGCAAGACCCCCTTAACCCGGACACACACCCGAGCCCTGCAGTGCAGCAACAAAAAATGCACGGGTGCTGATAAACGTGACTTTGCAAGAAAGGATGTCGTGTCCTTGATTTTCCGTGTCCCGGTTTATCTGTGTCCTGGTCCCTGGGGGCCTGACCCACAACATAAGAAACAGTGCCAGCGCAACCTGGGACCGAACTCAGATCGGCAAAGTGGTTTGCCACAGCTGATGCAGCCGCGATGGTGGTTACCGATGGGAAATTCCTGGCGCGTCTCAAAGACTGCGCAGGCATTTCAGGACGAGCCGAGGAGGCCCCAGGAAGCCTCAGGAGGCCCCAGGAAGCCTCAGGCGGCCCTACGAGGTTGCAGGAAGCCCTAGCGAACCCCAGGAAGCCCCAGGAGGCTCCAGGAGGGCCCAGGAAGCCCCAGGAGGTTCCAGGAGGCTCCTGGAAGCCTTCGGAGGTGTCAGGAAGCCCCGGGGACCCCCAGGAACCCTCAGGATGCATCAGGAGGTCCCAGGAGGATCCACGAGGCCCTTGGGAAGCCCGGGGAAGCCCCAGGATGTTCCAGGAGACCCTGGGAGGCCACAGGGGGCCCTAGGCGCTCGACGAATTGGCGAGCGAAAAATGTGCGCCGCACCCTAGCGGGAGTGCAACTTTCAGAAAACATGCGCGCGGCGCCGAAGCGGGAGCGACATTTTGCCCTGTCGCACGCGATGTGCACCGCGGTCCACTCCTGCCACGCATTCGGCAAAGCCGACGACAAGAAAGTCCTCGCTGAGAAGAAACATGTCGACTTTGTATGAGTTTTTGATACATCGACGACAAGACAGGCCATGTTGAGCGGAACAACGGCGACTCTGTATGGACTTGTATCAGTCAGGATGGGAGGGCCCGGATTGACGTCCGCGCGCGATGTGCGCCGCGTCCCGTTCCTGCCACGAATTTCGCATTGTCGACGACAAACCAGGCCATGCTGAGAGAAAAATAATGACTTTAAACTGAATGTTCACAATCACGATGGGAGGGCCCGGATTGACGGCCGCGCGCGATGCGCGCCGCGTCTTATTCCAGTAAAGCATTTCGCATCGTCGACGACAAGAAAGGCCATGCTGAGAGAAACAACGACGACTTTGCATTGAATTTTTACAGTTAAGATGGGAGGGCCTGGATTGACGGCCGCGCGCGATGCGCGCCGCGTCTTATTCCTGCTACGCATTTCGCATCGTCGACGACAGGAAAGGCCATGTTGAAATAAAAGCGACGGCTGTGTATTGATTTGTTTAATCAATATGGGAGGGCCCGGATGGGGCCGCTATCGGCCGGCCGGAGAGGGGAGTAAGAGTATATCCGAAAAAGTAATAATGATAGGAGTGGGAGTAGGAGGAGGAGGAGGAGGATGATGAGGAGGAGGAGGAATTGCCTCGGAATTGCCTGCCACCCACATGCGGTGGGTCAGTACTCACAACAATCCCGAGGGCTCTGGGAACAAAACACCTGGGGGGCGTCGGAGCGCAGCTTCGCGCCGAACTCTCCCCAGAGCGCATGCAGCCGCAACCTCGGGGACACGACGGCCTGGGTGCTGACCCCTACGGATCCGCGCCAGGTTCTCTCGTCCCTTCCGTGTGGCCTCGCCGCACCCCCCCAGCAGCCAGCGGGCGTCGGTCGTGGCCGTGAAGCCGCTTCGAGCGCAGGAAAACAAGCTGTGGCGCGGCCACAGCTGCACTCGGTGCGACGCATGCAGAACTCTCCCACCCGCCCGCACGTCCGCTCCCGCCGCCCGAATGATGTCGGCAGGATGCGTCTCGATCGCATCGCAAGGAGAAGCGCACGCCTCGCCAAGGCAGGCGCCCAACACCAGCTGGTGACAGAGGGCACAAGCCCAGAGGCGACCTGCACGCACGAAGCAGTGGCTGGAGGCAAGGTGCGCCTGCTGCTGCTGGATAGGATGGCGTGGATGTGGAAGAGGAGGACGAGGACGACGACGATGACGAAAGACCGACGACGACGCCGAAGGCGCAGGCGTTTCAGGAGCAGGAGGACGCGCGAATACTCTTAGGAGCCATCTTGGTTTAACACAACGCTATTTAGTGATACTGGACTCTGGCTGATCTCCTTGCAGGAGGAGACAGAGGGCGAAGAAAGGCAACGAGGTTCAGCCCAAATGATGAAAATTGCCAGCTTCCCAACTGATGGGGCCAGGTTTTCTCCATGCAAGGACTGACCAGAAAAAAGGGGGAAGAGGGCGAAGAAGAAGGAAAGCAGGGAAGGACGGGGTAGGAAGATAAAGGAACTGCGCCCGCATGTCCAAAGATCGAGCCCAGGGCGGGTGGCCGAAACTGATGACCACAGAACTGCAACGTAATACGAGCAACCTTGCCCACATGCAAACGATGTGACATGATTGACACGCGCGGGCTGGCCCTGGGCGATGGTAATTTATGAATCAATCCCTCCTCGGACTGATGCCTGAACATCCCCTGAGATCCGACGGCGCGAAACGATTGTAACATCGCAATAAGATCACGATGGGAGCCCTAGACTCCGTCTTCTGGAACTTTTTCCGGGCCGGATCGATCTGTGAGGGCCCCGGGGACCGAATCCGGGCGAAAACGACCGGTGTGAAAAAATTCGACCCCAACATATAGTACATCCACCTTGTAGTGTATACCGTTTCCCGAGGGGTACAACCAGAAAGCGTCCACCACAAAGCATCTACTATAGGATTTCTCAGCACGTGCGTCGCCCCTCTGGAGGCGACGCACACACACAGTAGTAGTATGTTTGGGTGACGCCGATTCCAGAGGTCACCACCGAGAGACGCCCGGGCTAGGAGGGCGGCGGCGAAGAGGAAGAAGGCAGCCGCCGCCGGAGGCCACGCCGAGGCCACCAGAGGGGGGCCTGGGCCGCTGCAGCGCGGGGAGGGCGGGCGGCGCACCCGCAGGCTGGCCAGCGAGCTCGCCAGGATGGCGAGGTCCTTTCGGGGGGCGTCTCTTGGGACGCACAAAGGGCAGACATACCAACACAGACGCCCTGGGAAGGGGCCACAGCACACCTGGCAGCCCTATTTTGGGGTGGCGCCGATCATCCCTCCCCCGCCAGCGCATCCAGCTCCTGCCTGGGCCCGCTCCCGAGCCCCCCAGCCTCTCCGGCCCCCATCCCCCCTCCTCGGAACCCTCGCGCAGGGGCGCGCGGCACGCCCGTGCACGAGGGCCGAGGGGCGGCCGGCGGCACCCCGTGGTACAGTCTATCGCCTGCTGCACGGCGACGACTGGGCGTTGAGCTTTGCGCATCGCTCCTCGTGCCCCTCCTCTGGAGGGACAACAAAAAAGCATGAGCATGTAATGTTTTGGCGCTCCGCGCGGATTTCTTGGATCTGCGCTGGACCCCCCTCCCTGGCGTGCGGAGCGCGCCAGGGGCGACTCCGGAGGCGCCCCTAGAGGGGCCCAGCCCGGATCCAAGAAATCCGTGCGGAGCGCCAACAGTTGATGTTTATGCAGTTTTTTCTCATTGGATCCTCGCCCTGCGGCGTGGTGTCTCCTACGTGGCCCCGCGTTGCCTCTCCCTCTTCCCACGTGATCTGCCCTCTCGCTCGTGATCCTGTCCGCCCAGACCTCTCCCGTTGATCCCTGCTCATGCTTCTGCGCATGCTGCTGAAATCGAGCCTGGATGAATTTCTGGGACGCCCCAAACGAGGCATACACAACCAAACGAACAAACTCAATGCACCTCTGAAAACGTAATGAAAAAAAACGATCCTTGCACCATCTCCCACATCCCTCTTGCCCTGCCCAAGTGCCCGCTGCGGTCATCCTCAAGATATCATCAACCTCAAGGTCCAGGGCTGATTGCAGACCCAGGCCTCCGGCATGTGATTGTTCAATTGCGGCGTCGTTCCCTCATTTCTTCCTCCGCGGGGCAACTTTCAAGCCCCTGGACCATCAAAATCGGATGTGGACCGCAAAATTGCCCCCGTGGAAGAGAAGAGGTCGGGCGCCCTGGTAGACGAACAACTAAATGCATAAACGTACGCTCTCGGAGGTCCGCGCGGATTTCTGGGATCGGCGCTGGAAGCCCCTTCAACTGGCGCGAGCAGCGCGCCCGGGGCTGTGCCAGAGGCGTGGCCGGGGGGGGGGGCGCTTCGCCGATCCAAGAAATCCGCGCGGACCTCCGAAAGCTGCGTTGTCCTTGCTTTGTCTTCTTCGAGCTGGGGCCGCGGATGGAAGGCATCACTCGATGGTCCTCAGAACGGGTGTGAGCGCAGACGCGCGCTGGTCCACCGAAGCCCTTTCATGCGAAGCAGGCGACGTTCAATGAAGGCAGAATGGCAGACCCAGGCTGTGTTTCATCGGTGGCACGGAACTAACTACATACCAAACCACCCCAGCCCAACACGAAGTCGCCGTTGGGCCTTTTTTCCAATGGTGGGCAGCAATTGGGAGCATGTGGCGGCTGGACACCCCCAACACGGGATTTGTTGTGGGGGTCTGGATTTGGCGGGAGTGGCTTGGAAAGTAAGGATGAACAACACAATGTCGCGGCGAGCTCCGAATGGCGCCACAAAGCCGGTGGCCGTGAGACTGAAGTGGGACGAGGGCGGGAAAAGGCAGCGCAAGGCGGTGAGGAGGCCCAAGTATACAGGGCTGAGGGCTGCAAGCCTGTGGGGGGGGGGGGATAGCAGGGCAAGCCGCCAACCTGTGAGCCGTCAGCCGAGTGCAAGGCAGAGCGGCGGGACAGACGGAGCGCGCCAGCACCCAAGTGGACGACCCATGGGGGGGCAGCAGCGCAGCAGGGAGGGCAGAGGAGGAGCGCGACACCCCAGAACCAGGAAGAGACGAACCCTGATCCGGGGGAAGGGAGAAGGGGGAAGGGCGAACGACGGCGGGACGATTCAGGAGAAGACGGCACTATGGCGACAGCCCGAAAGACGAGCAACAGGAGAAGGAAGCGGAGGAGCGACCACACACACACACGCACACACACACACACACACGCGCACACACACACACACACACACACACACACACACACACACGCACGCACGCACGCACGCACACATACGCACGCACGCACACATACGCACGCACGCACGCACGCACGCACGCACGCACGCACGCACGCACGCACGCACGCACGCACGCACACACACAAGCACACACACAAGCACACACACATACACGCACACAAGCACACACACACATACACGCACACAAACACACACACATACACACACACACACACATACACGCACACTTTTTTGGTCGCGGGCGGACGCGGACACGCAGTCGCCAAAAGGGAGGCCCGGGGCACGGGCCTGCCAAATTGTCTACGTGCGAGCCTAGAGCGAAGCGGCCGGGCCAGCCACACACGCACACACACAACAACAAAAAACACAGAAACACAAACACAACCACAACCACAACACACAAACACAGACACACAATCAATCAGCACAAGCACAACACACACAATTGTTGGGCCGCTTTGGGCTCAAACGTTTTTTGGCGTTGCGGCCACGCGCACGGCGGCGCGATGCAGGCACTCGAGCGGGAGAACGCTCGCGGCTGGGCCAGATCACGCGGACGCGCACACACATACACATACACACGCAATGGACTAATACACGTCTAGGGGGTCGTCGAACCGTATACTGGAGGATGTCTGGGGGGGACGCCCGGAAAGGGCACGAAACCCACCTCCTCCGAGGGGTCGGCCCGTGCTCCAGGGCACGGAGGGGCAGCGAACCGCGGCAGGCAGGGCACGAAGACCTGCCCCTGATCTTGCGGGGGAGGGGGGGGCTTGCGAATCAGAGTCGGCTCCTCTGGTCCTTCCTGGAACCTTGGGCCCAGCAGTAAGCCCTGACTCAACGGCGCACTAGCAGCATTTAGGGACCATTTTTCTTTCTGTCTTACCTGGAAGGCGACGAGGGAACGAGGCAGAGAAAGAGGAAGACGAGGCCGAGGAGGACGCGAGGACAAGCCCAAAGCGCAGAAACGACAAAGCGGGAGGACAGGAAACGAGAGAGGAGGCGACAGAACGACGACAAGAAGAGGCAGAACGACAATACGTAAATGATAACCTGCCAAGCCTCGAGCGCATGCCTAGTGAGCGCTGAAAGCTGGAAACGCCGGACCCGAACATAACCGCCGAGCTTTGAGAGTGTCATCGGGCGGTGCAAACAGCTTAAAACTGCGATCGCAAAGACCCGACCCGCTCAAGACTACCCAAGCGATCGGGGAGACGTGAGTCTCGGGGACGGGGGACTCGGGCTGGCCCGACGGGGCCATCATGAAAATAACGAGGCCCAGTCAGTCTGAAATTTGACGCGACCTCCCGCTGCAAACACCCCACGAAAACCGGACCGTCAAAATCCAGGACGCGCTCGTCCAAAAACTCAAGCAAACCCGAGTTCTGGCTTACTCGGAGTCTTAGGTTTCCCCGACCCGGAAGTATCATCAGGTAGTGATGCGCCAGCAAAGAGATTGTCAAAAACTGATCAAGCAATGCAGTGCACCCACATAACCATGCCTTGCCACGAACTCGCGAAACATCACGAGGCTGGCACAGCGAGCACCAAGCGAGACGTTGGCGCCGAAACTGAAGAACATCACAAAGATCAGGTGAAAGGGCCAGTCGACGACGGGGTCGACGAGCAAACCAAACAACTCGCGCGCCAAGTCGAAGCCAGCCGAGCGCCAGGCGGCCCAGCGGGTCGGCCCCCGCAGGCGGCAGCAAGAACCCGCCTGACATCCGCGAAATCACGCCGTCGAGGGCGAGGCCCTGGCCGGCAGCGCCCGCAGAATTCGCCGCCGCGGAGAGGCACTCCGCGCCCTGCGCCACCAGGCGCCAGTCACGGCCCTTGGCGTCGCGCTGCTGGAGGCGCTGGGTCTCCTGCTCCAGCCTCGCGACCATGTCCTCGATCGCGCGCCCCGCCCCCTGCTGGCATTTGACCTTGGCGAGCGCCGTCAAATATTCAGCGCTGCGCTGGGGGCGCCCCGCGGCGGCCGCCCCTGGGCCCGCCGCCGCGGTCGATGGCGGACTCTCGCATCTTCGCTTGCTGGCGGAGGGCAGCGCGTCGACGTCTTCCGGCGCCCGATTGGAGCCCCCGGGGGCCTGCTTGATGGAGATGCGTTCAGCGATGACGTCGGAGGTCTGCTTGGAGGTGTCTTCGGAGGCCTGCTGGGCCGTGGAAGCCCCTCCAGGAATGTGAACTCCGGCGCCCGCGGAGGTCTGGGAAGCGCCCCCGGGGGCCTGAGTGAATGAGCTCAACGTCGCTGTCGTCGGGCGCGCGTCTGAAGGCTTCCCTGAGCATCCGGAGATCATTTATTTCTATTAAATATCGGAATATCCGATATGGAGGTACACATATCAAAAAAAAAAAAAAAAAAAATGTATCAATTTTTCCAATATGGGGTAGTGCGTCTAGGACACATCACCATCTACATGTTCGATGGTCCGCGAGGGACCAGCCAAACTGGTTTCACAACCAGACACCAAGGCTCGATCCAAACTTGTTGGAGGTGGAGGACGAGGAGGAGGAGGAGGAGGAGGGGAACAGAAGGAGGAGGAGAGAAGGCGGAGCAGGAGGAGGCTGCAAGGAGGGCGCAAGCAGAGGGAGGAGGGAGCAGGATCGCAAGCACGCCACGCGAGGAGGATGCTGAGGAGGAGGAGGAGGGAAACGGAGAAAGGCACTAAGGAGGAGGCTCTCGCTGGATACGTCCTCGGAGTGTACTCACATACAAGGCCTCCGTTCGAGACGTTCGGACAATTTGCTCAGGAATGAGGCTCCCGCTCGAATCGCCATCAATATTTAGGCCGTCAACTGCGTGTTCAATAGTTCCGACGATAATTTCGAATTGGAAAAGCAAGGCGCGGGCTCTGTAAGGGGGGTACCCGCTGGAAACTTCCTCGCAATTTACTCTACCCGCGTCCTGCGTTCTTGTTGATCCCCTTTGCAAGGTCGGCGGAGCCAGCCGTAAGGCCTTTTCGATAAAAGACTTGGCGCCCGCGGGAAAAGGGAAGGATCGTTAATTTATCCACCATCAGCGCCTCACGCTTTCACCTCCTTGCCGAATGCAAAGATCCAGCACAATGTAATTGTTTTCCATTACTTTGTTGCCGATGATTGACATGGGAGAGCCAGAAATGCATGCTTTTGCTGCCACGTTCATGAAATGTTCCCACTCGTATGTCCACGTGGCTGTAGGGTTCAAATAGCACGACAGATCAACAATATGATACAGAGAATGAAGCTTGAAATTGACAGGGTAATTTAATTCACCACAATCTATACTGTATTGAACCATCCACGCCCAATGCTCGTAAAACGAATCAATGCATTCACGCGCACGAAGGGCCCGATCCCGAGGCACGAACATTCCATAATCTTTGAATATCGTGTAAACCTCAGTAATGTTTGAAAACGCAGCCAACCTTTGCAAATCGCGATCGCTGCCAGTTGATAATTCATCCAATATCTTATGCATGACAAACAGCAAGTGATGTATGATTGCAGCTTTCGTGTTCACTAGGCACGAGAACTTACCAGGATGTTTGAAAAGTGCTACGCTGAATGTGGTGAGTCTGCTCGGTGTGCCTAAGAGGTCGTACCATTTTTTGATCATTACCCACAGTTCGGCACACCGTTGCTTCTCTGTCCCGTGGAACGGGCCATCGTACATCAGTTCCCACATCGCGCCTCCTATAAGGCTCGGAAGCACGCCCAAATCCGACGTATGCATTAGTTCCCCAGGCACCGTGAATCGAGTGAACCCTGCAAGTTTACTTATGGGGTGCGTCGTTGGCGCACAGACCCCTTCATCGACGCCGACCAACGTGCTCCTCCACCGAGCTGTCCTTGACAAATCAGTTATGGGAAAATCATTTGTTCGATCTGCTGAACACAACCAACATGGGTGATTACTGTTGAAGTGAGGGAAGCAATACCCGTTTCCTATTTCTTCCAAGTCGGCTGTCACACTCCAAACTACGAAATGTTGTTCGCCAGCGATTGGACAGCCTGCGTATCGTTTGTCGTCCGAGTTGTCTGGGAACTCTTGGCCCCACGCATCTGTTCTGGATGAAGGCCGCAAGCAAGAGAATTTATATAGTGCGCTGCCGCTTCCCATAACATAGAATTTGTGTGTGTGTCGCAAGCTGATTTCGCTATGCAGAATATAGGGAATATCGACATGCCGAAACCTTCTGCAAGCAACGATTTGAACTGAACTGAAAGCAAGGAATCTGAATTCTTATTCGTGAAACGACCTCCATCAGAATGGAGAACAAGAGGCCACGTGTTGTCACGCCAGTTGGGCCGATCTGAAAACAATTCACTCACTGCACTGAGTTTGGGGTCGTCGGGCGGAACGTTGTCCCAAAATTTTCTAGGGTTTTTCCCCATCATAGATGACCATAGCGTGTGACACTTGTTCCAAAAAAACCCAATAACCGATTCGGCGGCATTATCAACTGCAGCGCTGATGACACACAATTGTTTATTGCGCCAATCTTCATCGGGACAAACAAAGACGATGGGCGAGGCAGCGCGCACGTTGGAAACCACCTGCGAAGCAGGTCTCGGCGACAGTTCCCACTGCACTGACCTTCCTTGCCAATCTTCGCCAGCAGCACCAGTTCCGGGTGTGATGCGCCGTCCGCAACTGCGCAAGATGCAATCCACTGTATTGTCGCGGCAGAGAGCACTCCCCAACTAAACAAATTGAGAAGTGCAAAAGCCAATCGAGATGAACTCGTCTGCCCATCAAAACTCGATGTTGCTATGTGGCGCCTCAGCGCTTCATCTCTTTGGCGGGAACCACCGTGGGTAAGGTCCGACGGTAGCGTCGAATACGCTCTCTTCATGTAGCAAAAAACTCGCAAGCTGTATGAGCCAAAATGTGCCACGGAATGCAAGTGTTGAACAGCACGCTATTGGATGTTTGTTTTTGTCGATTCCTGAAGCTCCACTGCGCCTCTGGGCTCGCCCAAAGATCGACCCAAGACGCCCAATATCGACCCAAGACGGCCCAAGAAGCCTCCAAGACGGCCCAAGAGGCCTCAAACAGGATTCCCAAGAGGGGCCCAAGAGGGAGGTATTTAGTATTTACTAAATACCTCCCCTCTTGGGGGCTCCCAAGAGGGCCCAAGAGGCCCCCAAGAGGCGCCCAAGTCGGCCCAAGAGGGCCCCAAGACGGCCCAAGAGGCCCCCAAGACGGCCCAAGAGGGCCCCAAGACGGCCCCAAGAGGGGCCCAAGAGGGGGAGCCCGAACCGACAATCCGAGCCATCCGCCCCAAGACGGCCCCAGAAGGCCCCACGAGGCGCCCAAGAGGCCCCCAAAAAGCCCCCAAGGAGCCCCCAAGAAGCTCCAAGAGGCCCCCAAGAAGCCCAAAAGAGGCCGCAAGTACCACTTGAGGCATGTAGCTTTTAACCCGCATACCCAGGCACCAAGGATCTCAGACCACGAGACCCATACACACGTACAAGAGGCCACAGACCAATAACCAAGGCACGGTGGCGGAATAGGCCGAAGGCCAAGAGATACGAGGAAGTGTCAAGCGAGAGCCCCTTCAAATTGAGCCGCCCCCCATCCGTGCAGATCTCATGGTGACGGGGGGCCACGGCTTCCCAACGGCATGATGAGCAGGAGAGTACCGGCACGACCCAGGACGAGGAGGATAGCCAGGACGTCACGTCAGGCTAGTGAGGAGGTTGAGCGGAAGAGGACTAACACGAGACTGATGAAGAAAAAATGCACCAGCAGCATGCGGCACAGGAAGAGCGCCGGATTGCCCTGGGGGAAGGGGGGGGGGGAGATGCGGAGGAGGATTGCCAGGAGGACGTGCAAGGATGAAAATGAGGATGATGCTCTTGGGGTCCTCTTGGGGACCTCTTGGAGCGCTCTTGGGCGCTCTTGGGGTCATCTTGGGGACCTCTTGGTGCGCTCTTGGGCGCTCTTGGTGTCCTCTTGGGGACCTCTTGGGGCGCTTTTGGGCGCTCTTAGGTCCCTCTTGGGGACCTCGTTGGCCCTTTTGGGGCCCTCTTGGGCAGTCTTTGAGCCCTCTTGGGGTTCTCTTGGGTCCGCTTGGGCCGTCTTGGAATGAAACGGGGGGTCATTTAACAAATGATGAAGGCGTTTGTTTTTCATCGCCCATGGCCAAACAGAAGTTAGATCATTGAGTGTGAATATTGGCACAACGTAAGATCAGCCACATCACAACGCGGGAACCGATTGTTTTTGAACCGACAATACAGCATAATGCGAACTCGTACATGAGAAGCCGTTACGTCCACCCATACACTGTTGATATCGAAACAAATATTGTCCATCACATGTTTTGAGCAATCACTTCTTGCAAAACGGTTTGACCTGCTTCAAATATGTTTTGAGTTTATCGTCGAGCTTCTTGGTAGTCTTGATGGCGGCCTTCGCCTCGGATGTTGTCGCGTTGAGCTTCGCCTTCAAGAGCTCTTTGCGAAGGGACTCGCACTCCGCCTTGTACAAATTCCCGTCGTTTTTCAGGCCCTTGCCATTTTTCCCAGGCTGGATCATGTGCACGACCGTCGTGAGCTTCGAAGACCACTTCCCGATGGCGGTGATCATCTTTTCGATCTCCTTGGGATCATTATCGGCCTTGCCCTTAGCAGTCGCGGGCTCTGGATCCTTGTCGAGGATCGCCTGCAGGCCTTTTGCTTTCTTCTTCGGGGGACCAGCTTTTCCGAACGTAGCGACTGCCGCTGAACCAGAACTGCCACTCGACGCACTCGCGGCACTCTTCGAGAACCATTCGGCCATGGAGCTGGAGTTCTGGTCGTCCGTCAGCTCGCTCTGCCGCTTCTGCCTGCAAGCTTTGAAAACAAAAAAAAAAAAAACGAAAATGCTCTTATGAGCTCTTATATAAGCTTATATAAGTGCTCATAAGTGTTTTTTCGTGTGTTTTTTTTTTTTTTTTTTTTTTTTTTCAAACTGTTTTTTGGGCGTTTGCCTTCACCTCCTCCTCCTCCTCCCCCATCCGCCTCCTCCCCCTCCTCCGTCGTCCCTCCTCCTCCTCCGCCTTTCTTCTCCTCCTCCTCCCCCGCCTCCTCCGTCCTCCGCCCTCCTCCTCCTCCTCCTCCTTCCTCCCCCTCCTCCTCCCTCCTCCCTCCCTCCCTCCTCCCTCCTCCCACCTCCTGGAAGCAAAAAGTCGTCGACAGTTTTGTTGCCCGACCTCCTCCTCATCCTCCTCCTCCTCCCTCCTCCGCCTCCCCCTCCTCCGTCCCCCTCCTCCTCCTCATCTTCTTCCTCCTCCTCCTTCTCCTCCTCATATTTCCTCCTCCATCCTCCACCGTCCATCTTTGATGCCTTGACTGCGAGGCCGTGTTCGTTTTGGCGAGGCTCTGCGTGAATTTTTTGCTCTTCTTGACGTACATCGCCTCATCGTCCGAATCGTAGACGACGTCGTACTTGCCGCTGTTGATGTTGCGCTCTGCTTCCTCCGCACCCACCCGTTGGATAAGTTCCCCTTTAGTCAGCGGCTCGAAGCCCTTCTGGAACAGCTCAGCCTTGGTAATGCTCTCGGTCACCGTCAGCAGTCGGTTCACCCACTCGTCAGGCTTGCCAGTGAGGAAATCGAACAGCACGTTGTTCTTCTCAGCTCCACTGCTGCCAAGCTTCATGATTGATTTCCACGCCTCCTTGACACTCATATCCCTCTTGTTGCGCGCCGTCTGGAGCCTCATCCAGAGCGCGCTCATCTCCTTCGCGTCGAACGTTGACTTCAACAGTGCCAAATCTGGCTCTGTCTTACCAGACGATTTCACAACCTTTTTGAAATCATCGATTTTGCGATCCAGCACTTCCTTAGCGTTTTCGCGGCTCTCCTGGCTGTGTGGGTTGTTCGCTGTCTCCTCCACGGTAGCCTCCTCGACATCCTGCGCGGCCTTTGTATCAGCCTCAACCGCCGTTGCTGCTGCTGGGCGTTTTTTTGCAACCATCTCGGAATGAATGAAGCACAAAGTAAATGTATTGTACTGAAGAATGAAGAAAGCCGAACTGAGCTCGAAGAGAAGCGCAACTTGAGCCATGTTCCGGTGTTGTAGCTGTTGTTGTAATAATTGTTGTTGTTGTGCTGTGTGTTTTGTTGCTGTTGTAGGTGTTGTTGTTGTTGTTGTTGTTGTTGTTATTCTTGTTGTTGTGCCCAACTCAGAAATCTTGGGGGGCCTTGCAAAAACCATATCCAAGAAGCGCCGCCTCTTCGCTTCCGATGCGCTTCTGAGGCCTCAAGATGGCCCCAAGATGGCCCAAGGCAGCCCCAAGAAGGGCCCAAGAGGCCCGAAGAGCAACCCGCTGTGCAGGAAAGAAGAGACCAGTTTCAAAATACCCACCAGGCAAGAAAAAGGAGACCAGTCTCAAACTGAGGGTTTATCTTCCAAGACGACCCAAGGTGGCTCCAAGATTGCCCACTATGGTCCCAAGACGGCCCAATATGGCTTCACGACGGCCCAAGAAGCCGTCAAGACCACGCAAGAGGGCTCCAAGAGGATTGTCAAATCGTCGATTTTCCTTGCGTGTTTGAAGGATGTTCGCATTCGCGCCTGTCGCGCTTCCGTGAGCTTAAGACGGTCCAATCTGCTTCCAGTATTGCCCCAAGACGGCGCCAGAATGCCTCACAATTGCCCAAGAGGCCTCCAACACGGCCTCAAGACAGCCCATGACGGCCTTTGGACGGCCCCGAGAGCCCCAAGTTGGCCCAAGAGGGCCGACGCAATCCGGTACTAGAGGGCTCCTCCACCACACGGCCCAAGACGGACCCAACACGGCCTCAATATGGCCCCAAGAGATCCCCGAGGGCCCCAAGACGGCCCAAGAGAGTCCCCATCTGGCCCAAAACGCGCCAACGCCAACAAGCCTGCGTTTTCAACCATGCGCAATCCACGCATCACGCACCAGGTTCGAATATGGAGGACGCTGCGCCGTTAGCTGACTGATCCGAGTCTGCGCCCTCGGAATATTCATCATCAGACAGTGCAGCTGCTGAGCCCTGCGGCAGGGTTTTTTCGGCCTTCTTCTTTGAAGCGGCGGGGCGCTCAATCAATTCATTTCTTTTGTTGATAACGTCTGATTTGTTAAGCTTCTTGCTTCCATCAACAATGTATTTGAGAAGCTCGTCAATGAGCAGTGCGTGTCCATCACGTTTAATCTCTGCCAGCAAAGGCCACTTGTCCGAGTCAGGGTCGTACTGCAATATGTAACTTTTGTGAGTGCACCTGTGAACCTTCACAATACCAAAAGCTTTGCAATTGTGTTTGTTTGTATTGGCAGATGCTGGTTTCTTTTTCAAAATCTCCTGTTTGAGTGCACCCCGTCCTGGTGGTATAGGTTTTCGAGCAGCTGCTGCTGCGTCGTCCCGAACTTTGCCATTGCTTGTTTTTTTCGAGCTGGATGCCCCGCCACCAGTTACCGAAGCGAAGAATTCTCCCATTGACTGCGCCCCTGCAGATTCAACTACGTCTGACATCATACGTTCGTCTTCACTTGCAACGTCAAGCGAAGATGGTGGACCGATGGACCCCACTGACGATACATTGCTATCACATTTCATCAACACCTTTCGTTGCGCACCTGGCGCCGCACTGCGCACAAGCATTCGAAACTCTTGCCATGCGTTCGCAGAAACTCCTCTGGGCGGTTCTTTTTGATTGTTGGCAATATCAGAAGAACGCCGAAGGTGGTATAGAATGATCCGCCACCGTGCCTGTGGGCACGGAGTGGGCGTGTCCTCAGGTCGTGTGCCTCAGCCCCTGGGCCTGGGTCCTCAATCTTGAGGAGTACTTTAAGGGATTAAGACCCACATTTCAAAAATCTCCCGGGGCTTGTCGCTGCTTGCCGCATGATTGTTTCGGGCTCAAGAGGGCCCCAAGACGGGCCAAGAGGGCCCCGAGAGGCCCCCACGACGGCCCAAGAGGCCTCCGAGACGCCCAAAGATCGGCCCAAGACGCCCAAGATGGCCCCAAAACGGCCCAAGAAGCCTCCAAGACGGCCCAAGAGGCCTCAAACAGGATTCCCAAGAGGGGCCCAAGAGGGAGGTATTTAGTATTTACTAAATACCTCCCCTCTTGGGGGCTCCCAAGAGGGCCCAAGAGGCCCCCAAGAGGCGCCCAAGTCGGCCCAAGAAGGCCCCAAGACGGACCAAGAGGCCCCCAAGATGCGCCCAAGACGGCCCAAGAGGGCGCCAAGATGGCCCAAGAGGCCCCCGAAACGGCCCAAGAGGGCCCCAAGACGGCCCCAAGAGGGGCCCAAGAGGAGGAGCCCAAACTCACAATCCGAGCCTTCCGCCCCAAGGCGGCCCCAAGAGGCGCCCAAGAGGCCCCAAGAGGCCCCCTAAAGGCCCCGAAAAGGCCCCCAAGGAGCCCCCAAGAGGCCCAAAAGAGGCCCCAAGTACCACTTGAGGCATGTAGCTTCTAATCCGCAACCCCAGGCACCAAGGATCTCAGACCGCGAGACCCCTACACACCTACAAGAGGCCACAAACCAATAACCAAGGCACGGTGGCGGGATAGGCCGAAGGCCACTAGATAATTATTCTCCTGCACAACTGGCCTGCGTGTAACGAGTTTGGCAGGTTTTTGTGCAACGCCTCTGTGTTTTCCGTTGCGGACAACGCGTGTTCCAGTGCATCTGTCAACACTTTTGGTTTGAACCGCAAGGACGGCTGTACTCCATGTAGTGAAAGCAGCAAACGTTTCAAAGCCACCATCGATTCGTATTTTGTACCGTGCGCCATTTCAATTGACCAATATTTTCCAAGCTCCCACGGCTTTTTTGTCTCATTGCAATAAGATGTTAAAACCGATTGCAACAGGGCGGGATCGCAATATGGAACAGGACCAGGGTGTGTCGACATTCTCAAACCGCTTGCGTAGAAAGCAACACAACAATAAATAATATATAGAATCATCAAAATGATAAATGAGACAATCGAGGGAACAGATCGCACATGAAGGGAACCACTCCTGGAAAATGGCTGCGGCAGGCGCGAGGCGCTGCTGCTGCTGTTGCTCATCCTCCTGTTTCCGTTTGGTGGCGACACATCATTATCATCCCCTTCCTCCTTTTCCGCTTCCTCCTCCTCCTCCCCCTCCCCCTCCTCCTCCTCCTCCTCCTCCTCCTCCCTCTCCTCCCGTTGCTCCTCCACTTTCTCCTCCTGCTCCTCGCTCCTCCGCGGACCCCCCACAACCTCGCGAAAGTGGCGACGATTCTCGGCGACGATTGTTCAAGTGACACCACCTAGGGAGGCGACATATCTTTTCGATACGATGCCTAACTTATAAGCAAGACGGACGCGAGCACTTACATAAGAGCTCTTATGTAAGTGGTCTCTTTTTCCTAGATCAGAAAATCCGATACCCTAACATAAAAAACCAATACCCAATCAGAAAAAAACAAGAACATCATAAAAGACAATAAGGTAACATAAAAATATGTTACCCGGATGCTCAGGGTTCGCCGGAGGCCGGCCCGTCGACGAGGACTGCGTGCGCCGGCGCTGCTCGCCGACGTCCTCGGGGGCCTGCTGCTCGCCGATGCCCCCGAGGCCTGCTGGATGGCTTCGCTCTAGCTCGCGACCGGCGGGGGTGCCCGTCTGCGCCTGCTGGCCTGGATATCGTCTTGAGGGTCCCAGAGCGTTGGCACGGCCTCGGGGCCCTCTAGGTCCGCGCCTCCTGCAGCGCGCGGCCGCCGCCGCCTCCGCCGCCCGCGGGCCCGCCCGAGCCTGCCGGGCCCGCCTCTCCGTTCTCCAGGCGCGCGCCTCGCGGAGCGGGCTCGGCGAGCTCGCGGGCGCAGCGAACGAAGGCGCCGGCGCGCGACATCTCCATCCCGTCGTCCTGCAGCTGGCCGTCGTTGGCCAAATCGGGAGCAGAGCCGCGCAAGGTAGGGCCGGGGCCCCCTGGAGGGCCCCGCCCAATCGGCAACGCGAGCGCGACTGGGCTGCAGCAGCAGCGTGGGCCGCAGGATCTCGTCGATGCGCCTCTGCTCGACCCTCTGCGCGGCCCATGCGTTCTGCGGCCGCAGTCGCCGCGGCTGCAGCTCCTGGCGCGCCTGAGTCGCGCCCGCCACAGCCGCGGCCATCGCATCCTGGGCGACCTCCGCGAGGCCGGCGGCGTCGGGGCATGCCGAGGGCAGCGGCGCGGCACGCCCCGATTAATTAAATGATATGAGATTAGACTCTCCGCGCGCGCGAGCAGTTCTAGCCCCGGGAAAAGGCGCGGGCCCGCCTGTCGCCTCTCATGCGCTACCGCGGCGGCACCCCCCGCCAGGGGTCGATGAGGGGCCCCCCAACTCCGCGGAGCTGCAATTCAGCAGCGCGGGGCCCGCCGCGACGGCGCCGGCCCCGAACGCAGCGCTATAGCTCGGACCCTCGTCGTCGAGCTGGTCGAACGGGTCGGTCTCGTCATCCACGTTCGTGAACCGGAGCTGTCCGGCCGGCCGCTGAGCGCGCCGCGACGCGAGCTTGAATCTCGAAGCGTGGCGACTTGAACCAGGGAGGCCACCCCCTGGATTTGCGATCTGACGCCGCCCAGCTCGGACGCGGCGACGGCGAGCCTGGGCGGCCGCCCCCGGGGCTTCCAGAACCGAGGCGCGGCGACGCCAACCAGGGAGGCCACCCCGTAGATTTGCGAACTGACGCTGCCCAGCTCGGCGCGTGGCGACCTTGAGCCTGGGGGCCCATCCCTGGGACTTGCAAGATCTCGAGGCGCGGCGACGTGAACCAGGCCATCCACCTGGATGCGCGCTCCAACGCCCTCCTCGCCCGCCACCCTCGCCCTTGCGCCTGTCAGCCTTACAGGCGCCGACGATGTAGTTGAAGATGCAGACGTAACTGTAGGCGTGGGCTGTGCACTTTCTCGTCGGTGCACGCTTGCCGTTAAGCCTTCGCCACCGCGGCAGCTCCCGCACCGTTCCACTGCCTTCGCGCGCGCTCGTCGCCCTCGATGTTCCTGGAGCTGCTGCCACCAATGCAAATTCGCCAAGCTTGGGCGGGGCCTGCGGCGCGAATTTCATCGCCCACGAGGTTGCCTCCAGCGTTGCGTTCTTGCCTGCGCCGTGCCGCGTCCTCTGGATCCCTCAGCGTGTCCCTGAACCTCGTGACGAAGTCGTCCAGCTGCCTCCTGTGGCCCTCGACCATGACGGTCCACTCGCCCTCGTTGCACGTGCGCGAGAAGTCGAAGAACTCACGCCGATCCTGTCGAGCACTATCCAGCCCGAACACATATGTCGTGAATGACCTCTGCCGACAATGACCGTCTGCACTGGTACTCGATCGCACGCAGTTGATCTTCTCGCCCAGGGCGTTCGAAGTAGCGCCGCAGGTATGCCTCGCACCACTCCTGCCAGACAGCTGGCATCAGGACATGCTCGCCTCTCGCATCCAATATCCAGGCTGCAGCCTATGTGTGAAGGTCATCATGCATTTCGGCTCTCTCTGACTGCGTGCTCGGCTGATTGCGCATAACTTGCTTGCCGCCGGTCCGTGAGCCATCCATCCTATATCTTGGCCCGTCTTGGGCCCAATCGACCAGGGGGCCCAGGGCCTTCAGAGAAACCTCGCGGAGGCCAGTGCCAAGGGCCCAAAAAGGAGCAAACGCCTCCAACCCGCCTGCGCTCCTGTTGCCCGCAGGCTAAGGAAGGGCATCCGACGCCCTGGCCAGCTGAAGCCTGGGCTCCTGGGCAGGGGGCGTGGCGACGAGGTCGGGGGTTGGCGGCAAAGCCTGCGCAGATGCCTTCTGCGCCTCGGCGGTGCGCTGGCCCTCTCCAGCCGTCGAACGCCTGCCATCGTTGCTCACGATGTCGCCTTGCCGCCTCTTCGCGGAGACGCATGCGCTCGTGCGCCTTGGCCACACGCGCCTCGAAGCCGTAGGACCCTGACGGAGCTGGCCTGGCGACCATTGTGACCTTCGTGTCGACCTCCACTGGAACTGCCATTTGCTGTTGGGCAGGAAGGCTTGCATCTATCATCTTGCTAAACCTTTTTGCGCGGCCCAACTGATTTCCGAAGGTTCTGCGATACCTCAATGCTTTCGCCGCCGGCCAAGTACGTATCCCACGTCGTTTGAGTTTCCACCTCTGCTGCGCCCAAGCACCGCAGCCCGTGCAGACAAACACCGTAGCCTTGCAAGTGACGTCCTTGGGGTCGCCCTTCTGGCTGACAGCGGCGAGCTTGTGCCCAAGCGGATTGGCGAGGTACTCCTTAAGGAAGGTAGGGGTGCCCTCGCAGCCGTTGAGTTCGTCATTGCCTGGCTGCCTGAGGCGCAAGCCCCGCGTACACTGCTGGCCCATCCCCGTGTCCTGCCAGTCGTGCCAACCCTCCTTCCTGATGCTCTTGACACGCTTGTAGCCCGTGGATGCTCGCTGCCAGCGCTCCTCCTCCTGGGCGAAGGTTGGAAACATACGAGCGATGGGCCGCGCCACTTTGCCACACTAAACCATTGCCTCGTCCAACTTCTCCTGGAGCTCGTGGGTCAGGCTGCCGTGCTGCTTCGCTCCCACATCTGCGAACCTATCCGCCACCACGTTGCCGTCAGTGATGGATTGGCCTCGTCATCGAGCTCCGCGTGTTCTTGTCCTGAACCGTGGGCCTTGACGTGTTTGATCGCTGTGATGTGGCTCACGCCGTCCATGCTGCTCGCGAACGCTCCCACGAAGGCTACTACGGTGAGGGCGTTAGACAAGGAGCCCATGGATCAGGAATCCAGGGCCTGGAAGCTGGTGAAACTCCGATCGTGGAATGGCCATGGATAGCACCGCCGCCCTCATCAGTCAGTTAAGGAATAAAGAACCATCCAGTTTCTGAAGCCTCCTGCGCACATGCCTTAACCAACGCCACCGGGTGTCTCAGACAGCCCTCCGCTGAGGCCACAAACCGGCCAGCTGGCGTTTCCCCCCCCCCCCCCCTCCCACTGGTCCTTGGCGTCGCACTGCGCCATGCGCCGCGGGACCTCCGGGGGATCGGCGCTCGGAGCGGCCGCTCCGCGGGCCCGCCACCCTTTCGCACCGCGGGCCCGCCACCCTTCCATGAAATCCTGGCGTTGCAATTTTTGTCACACCAAATGTTCTCTCACGGTTGCGGTCCCCGGGACCCTCACAGATCGATCCGGCTCGAAAAGTGGCGCAGGAAGATGGGGTCTAGGGCTCCAGTCGCGATTTTCTATTATCTGCTCCTTTTTTCGCGCCGTCGGATACCAAGGATACTCCAAGGCAAGATCACTGTACCATGAGGATCGAATCGGGAATTCGACTCGAGCCGGAACGCGTGTGGGATTGGCTTAATTATCGGGACGGAGCCGAAATCGGATCGGACCGGCTGCGCCAGGGTTCGCAGCAGCGCCATGCAAGATTCGGGCCGCATCGAACCGCCCGAAAATCGAAGTCGAATCGGTCGGATCGAAATGGACCATGCGGTCCTCGATCCTGGATCCTCGACGATGGATCACCGAGGATCGGGAGTCCTCGCGGGAGTCCTCGATGCTCGAGGAGCGGTCTTCGGGCAGCTCGCGCCCCCCGCGGGCCTCTGGGGGGGTCCTGGTCGGAGCGGGCCTTCGCACAAGTGCCCTGTGGTCAAGGCGCGCCGCATCGCGCCCCCCCCCCCCCACCCACACCTGCCCCAGCCCCCTCCCATTCTGCCTCCCAGGAGGAAAACGAGGGCCAAGGGTCGAGGATCGATGTTTGCGGGCTCTCTTTTGACACAAGAACTCCTTTGGGGGCCTCCCAGAGACTTCCCGTCGCGGTCCTCTCGTCGCCACGGCTGGACCCCTCATGAGATCTTCGCGAGAGCACCAACTCCAGCCTTAGACTGGATCGATGATGGCAAACGCGACCGCCCGGAAATCTCCCAGAAACATCCCCATGGCGAATCTTCAGAAACTCTACGCGCTTTAGAAATCTTCTGGTGAATCTCCAACAAAAAACCTCGCGCCTGAGAAAATCACCTATGAAATCTCCGCCGGAGAACTTCCGGAGAATTACCGGAAATTCTCCAAAGAGATATCTGCGTCCCGGAGATGTTCTGGAGATTCGCCAATAATTCCTGCATTCGCAATAGATGTTCCTGTGATTTCTGCACGCTTTCCTGAACTTTCCCCGGAGATACATCTAGCCCGGAAATGTTCTGGAGGTTTCTCCAGAGCGGGGATGCAGCGACGATGACCAGAGAGGGCCCAGAGGCCGCAGAGGGAACACACAAATCGCCATATCGAGCCCTCGCCCCCCAGAAGCCATGACACCGAGAACCCCTCAGGAAGGCCCACGAGACTTCGCACATGCTCCTCAGACGCCCCCGAAACTCTGCTGACGAGACCTCGAGAGGCATCCATTAGAACTCTGACCCAAAACCAAAACACGGTGGAGGAAAGTGCCGAAGGCCACACCACCACCACCACCACAAACTACAACACCACCGCCACCACAACCGCCACCACCACCACCACCACCACAACCACCACAAACCACCACAACCACCACAAACCACCACCACCACAGCCACCACCATCACCACAAACCACTACACCACCACCACCAAATATGCCACCACCACCAGCACAACCACAACCACAATCCACCACAACCACCACCACCACCACAAACCACCACACCATTACCACCACCACCACCGCCACCACCATAACCATCACCACACCCCACACCCACCACCACCACCACCACAAACCACCACACCACCACCACCACAACCACCACCACTACCGCCACCACCACCCACCACCCACCACCCACCACCACTACCAACACCGCTACCAGCACCACCACCACCAACACCACAGCCCACCACCACCACCACCACAAACCACCACGCCACCACCACCACCGCCACCACCAATACCACCACCACCACGACCTCAACCCACCACCACCACCACCACCAAACCACCACACAACCACCACCACCACAGCCACCACCACCACAACCACCACAATAGCTCACCACCACCACAACAACCACAACAACCCACCACCACTACCACCACCACCGCAATCTACCACACCACCACCACCACCACCACCACCACCACCACTACCAGCAGCACTACCCACCGCCACCACCACAAACCACCACCACCACAACCACTGCCACCACCGCTACCAGCACAAGCACCACTTCCACAATGCACAACCACCACCGCCAACATCACCACCACCACAAACCACCACAGCACCACCAACACCACCGCCACCACCACCACACTAACCCACCACCACCACCACAAACCACCACAACAACAAACAACCACACAACCACAACCAAAAGCACAACCAACGCTACCACCACCACCACCACCACCACCACAAACCTTCACACCACCACCACCACGACCACCACAACCACCACAACCAGCACCAGCCACCACCACAACCACCACCAACACAACAAACAACCACCACAACCACCACAATCACCACCGCCGCCACCACCACCAGCACAACCCACCACCACCACAACCACTACCACCACCACAACCACCACGACAAACCACCACACCACCACCGCCACCACCACCACCACCTTAACCCACCACCACCACCTCCCTAACCCGCGACCACCACCACCACGACCAAAAACCACCGCGCCACCACCACCACCACTGCCACCACAACCACCACCAAAAGTTGCCATCACAACCACCACAACCACCACCGCCGCCACTTCCACCAACCACCACACCACGACCACCACCACCACCACCACAGCCACCACCGCAACCACCACCGCCACAGCACACCACCACCACCACCACCACCACCACCACCACCTCAGAGAGGCCCCGAAAGACGCCCAAGAGGCGCCCAGGACGACGCAGGTGCCGGCGCCGGCCCAGAAAACAAAGTCGTCGTCCCCGCCGCCGCCGCCACCCGCCGCCGATGCAAGCGCCAGCCCGAGGAGAGGGAGAGAGGATAGGGGAAAAGGGGGGGAGGGGGAAGGGGGGGTTCGAACCCACCCCCCTCCGTCACGGGAAAAGGGGGGGCGTCGAACGCCCCCCCCATCCGGGGGGGGGTCCGGTTCCACCCCCCCCTTTCTAGCGACCACAAAACGCGTTTTTCCAAGGTCGATCCATAATGCGGAGTTGACAGAAAGTACGATCTAGAGTTTTCCACGGGTTGCAGAATAGTGCAACCATTGGACTCTGACAAAGTTGTCCTTCTCTTCGTCATGGATCCCCTGAGCGAAGGGTTGCTCTCTCAGTGCGCGTGCGCGCAACAGTTTCCCGCAGCTGCTCTGGCTCGAGCAGGGGATGGCGCCCGAGCGCACGCCCCGCGCGGGGGTCTACGGCAACATGGCCAAGGGCCACGGAGAGGTAAAGGTGCGCGCTTCTGCTGTCACAGATGAGCAGCTGAACACACGGGTGAAACAGCACACCTAGCTGTTCGAGCAATGCCACATGCAAGGGGGCATCGATGACCTCATGAAGAATAGCATGCCCTTTCTCTTGCCGCTTGCGCAGCTCACCACGCGCGTCAGATGGAATATGATCCAGAGTATCGTGCCAAAACAAGCGCCGAACCTGCACCAGGAGGAACGGAGGCGTTCTGCCAGGAGGTGTCCAATGCGTTCAGCCACGCGTGCAGCAATTTCTACATCGCCAAGACGGGGACCAAGCTGGAGGCGCACACAAAAGATACTAGGGGACGCGATGCTGCTGAAACTTAGCAGGGCTAGCCCAAGCACGGAAGCGTCGAAGGGCAAACCCGACGATATCGACAACAGCTCCGACGACGTAGCCATGACGGATATGCAAGCGTCGCCTCCCAGATCTGCCGCGGCCGCCGCGTCGTCCAGCGCAGGAGGGGACAGCAGGCGCGATATCATCAAGAACTCTTTCGGCGTCAGCCCGCCTCCGAGGCCGCAGACGAAGCATGAGCAGGTTGGCATGGGCCCGATGGCGGCGCTCTCGTAGCAGAAGGGCAAAAGAAGTTCGAAGCTCATCCTTAAAAGCTGAGAGGAGGCGAGAACAGTGTCCCAAACATGCACATTCAGAGAAGTAGGGACGGGTGAGACAAGGAGGTCAAGTCCCACCACTCACAGACCTGGAACGGGAAGTTGGGGCCAGGACACCCACGCAAGTCCGTAAGCCGACGCAATGAATCTGCCAGACTCTTGGCCACAGCATGGCCACAGACGTGGGAACAGCGACCAGCACGCATCCTTAGCTGGAACGGAGCAAGCTGCACAGACGGCGCAGCAACCAAGAGTGTCGGGAAGAGATGGGGCGTGCCAAAGGTGCAAAGGTCAATCAGACAATGTCTGACCCCTGGCGCACCCAACAACACTTTGACCTCAGGAAGAGAAGACGGATGGTAAAGATTGAACTCCAGAGAAAGGAAGAGCAAACAGCAACGGCACACAACAATGTAAGCAAACGGGGACAACCTCAAGGGCGGCCTGAAGCTGCCTGCTCTGAGCTCCTACGATCTCGACATCTGCCTCCCTCAGGCTGCGAGCGCACCAGAGTCGACCTCCGCCTTTTCTCCTCCCGTGTTGGCCTCCACGTGTGTGGACCTCTTCCTCCTCGTCCTCCTCCTCCTCCTCCTCCCCCTCTTCCTCCTCCTCCATTCCTTTTCCTGATCGATAACTCCTCCCGGTCGCAATCCGAGGCCGGTTGAAAGGGCGGGCCGGGCCGGGCGTTCCGCCTGAAACTTTCTCACCACTTATGACCCTGATGCTTAAAGCCTCATACGAATTTCAGAACTGTGGCTCTCGCCTTAGCGCAATGCATGTTCGTTCCAAACAGGTCAATAGTTTCATGGATTGAGGACAGGCAGTTTAAACATGTGGCTCTCGCCTCGACGCCGCGCGAATTCGTTTGAACGGTCTGCAAGAGCTTCACGGATTGAGAGTGGTCAATTTTCAAAATGCTCGCCCTAGCACCGTCTGAACAAATTGGAAGAACTTCGCGGATTGAGGGCGGGTGTTCTTTTATGTGGCTCTCGCCCCAGCGCCGCGCACACTCGTTCTAAACATCTGCAAACGCTTCTCGGATTGAGACCGGGGTCTTTTCAAAAGGTTCTCGCCTGAATGCCGCGCAAATTCGTTCTCAAAAATGAATAGGGCTTCGCGGATTGAGGGCGGTTCCATTTCAAACATGTGGCTCTCGCTTTAGCGCCGCGTGAACTCGTTGGTGTGTATATATACACATATATATATATACATATATCATGTGCAAGAGTTTCGTTGGTTCAAATAGCGGAGCGAATCAGGATTGCCAACGCGCAACAGTTACGCTGATGCGTGGTGCCGAAGTCCCAAGAATGGTGTTCTTGCGCGACTCTAGATCGCCAAAGCATAACAATCAGCTTCGCTCGTGGCGTCGAAGTCCTGGCAATGGTGATCTGGTGCGCTTCAAGATGTTCACGCGGTTGTCCCCCGACGGGGCACCCTTTGTAGGGAGCCTATGGGGAAGAATCTTAGGCGGAGGGTGTATTTCAACAGTGTTGATGCGTATCGGGTTTACGCTAGTCTTCCCGTTCCTCCTGTTCCTCCTTCTACTCCTACTGGTCCTCCTCCTCCTCCTCCTCTTCCTCCTCCTCCTCATCTTTCTCATCCTGCTTCGATTCCTCTTCCATCCCCCCGTCTTTGGGTATGACTGTCCCCCGCGCCCTGTATTCCACTGGTGCATGTTCGTCCACATCCCTGATCAGGGCAACTCGCCTGGTCATCGATTCTGGATACGTTGGTGAGGTTACTTTTTGGTCGGCGGCTCTCAGGCAACGGTCAAAGAGCGGAAGCGGCGTCCGGGTCACAGAACGAGGCTAATTGCAAGACAATGCCGCCAGAGTCGGCGGACAAAGCTCGCACCTGCAATACAGGCTCGCAGTTGCACGTGCACAGAACAAAATGAACTAAATTCTCAGTAGGAAAACGAAAGGCTGTACAGGCGTTGCAGGCTGAACCACTCAGCGCCCAGTCCTCAGCAATCCGCCTCCCAGTGCCAAGTGGAGCCATGCGGCTGTGCCCAAGGCGCAACTGCGATGCCGATCCCTGAAGCGAAGAGATCCGCTGGCGTGGGGAGCGCCGCCGTCAAGTGGTGATGACGTCTGCGCAGCCTGCCAGGGGGGTCCTGCTGCAGTGGAGGCAAGGTGGGAGGCCGGTGGAGTGAGTCGCCTGTGGGGCGCCAGACTCCGAACGCCCGCGACGACGTCTGCAAGCCAGGGAGCAGCTGTCGCGGAACTTGGTGCGGCGCACTGGCCGGAAGCTGGTGGAAGCCTGGGGTGCTGTACCTGCCGCGGAACGTTGAACCACTCCGTGGCGACCCAACACCGGAGAGACCACGCCACAGGGCAACGAGGAAACAAGCGACTGTGGGCCACGCAGCGCGTGCCGGCACGGCGCCAGGCCTCATCTGGTTGGTGAGGTTACGCGAAGCGTCTAGAATTTGAAATTTGCACACGTTCCTCCACCAATTTCGCCAAACCCCCCACACGAGAAGTCCATAGAGTGGTTCATCCCCAACGTTGCATGAAGCTACTAGTGGTTGGGTCCCTCGCCAAGTTGATTGAAGACGCTCCAAAACACTCGACCCCGTCCCCGGGACCCATTCTTCCGCCCCGTGCCGTTCTCTGCGGCCCCCTGGGTCAGAAGAAGCCCATCGGCCGTGACATTCTCGCGACGCCTGGAGACCCGAAGCGACGACGACGGCGACGACGACGACGACAACGACCACGACGACGACGACCACGACGATGACAGCAAAGACGACCACGACGACGACGATGATGACGACGACGAGTGGGAACACCAAATCCCCGACAGATGTTTGTAGCAAATGTGTTATGTTATTATCTTGTGTCTTTTTTGTCAAAAACAACAAGCAGGGCCATTACAAACCGAAAATGTCGGGGACAACCTCGGCCGAAACTCTCCAAGCGTTCCCACCACTCTCCGGCAAAAAGCTGGCGATCTCCAGAGATACCCCCGCGCGTGCGATACATGGTGTGCACCACAGATTCACCGCCGTGCATGCGCCGCGCAGCGCGCCGCAGAATGCGCCCCCCCCCCCTCCCGACGATCCCCTTCCTTCTAGAAAGCAGTGGAGCTGCGCTCCCGAGACCGCGACCCCTCGTAGATTGCGACGGGCCCGCGCATTCGAAGGCAGAATGGCCCAAGACACCGCCAAAACCGCCCTGGTCTCTGGACGGACCGCGAAGCCCCCCACACGGTCCAATGGAGCTCCAGAAGGACCCGCGGGGCCCCTGGGCGCCCCTCCCCCCCTCCCCCAGGCACCAGGCGCCTCGACGCCTCCTCCCCCGAGCCTCTGGGCGCGTCCGCCTGCCGAGGCGATGCAAACCGCCTGTCGTTGCATACGGGTGCGTACCCTGTTGTTCCGAGATGTCGCGCGTGAGTCGTCGCATCGAGGCCAACAACAGCCGACCCGAGTAACATGTTCTTCACAGGCTAAAGATCCCCAGTCCCCATCCCGGGGACCAAACGCACCAGCTGTTCGAGCTGCGTCCAGCCGCTGCGGCGAGGAAGGCCCCCGAAGGCCAGAAAGCCTCGCACCTCAATCCTCGAGGCTCGAACTTCGAACCGCTCGGGCAAAGGATGCCAAGGAGAGAAGACGAACATAGGAATAGTCGAAAAATATCGAGGAGGAAGGAAGCAAGAGAGCGTTTTTGTTGAACCGGATCCCGCTCAGACGGCAATGCGCACACGCACAAACATCGAAGCGCGGCAGCCCCTGGGCGCAAGTGCAACATCCAAGGGTGATTTCCCACGAGAACTGCACCGCGCGTAACGACCGCAAAGCGAGCCGAACAACTTCCAGAATACCCTGCGCGGCATGCGAAGCACGGGAAGCCACCATCGCATGAAAGGCGCGCGCACTGACGCACGCAGCACGCGTCTCCCGACTACGACCGCGAAGCGGGAGACGGGGCTGAACGCATGGGCAACGCGTTGCGAGATGCACTGGCTACACAGGCAAACTAAATCAGGTCGCAGTGATAGCTCTCGGTTTTTTGGCTTACACCTATACCTCGTAGATCGAGAGTCCGGAACGACGACGATGTCCTTGGCAACCATCCCATAATCGCTGAAAATCCGCCCCAAGATCCCTCTCGGAGACCGTCACGGCTGGCCATTGCCCTCGCCAGAAAGTCGAGAAACACACAACAAGGCAGACACAGACCTCCGATGCCGTGGACTGGTATACGCGCGGGCCCTGCAGCGCTCGACCTCAGCCCTGGGACTCGATTTTCGACACGGGCTATTTTTGCTGACTGTCCGGGAGCCCAGAAATCATCAGAGGCAACAAAATGCGTCGAACGTCTCGTTGTCAATGTTTTCTTCAATGTTGGAGATCTGGGAGCGACATGGTGACCGCAACCGCGACGACGACGACGACGGCAGGCGGCGGCGACGTCGCAGCCAAGGGCAGGCGGCCGGACCAGCGCCAGCAGCGTTGCCACCCGTGCGTCCAGGGTGGCCGCCCCTGGTCCGCGCGGTGGCCATCGAGTCGCCGTCGCCGTCGTCCTGGGCATCGGCGTCGACGCTTTTGCGCTAACTGCACAGCTCGTGCAAGTCAGGACTTGAAGTTTCCAGATTCCCCGAACAGCTTGAACCAGGGGATGGTTCGGTTGTGCTGCTGCGCAATTCGCCCGCGATTCTGGGCTTGACCAGGTGGGAGCCCGTGGGCCACCTTCTGCTGGCTGGCGGTTCTGGGTTTTCGGCCAGCATGGGCCCGTGAGCGCCGCAGGCGCTGGCCAGCGTCTCAGGATGCCCACATCACTTCCACCAGGCAGACTGCGCCGCATAGATGACAACACATAGCTGGCACCCGAAACCCATCAGGGCGGAAATGCGAGCACAGATCGCGCTGCGTAGCTACATAGTTTGCACCACATACATTGCACCACGTGGCACACGTGGATTTGTGGATTATGCCCCTCGGAGTGCGACCCGAGTCTTGCAGGCATCGGTGGCACTGCATAGATGGCACCACATAGGCTTGTCCGTCTTCTTCACGAGAGATCGACTCGACCCCCACGCTGAAGACGCGGCACACCGCACCACTGCCAGAAGGCGGCTCCGGATGAGAGAAGCTGGTCCCGGTGGAAGCCCCAGGGTGCCCCAAAACATGCGGGTGCGCCGAGGAGGGGGGCCTGGGAAGAGGGGTCAGCGCAACATGGCCCGAGATATGTGCGCGGACGAGGGGGAGCAAGGCAGGGCAGGGCCTGCGTCATGCACCGCGCGGGTGCTGCACACGTAAGATCTCATTAACCCGCCTGGCTCTCACTGGGCGGACGCCGGAGTCGGAAAGATGGAACCTGGAGGCAGAGAATTGGGACCCGGAGTCGGAGAGTAGCCGGGAGCTGGAGTCAGAAGAGGGGGGGGGGCACGGAGCGTGAAAGAAAAAGAGGGGGCCATGAGGTCTGGGAGACTTCACGGCACCAGCCACGACATCCACATACCCCTTGTCCTCACCCCCCATCTTGGGTGCCCCCGAGACATACTTCGACACAATTTTTCGACCCGCGCGAAGACCTTCCACCCCTTCCCCAGGAACAATCTCTCGTCCCAGATCCCGTGTTGATGGCCCGGGGGCTCGAAAGCAGCCGATATGCGACCATGGCTCTGTAACAGCAAGCTGCGTATGCCACGGAATACCTCTTGGAGACGGTGTCAAGAGGCAACATCCAAAGTAAGGCATGCGTAAAGTGCTACGATGCAGGAGGCCGAGGCGAAGGCTAAACGCCGCGATCGCGCCTGTAGAACAGACGTCCCGGGGATATGCATATGATTTGGCCCCGGGGGGCCTGAGGATACCGACCTTCACCGCGTGCCGAGGTCTACGAAGATCGATCAACCAGGCGGTGGCTGTGGATCAATTTCCTCCTCCGATACAGGTCTTGGCGGCGCGCACAGGGGGGCAGGGAGAGGGGAGACGGCTTCTTATAGAAGCAGGCTGCTTCGTAGAAGGCGCCAGCTTTGCGTCTCTAGACTAGCTAAGGCTCGCGCCTTCGAAGAAGCAGGGGTGCTTCTAAGAAGCCTTCTCCCGTCCCCCTACACCCCCCCCTCTACGCGTGGCCGAACGGGACCCCGATCGGCGGACGACGGACCCAGATCTGCAGGATTTCCCCCGGGGCCGTAGGCGACCCGAGGAGGAGGAGGAGGAGGAGGAGGAGGAGGAGGACGAGGAGGAGGAGGGGGAGGAGGAGGAGGGGTCGCCTAAGCCCTTCGGAGAAACCCTCCACCCAGATCTCCGACGACGACTCGATATCTTCCAGCCTTTGGGCCCAGGGCCTCCCGACCCCCTTCCCTGGGGCCGGCTTCTCGCCCCGGACCGCTTTCTCGCTGACCACCCGCCAAGCCACCTCAACACAACCCGAAGTCGCCGCTGGGCCTGCCACTCTCCAGCGGGGGGACGCTCTGGGGGAGCCCGTCCCTCCCCCCCCGAAGCCTCAAGGGGTCTGGGACCTTCGGGTTGGGTTGGGGCGGCTTGGTTAAGTAGTGACTAACAGCTCCGCGGGCACAAGGTCCGAGACCGAGCTCTGGAGGCCGAAGAGGCCGAACACTTCAGGCCCGGTATAGTCGAGCCTCTCTCTGGAGGCCTGGGGATCCAAACCTCCGACGATCTGCTTCTGCCATCGCGGCGCATCTCCTTCGCCTCGGCCTCCCGTGGAAGGGTCTGGAGGTCTGGGGACGCACACTGAGCACATCACATGAGCGACGAAATAAACCGGAACTTGCGCGAGATGGCATAGCGACCTTACGCGGTGGCTTGCGCGGGCAGCCGGCGCGGCACGCCACATGGGAGACAGGGGCGCTCACGCGCGACCTTACGCGGGGAGCTTTACGCGCCCATGTCGGCGCAGTCGGACCCGTTTTTTCCGTCACACGTCTGTCGCAGCGCCGTTTCTTCTCAATGTGCACACATCCACGAAGCCGACAACGCGGCAAACCCACGGCGAACCCACCGCTCTGATAGTCGAGGCGCTCTCCCCAACAAGACGTAAGGCCGCGCGTCGGAACAAACGGCGGGGCGACATCTCGCCGGAGGTCTGGACACGACAGGCTCGGCATGAAAAGCAAAGGTGTCCTTCGGGAAGCGGGTCCCATAGACCCTGGGGCTCCCCCATGGGACGGACTTTTCTCATCACGGGTCGCTTTCTCTGACGGCTGGGGAAGAGCCAGGAATGGCGAAACACCTCAGGACACGTTCCCCTCAGGTCATGTCCCCAGACATGCTCATGTGGTCAAAAAAATCAGCGCCGCAATTTTTTGTCTGTTTTCGGCCTCCGGGGGCCCTCGCCGATGAAAACCCGGGCCCAAGGAAAGGGTCGGGATTTCCCGGGGACCCCGTCTTGAAAGAATCCGGACGTCGCATGTCTAGGTCTCCTTCATGGCCACCTGGGGTGGCGGGCGGACGGTACCCACACCTCTAACGACTCTATACTTTTTCGAGCCTCGGGTCACTGGACCTCCCAATCCTTTCCCATGCACAGCTTCTCGTCCTGAATAGTTGTTGACGGTCCCAGGGCCCGAAACCGGCCTTTAGAGGCCGAAGCCTTAGGGAACCCTCGGCCTCGGTGTTCTCGGGCCTTTGGACATCTGGCTTTTGGGTCGGCCTCCCGCGGCCGTTCGGGACGATCGGGGCACCCCCGGCACGCCCCGCCTTGAGATCCGACGGCGCGAATAAGTTGAAACATTGTCAACAATCAAGACTGGAGTCCCAGACCTTATATTTCCGCGTCATTTTTCGAGCCGCGCCGATCTATGAGGGTCCCGGGACGCCTAGTGGTAAGACATTGCAGCGCCAGGATCTGAGGGTAACAAAAACAATTCCCTCCCTCACTCCCCCCCTCCCTTCCCAGACACGCGATGTCCTGATTTTTGTCAACACGGCGCCCCTGGAAATCCGACCCCTTCCCCGGGGCTGGTTCTTCGTCGCGGGCCGTTCTGTGACGCTCCCGTTGCCCGGTAAGGGTCCTTGGAGGCCGAAACTATAGCGAAAACCCTCGATCGTGATTTCCACAAATCGGTGCTTGCACTGAAGGGGTCCTAGCGGAAATTGGAAGATTTGGCGAAAGTGTCCCGCCGATTTTGGTAGCCAGCTGGGTTCCTGGGTTCCCGGCTCCAGGTTCCCGGGTTCCTGGTTACTGGTTCCGGGCCGATTTCGGTGGGTTCTGGGTTCCCTGTCGATCTCCTTATCGATCAAACCACTGATTGGGGTTTTTCTCGGGTGAAATTTGTTCATGACTCGAGGGGGTCTGGGATCATGAAGCCAGGTCTGCCGTAGCTCTTCGGGTGGCGGCAATTCTGGTCAGCGGTCTGCGCGGACTGGCTCTCACACCCAGACGCTCCTAGACAGAGTTCCCCAGCGAGACCCAAAAATCCGATGTCGTGTTTTTTTCAATACGGGCTCATACGTGATGTGTCTCTGGAAGTCTGGACCCATTTCCCGGGATCGGTTTTTCATCCTGGGCCGGGCCACTAGAGGCCGAAAATAGCAACAAAAAAAAAAAACCGTCGTGGTCTTTTCAACAATAGGTTGGGTCTCTGGGGGCGTGACAGGAGCACGAGGCGCACATCGTGTGACTCGAGGGGGTCCTGGGGAGCGACGCGCGGACGGGACGGACGGACGAACGCCGGGCGGGCCGGCGGGTCGAGCTCGTGGGGCGCCCCCCCGCGAGGCCTGCCGCCGCGCCGTCGCGGGGGGGCAGCCGCGCGAGGCGCTGCAGGGCGGTGCGGACGTTGCGCGCGCTGAGGAGGTCCTCGGCCGGGGGGGGGGGGGGGGACCCAAAGCCCCTCGGGGGGGAGGGGATGGGGCGGGGAGGGATCTTTCTGCACAGTTGCGATGCAGGGGGGGGGGGGAGGAAGGGCTGCTCCATGCCGCTCCCTGCAGCTCCTACCTCCTCCTACCTCCTCCCGCCTTCTTCCACCCACTCCTGTGCTGAAGAGGTCCTCGGGAAGGACCCAGGCATGCTCGCGGGGCGAAAGGAGGGGGAAGAAAAGCACGCTCCGTTGGGGCCGGGGTTCTTCCAACTCGAACAGTGAGAGAGGTCACGAGATTATCCGGAAAATTTGATCCAAGAGGCCTGGGAAGCTGACCCCAAAGGATGCGCCTGGGGGAACCCAGGCCCCTTCGAGTCATGAAGAAAATCTCGACGCAAAGGGTTTTTGCTCTTTCCGGCTTCCAAGGGCCCTTACTGGGCCCCGGGACCGTCAACAACGACTCGGGATGAAAAACCGGTCCCAGGGAATGGGTCGAGACAAAGCTTCGGGGTCGACGCTGCGAGAATATTATGACGTCGGAGGCCTGAGAGGGAGCAGGGAGGGAGTGGAATGGAGTGGAGTGGAAACCGGTGCAGAAGGCAAATGACGTACGATGAACACCTCGGCACCCTGGAACTTTGCCCTCGATCGCCCCGCCTTCAGCTCGGCTTGGGTTAGGACTTTGGGATGCAGACCAGCCGCAATCCGATCGAGATACTCTCTGCGAGCCTTGGTTAAAGCCAACTTGCCCTTGCAGGGTACTCCGAGGCAACGCAGCTGCTGTTCAGCAATGGCCCCGCAGGGGCTGCAAAACCACACCCCGAGGTCAGCGTGGATGTTCCGAGAGTGAGTCTGATGAGCCTGGGGGGGAAGGGGGGGAGGAGGAGGAGGAGGAGGAGGAGGAGGAGGAGGAGGAGGAGGAGGAGGAGGAGGAGGAGGAGGAGGAGGAGGGAGAGGAGGGAGAGAGGAGGAGGAGGAAGAGGAGGGGGAGGAGGAGGGAGAGGAGGGAGGGGAGGGAGGTTATTTTTTTTAGCTACGGTCAGGAGCTTCTACGTGGCGTGTCGCCACGGCGGCCCCAGCGACACGCTGTGCCTCGCAAGCGGATGGCGTGTCGCTCCGCCCTGCGGGGCGGGAGGCTCGGAAAAGCTCGAGAGGTTGAGGCTTGGGACCCGGAAGTGGACAGCGTGTTGCACCGAAGCGTGGTGGGCCAGAACCAGCGGCGCGACACGCTATCCAAAAGTTCCCGACCGTACCTCTTAAAGACCAATCACCTCCGAGCCAAATGGTCACCAATCGAGTTCAACGCCTACTAGCGCACAGCGTCACATGTGCATCGACCCGATTGTAACCACGCCCGCATGGAAGGGAGTCGGAACAAAGAGGCACGAAACACGTGCGACTGCCACTCGAACTGAGAGGATATAAAAAACAGTGTGGTGGACAAGACGGTCGCCTTTGGTGGACAAGACGATCGCCTTTGGTGGACAAGACGATCGCCTTGGGGGGAGGGAGGGAAGGAGGGAGGGAGGGAGGTGTAGTAAGCCACAGGCTTACTTCTCCCATCCTCCCTCCTCCTTCGTCTTACATGGCGACGCTCAAAACATCGACCCCAAGACCAATCTTGGGGTGCGTCCCGACCACAAGTCCGAGGCGAATCAGGCTGTTGCGACGAAGAGCTTCCCGGCAGGCATGAGCCAAGCATCCGGAAGGACACGTGGTCAGAAAAGCGCGAGGCTGGCAACTCTTCGGACAACTGAAAAGGAAGACGCTGTTAGAGCATTAATAGAGTGCGTTGTAGACGTAGGACTTGGCAAAGGCAAGCACAACATAGACACACACACAGATGGTAGTACTGAAACTAACATCTACATCGGATACCGATCGTCGCTGCATCATGGCGGTCGTCCGCAGTGGCCACGATAGTTCCCAGCACTCTCCCCGGGGCCAGCACTTTTCTGCACCAGACCGTGTGCGTCGTGCCCCGGGGGGCCCGAAAGCGGCCCCGGGAGGCCGAGCCGACAGAACAACACAGGGGCCACGGCACGTCAATCCGCCCGACGCATGAGCGCTGCGTCCTCCCTTCCCCCCCTCTCGTCCTTCTGCCGGTGGACGACCTCGAGCACGGCCTCGGCGGAGGGCGCGCGGAGGAGCTCCTTCTGGAGCAGGTGCCCGAAGTCCCGGGACGAGGCGCCTCGCGCGGCGCGGGCCCGCCCTCGACGTCGACGCCGTGGCGCCGTCGCCGTGCGCCGCCGTCGTCCTGAGGAGTCCTCAGAGATGCGCAGAGGTCCGGAGGAGTCCTTGGGGATTCTCTGGGCTCCGCAGGATTCCTGAGGAATCGTCCCGGAGTCCGAGAGAATCCTTAGGAATCTGCTGGGCTCCTCCGGAGCACCCCCCCTACTTCATGCCCCTCCTTCCCTGGCTGTCCTGCCCCTCGCAGCGCGTCGCCGTCCTCATCCTCCCACCTCCTTTCGGCCACCGTGCCTCTCTAGGCACGAGGCGGAGGGCCCTCGGGTGGAACCAGGAAACGAACGACACCACCCCACCTACGGCCACAGGGGGCCTTGGCATGCACCAAGAAATTTAGCGCGGGCTGTTGCGTGGGCCAGAGGCCTCCAAGAGGTCCTCCAGGAAGGCCCGAAAGGGCCCAAATCATTGATTGTCCTTGGGTTTTTGACGGATTTTGGCATTTGCGCCTTTTCGGCTTTCCGACGGCCCAAGACGGCCCAAGAGGCTCCCAAGATCGCCCCAAGAGGCCCCCCATGACGGCCCAAGTGGCCTCCAAGACGGCCCCCAGAGGGCCCCAAGACGGCCCAAGAGGCCTCCAACACGCCCAAGATGGCCTCCAAGACGCCGAAGATGGCATCCAAGACGACCCCGAAGCGCCCCAAGCGGGCCCCAAGTCGGCCCAGAAAGGCCCCCTAAGACGGCTCCCGACGGCGTCAGACGTGCCAGGAACCCACCAAAATGGCCGAAGTTGGCTCGAAGCTGGCCCAAGACGGCCCAAGAGGCCCCCAAGAGGGCCTCCAGAAAAGCCAGAAGAGGCCAAACACATTGATTGTCCTAAGGTTTTTTTACGGGTTTTGACAATTGTTTATTCCCCAAGACGGCCCCAAGGGGCCCCTAAGACGGCACAGGAGGCCTTTAAGACGCCCAAGATGGCCTCCAAGACGGCCCTGGAGCATTCCAAGAGGGCCCCAAGTCGGCCCATAGAGGCCCCCCAAACGGCTTCCGACGGCGTCAGACGGACCAGGAGCCCACCAAGACGGCCGAACATGGACTTAAGATGGCCCAAGACGGCCCAAGACGCCTCCAAGAGGGCCTCCAGGAAGGCCCAAAAAGGCCACACTCATTGATTTCCCATGGTTTTTGAAGGATTGTGGCATTTGCTGTTTTTATGCCTTCCGACGGCCCGAGACGGCCCAAGAGGTCCCCAAAGATCGCGCACGAGGCCCAAGACACGGCCCCAAGAGGCCCCCAAGAGGCCCCCAAGACGGCCCGCCTCGCGTTGGAGGGACGAGGCCGATGGTGCTGCCCTGATAGACGAGACAGCGCGCTGGCAGCACCGACGACACCGAGCCGGAATGGCGCCGCGACGCCAGCTCAGCAAAGCATCGATGCGTGCTCAGCCACTCCGACGGCTCGCATTCGCTCTCCCTCCTGAAGCAGGGACCGACCGCCACGGCATTCCGACAAACCTACCGCGACATGTTCTCGGAAGGAAAAATGTGCTGATAACAGAAACATATTCTTTGAGCATGAATCCCATGTGTGAGACGAAGACGGCCTCCGCCAAACATGTTCTCATATCATCGCGTGCAAACCACAAGAAGTTCTGAGCACATTCTTTCACGGGCCTATGAGCACGCCAGGGCGACTCGCAACTGCTTGACCGCAGGCGCCAACGGTCATGGCCTCGGCCATGCCCGCGGCGACGACAACTGCACAAACCAGATTATACCAAGACCGCCACTCCCTAGACCTCTCCCCTGGTGCGCTCTGACAGGGCCTTCGAAGAGAATGCGGCCATGGCGACGAAGGTCACCCCCAAGCAACCCCAGAAAGGCGGAGGTGAGGCAAGCGTCGCGGTATCGGTACATTCCCAGACATGCGACGTCCAGATGTCGTCAATGCGCGGCCCCAGAGGCCCTGGCCTCTTCCCCAAAGGTATATTTTCGCCCTGGGTCAACTTTTTGATGGTCCCGCCCCAGAAACCGACATCACAGAAACAACGCCGGGATTGAGCAACAATAAGCGACGACGGCCGCCGAACCCGGACAGCTGGCGTCTCGATTAGACGCGGCCCCTCGACCTCTCGACCCCTTCCCGGGGACCGGCCTTTCATCCCGAGCCGTTGCTGGACCGCCCCGAGGCCCAGGCGAGGGCCCCGGAGGTCGAACGCGCTGAAGCACCGTCGTCTCAGTTTCTGGTCGAGACGCCCGCTGTCCGTTTGGGGGCGACGGGCGGCGGACGGCGGCGAACGACGGTGCCGCCGCGCCGACGCGGGCCGAGGGCCGCTTGAGGCCGCCGAACGAGGCAGCCAGGCGCCTGCCGCGGCGCCGCCCCGGGCGGCGCGCATGGCCCGCGGCGGCGGCGGGCGCCGGGAGGAGGGGGGGGGAGGGAGCGCGCAAGCCTGAATGCCTCCTGGAAGGCAGATGCCGACCAGGAGGTCTCGTGGGTCAAGGAGCGACAAGCCAGCTAGGCTAATAGAGGCTTCCGCGGCAGGACCACCGCCAACAAAGGGGAGAGGGTGAAGGAGGGATGGGGATGGAGGAGGTGGAAGGCGGATGATGGAAAAAGGGGGGGGGAAGGGGGGGGCAGGAGGAGGGTGAAGGAGGAAAGCGAAGGAGGGTGAAGGAGGTCGGGGGAGAGGGGGCCCTTCCCCCTCTTCCTCCTCTTCCATCCCTTTTCCTTAGAAATCCCACCAGCCCTTTGGGATAGGGTGGTCTGGAAAGTCCCTTCTCTTCTCTTCCAAAACCCCTCTCCCCTTATGGGAGGGGTACCCACCCCCTGCCCTCCCTGACATTTTCGGCTGGGGGCGCGAGGCTTCAGAGGGTCCGTTTTCGCCCAAGATGGCGCAGCCATACCCAGACTCAAAGCCACTACACAGTGTCGAGGTTTTGGCCAACTTCAAGGAGAAAGGCTCCGCCCCGACCACTTCATCCCGCCACGGCGCGGCACCGACACCGCGCCACCACTTACACCGCCCCCCGCAGCCAGCCCAGCTCGTCCTCCTCGCTCCCCGTAGCCAGCCCACCTCTCCCTCGCCCACCCAGCCGGCGCGCCCCCTCCGCCTCAACCACTGTACTCTGGCATGGCACGGCACGGCACCGGCACCGCGCCCCCCCTTTCCCCGCCTCCCGCAGCCAGCCCAGCTCCTCCTCCTCCTCCTCCTCCTCCTCCTCCTCCTCCTCCTCCTCCTCCTCGCCCCCCACAGCTGGCCCATCTCCTCCTTGCCCCCCCAGCTAGCGCGCCCCCTCCGCCCCGATCATCTTATTCCAGCACGGCGCCCCCCCTTTCCCCGCCCCGCAGCCAGCCCCGCTCCTCCTCCTCCTCCTCCTCCTCCTCCTCCTCCTCGCCCCCGCAGCAAATTCAGTTCCTCCCCGCCTCCAAGCCAGCGCGCCCCCTGCGCCCCGACTACTTGCTTCCAGCACGGCACGGCGCGGCTCTGACACCGCGCCGCCCTCCGTATCCCCTGTCCTCCTTCTCTCCGTCGCCAGTTGCTTCCCTCTCGTTTGGTCCTCATGATCCTCCCCCTCATTCTCCTCTGTCTCTTTTCCTCGTCCTCCCTCTCACCTCCTCCTCCACTTCCTCCTCCTCCCCCGCCCTCTATATGCAAGAGCCATGACACGCCTGCCACGCTTTCCGCCTACTCGACCACTAGCATCAAGATGGCCGACAGAGGAACACGCATGGTAAAAACAACAGCGAATGGCCACTCGAATTATGCATTCATGCCATGCAGGACCAAGCCACACGAACGTATGAGAAGAATGCGTGAGCCCCGCACTGCATGACTTGACTGGGACCGCGAGGGGGCGAAACCGAAGCTCACGCACGCACACAGATGAGAAGAACACATATACCACGCATAGTGCCGAAATCAAGGAACAACTGTGCGATCGAAAGACTCCCCCACGCCCCTCTGGTAATCAACGTCACGCTTCGCGCCGGCGCCCTCTAGAAATGGCCAGGGCGGCAAGCTACCAGACGGCGCAGGCGCGAATCGTGCGGTTGCAAGCCTCCCCCTTCGCCCCCCGGGATAACGTCCGAATGTCGCGAGATGGCTCAAAAATGGGCGCTTGTGGCCCGCAAGCATAAACGAGCCCTGATCCGTTGGGAGAGGACCTGACACAGGAGGCTCCAAATATTAGGGATAAGGGGTCTCATCTGCAGATGTTTCCACCAAGCCACCCGTTCAAGTTTCCCAATTGCAGAGACGAAGGCCCAAGTTGGGCTAAACCTTGGCTGTGTTATCAGAGTGTAAGGGGGGTCATTATTCTTGGCGATCCTGGCCGACCACACGGACGTGGCGTACACACATCGAGCCCCTTCGACACCTCCCCACGAACCCCCTTTTGTGCGCGCGCCCCCCTCCCGCGTCGCGGCACTGCTCAACAAAAAACCCGCGCAGGAAAAATGCAGCGCTTGCATGCGAAATGGAGGGAGAGGCAGGAACTATTCACGCGCTCCTCCTCTACTGCAGCACAAATAGGAAAGAGACTGCGACGAACAAGACACTCGCGAATACCTGCGGACGGGAATGGAAGGACGGGGGAGATGAAAGAATGAGTGAGGCCCTTCTTGCCCCCTTTTACCCGAATCACAATCAAGGCTTGTATGAGAACTCGCCATCGCTCGGACGTCTATTCCCCGTGCATTTGTCGGTTTCGCGCGTGTTGTGTATCGCAAGATGGCCCAAAAGGCTCCTCGATTGCCTTTGCCGACGAACACATGCACACGTCCGAGCGAGCAATTCTTCTGAGAGCTCCATGGCTACCGCACCGTAGCAGACATGACGCTTGGGCATCCCAAGGGGGAACCGCCGCGGGGTGCTGCCTGGGAACTCTCAGACCACTCCTTCTCCCACGCAGGCTCTGCCTTCCACAAACTCGCTCGCACTCAGACCACTCCCACTCAGACTAACCTACACACATACGCATTCATACTTAGAATCACTCATACTCAAATGCACTCACACTCAGCATTCTTATTCAGACATAATCATAATCCCCCCTCACACTTAGATCCACTCTTACACATTGCCCAATTACACCGCGATGTCGCAGGCACGGCGCTCGGGCACCCCGCGGGGGGGAGCCGTCAGGGGCCATTACACGGGCCCGCTGGCGCACAGATTGTGGGGACCTTCAAGCGAAACGCTGGTTTGGGCACTCCTGACGCCACCTCTCAGGCGAAACGCTAGTTTGGGCACCCCAGACGCCTTCCTTTTGAGATATGTGCCGGGCATGGCACTTGGGTGCCCCACGGAGGAACCGCCAGGGCAACGCACGGGCCCGTTCGCGCCTGATTGTGGGGACCTCGCAGGCGGAACGCTGGGTTTGGCACTCCCGACGCAGTTGTTTGGGGAGCTCATGGCCGTCGGTATGTAGCAGGCATGGGGGAACCGCCATGGAGTACTAGACGAGCTCGCTGGCGGCCAGATTGTGGGGACCTCTCAGGCGGAAACCTGGCGTTGGCACTCCGGGCCACTTTCCTCTGAGAGCTGCACTATCACTGCGATGCACCAAGCATGGCAGTTGGGCATCCCAAACGGGAGCCGCCAGGAGGTATTACACGGGCCCGTTCGCGCCCAGCTTGCGGGGACCTCTCAGGCAGAAACCTGGTTTTGGCACCTCCGACGTCCGTCTTTCCAGAGCGCTATGATCACCGCGATGTTACGGCACAGGCAGCGACAAGGGTAAGCCACAAGGGAACACAGGCGTGTTCGTGCCCAGACTGCTGGGACCTCTCCAGCGAAATGCCTGGTTAGGCCCAGTAGACAAGTCTGGTTGCCACCGCGACACAGCAGGCATGACAATTGGGCATCTGAAGTGGTAGCCGCCATAACCAAACCTACTTGAATTCAGGCCCACCCGCACTCAGTCGTTCAGACTCACTCAAACTCGGGCATTCATAGAAAGGGAGCCCGTCAGGAAAAATTTACAAGTGGGGACATCCGCGTAGAACATAACACTATTCGTCCCAACGCGCAAGGCTGGGGCCAGCCCCCCCCCCCGCTCCCCGCAATATCGTCACGCTCCGCTGCCGCGCCGTCTGCTTCCCAGACGGCGCCGCCGCAAATCGTGACGTTACCCTCCCCCCCCTCCCGCTCCAGTAATGCCTGCGATAGCTAGCCAGAGGATGCCAACATGCTCCTGCTGAGTTGCAAAAGCGGGCGCGCACACACTTATAGATAGTTGTATATATAATAAACATATATGTATACATATACTGTATCTACATGTTTAAAAATCCAGAGGCCCTTGCGGATTTTCTTCGGCCGACGCCCCCATCCAGCGCGCGCTGCGCGCCACGGGGCGGCGCCCTGCCACGAAAGTCCGCGCGGGCTTCGGGAAAAAAGGTCTCATGACGCCGTGCTTGGCTCCTCGGCTCGGGTGGTGACCCCCCCCCCGCAAAGCCTGGAAAGGCCGAGAGTCCTGAGGTCGGCTGCGCGCAAGGACCTTTTTGGTTGACCCAAAACGAAGTACAGCCGAAAGGGGGTGGTGCAAATAGATTTGGGCCAATTGAACTGCAAACCCGGCAAACGCATCGCGCCGGAGACTTGTGCCGAACTGTCTCGCCACTGACCAGCAATACATCTGCACACCGGACTGCAATTGCACGCCCCAGACCTGTTCGATTGCACCAAATCCACGGCACCACCCTCTTTTCGCTGGACCCCCTTTAGGGTCAACCAGGAACGAATTACACCAGAGAAAAACTCCAATCAGTGAATGCTTTTCGCTGAGGAGATCGACCGGGAACCCAGGAGCCCGGGAACCCAGAACCCACCGAAATCGGCCCGGAACCAATATCAGGGAACCAGGGAACCCAGAACCGAGAACCAGGGAACCCAGCCTGCTACCAACAATCGGCGGAAAACTTTCGCCAAATCTTTCAACTTCCGCTAGGACCCCTGCAGTGCAGGCACTGCAATGGAACAAATTTGTTCCCCATGATTGCAATCACCTGGGCACGGGTGGCCTCTGGTGTGCGGCCGGCCGACCGCTGCATCCGGCGGTGCGACTGCCGCGGCCTGCTTGCCCCGCGCGTCGACCCCCCCCCCCCCCGCCCCCAACAGCCGAGCACCGCGTCCCTCCTCCTCGTCCTCCTCCTCCTCCTCCTCCTCCTCCTCCTCCTCCTCCTCTCGTCCTCCTCGTCATCCTCCTCCTCCTCGTCATCCTCCTCCTCCTGTCGCTTCTTCTCTCCTCCCATTCGATCCCTGCCTCTACCCTCCGTGTGTCTCTGTTTCGGCACACCCCTCACACGAGTCGTGGCCCCATAGGGAGCTCCATCGAAGGCCCCAGCGGCACCGTCCACATGGCGTACCCGCATCCGATTCGGCACAACCCTCACACGTTCCGTGGCCCCGTAATCGGGTTGACCAAGAAGGGGGTCCAGCGACAAGGAGGTGGTGCAATAGATTTGGTGCAATATATTTGTGGGGTTGCAATACATTTGGGCATGCAGTACATTCTGGAGCGCAGATGTATTGCTGTTTTTTTCGCGTGCAATACTTTACTTGCAATACAATGCAATACAATTCTCCGGCGCAGTACATTTGCAATACAATTGCCCCGAATCTATTGCACCACCCCCTTCAGCTGGACCCACTTTGGGTCACCCAGACGTAAGGAACTTCACAGAAGGCCCCAGCTGCAGCAGCACTCCGGCGAAGGGCCACTCTCACCAAAAACATCCGACGACGTGTTTTCTTCGATCCGCGGCCCCAGAGATAACTATCGATCCCTGTCCCTGATCCTTTTTGGGTCCGCAGGCGGCCCCCGGAGGCGAGGATGGAAGAAAGGCGTCGCGAGTGGAAAGCTCATGCATGGCCGCGTCCATTTTGTAGCGTTGCCAACTTGCGGCAATCACCCACCCGTATTGGCGGACATGTTGTGTGACCCATCTCGGGAGCCCTCGAGGGGAGCCCTCTGGAGCCCAACGGGGCTGCTGTGACCCCGTGTTGGCACGGGGCTGTGTGACCCCGGTTTGTCCATGTCAGCCACTCCAAGGTTACAGAGCCCCTGCGACGCGAACAGAATGGACGGCGCACACGGTCGGGGGCTTGTGGCTGCATCTGGTCCGGCGACGCGGCCCGAGAGAGGGACGCCTCCCGCGTGGCCGGACGGAGCGCCAGGCCGAGGTCGAGTCTCGCGCTCCCCAGCCTCCGCCCAGCACGGGGGGACCCGCTCGGGTCTCCCCTCTCGTCCTCCCCCGTCGACGTCGTCATCGTCGTCGTCGACGTCGCTGTCGCCGTCGTCGTCCGTCGTCCTGATCCTCGTCGTCGTCGTGGTCATGGTCGTCGTCGTCGTCGCCGCCGCCGCCGCCGCCGTCGTCGTCGTCGTCGTCGTCGCCGTCGTCGTCGTCGTCGTCGTCGTCGTCGTCGTCGTCGTCGTCGCCTTCGTCGTCGTCGTCGTCGCCTTCGTCGTCGTCGTCGTCGTCGTCGTCGCCGCCGCCGTCGTCGTCGTCGTCGTCGTCGTCGTCGTCGTCGTCGTCGTCGTCGTCGTCGTCGTCGTCGTCTGAGCCCGCTCGCGAGCCGCATGGGCAGCTCAGCGGGCTCGATTCCCAAACTGTGGTGGGATTTGGGCCCGCTCGGCCGCCGAGTGAGCGTCCCGCTCGTGGGCCCGCCCGGCGGCCTGACGGGCTCAGACGCGGAGGGAGCTCGGAGAGGCGCCCTGGGGATCGGGCGTTGCCTGATCGGTGGGACATAAGCGGCGGTGTGAGGAAAGGTGCACCTTTCGTGCACCCCTGGGGCCCCTGAGGGGCCCTGCGGAGCCCCTTGCCTGCAGCCCTCGCCCCCCCTCCCGTTTTTTTTGAGAGGAAGCCAAAAACATGAGCATCAACTTTTGGGGGCCTGCGCGGATTTCTTGGATTCGCGCTGGACGCCCTCCTTGGCGCGCGGAGCGCGCCAAGGGCGGCGCCGGAGACGCCGCCAGGGGGTTCCAGCGCAGACACTAGAAGTCCGTGCGGATATCAGTGTCTTTATGTTTATGCTGATCCCCTGGATACGAGACGCCCGAAGGGAGCGAGCTCACAGCAGCTCTGGCTTGTTGAAGTAGATCCAGAACAGCACCGCGGGGCCTAGGGGTCGGCCCGCGGGTGCACGTCGTCGTCGCCGTCGAGCACATCGTCGTCGTCGTCGTCGCCGTCGTCATCGTCGTCGTCGTCGCCGTGGTCGTCGTCGCCCTGGTCGTCGTCGTCGTCGTCGTCGTCGTCGTCGTCGTCGTCGGCGTCGGCGTCGGCGTCGGCGTCGGCGTCGTCGTTGAAGGAGATCCAGGACGGCACCGAGGGGCCTGGGGGGGCGGCCCGCGACCTCTCCCCATCGGCCTGTCTTGAACATGGACCGACCGTTCCGGTATGCCTAGAGTTCTACCACCACAAGTTCTAAGAACCAACAAACGTTCCAATATCATATACAACAATCCCCATAGCAGAACCAATGTTCAGAAAACATCGAACCTAATCCAGAAATTGTCTCAGAACATGTCGCGCAAACCGCAAAGTGGCTACTGGAAAATTACGCGATGGGCCTCTGCATGTTAGGACGCTTCGCCACGGCTTGATGTCCTGCCCTGGGAGGGCTCGGCGGGACGTGGCGTGAGCCGCCGATGCCGCTGGCGTGCTGCCCCGTGTGGGGCTACATTGGCGTCCTGAGCGGGTGTCTGGACTAATCATGCCCTCGGCCCTCGAAGGTCGGTCAAGGACCTCCCAAGACCTGCAGCGCATTGAGAAACACCATGCGGAGCCTCTTCGGCTTTTTCATTCCGCAAGGTCCTCGCTGGGCCCCACAACCGTCACAAACCAACTCACGATGAAAAACCAACCCCAGGTGAAGTGTCGTGATTTCTGGGAGCCCCGTCTGACAAATCCAAACGTCGGATCTCTGGGTCGAACCTGCCAAGTTCGCATACACACAGAATTCCTGCCCTGTCCAGGCTAATTACCAGAAGCCCCCATGGACGCCCAGGGACCTCCGGGATCAGGGTCTGGCAGGATCAAACCGGACCAGCGGCAGCCTTCTCGCCTCCGTCGTCGTCGTCGTCGTCGTCGTCGTCGTCGTCGTCGTCGTCGTCGTCGTCGTTCGTCGCTCGTCGTTCGTCGTCCTTCGTCGTACGTCGTCGTCGTCGTCGTTCGTCGTTTTCTTGCTCACCTTGCTTCTCCTGCCTTTTGCTCCTCCTTCTCATCCCCCTCCCCTTGCCCCTTCTTTTTCCTGTTTCTGCATCGTCCGTTCCCCTTTGCTCCTGCAACTCCTCCTCTTCCCGCTGCCCCCTTGTCTTTCCCGAACTCCGAACTGCAGTCGCTCGGCACAAATGTCTGCAATTTGGGGGTCGTGACGTGGTACAATGTACCACGTCACGGCCTTTCGTACGCCGGGGGATTCTGGAGGAGGACGGGCGCCTTTCCACCCCTACCCTCCAGCTCGACCGTCCCCCTTCGCAGTCCTTCCGCGCCTCTGTGCGTTTCCTGGTGCTGTGTCCCCGCTTCCGCCACCCCATTCGCAGAGGTCGCGCAAGTCATCTCCCCTCCCATCTCCACTCCCCACTTCTCTCACCTCAACGTTCTCTCTGTAACTCTTCCTCATCCGACGCCTCCCCTGTCTCTTCGCACCCCTGCCCAAATCGCCGACGTAGAGATTGTTTCATGACGTCGACCCCCAGAATTCTCCACCCATTCCCCAGGACCGGCTTGTCATCCCGAGTTATTGTTGATGGTCCCGAAGCCCGGTAAGGACCCACAAAGCCAGAAAATAATGAAAAACCTCCCGTCGTGATTTTTGTCGAGGGTGTCGGGTCTTAGAACTATGCATTATGGATTATGGCAGCGGGTCCAGGACCAGGACCAATTTCTCAGCCCGGGCCGTTCTTCACGGCCGCCGGTGGGCACTGGGCGGAGCTTTTAAATTGCGCCGACAACGTTGGGAAGATTCCTGCGGCACTCCGCTCCTCCAGCACCCCATCCTCTCCTATGGCGCCTGGCGCCGCCTTGAAAGCGCCGAGGGGGAGCCCTGCGCTGGATGGATGGACCCCGAGAAACTCGGCCAGGAAGGGAGGGCGAGAGCAAGCCCGCTCACAGTTGGCAGTTGACCACTTCATGGAGCGGCGCCAGCCGTGGGGACGAGGGGGGGCCAGTTCCCCCCCCTCTGCCTGGAGGCCAGAACCAAGGCTGGGCTACCTTAGCCCCAACCAGCTCCAGCGCCCCTAGAGTTGAATGCGTCCTTCGGGGGCGAATTCCGTTGCTCTGCTCAGGCCCAACAACTCCGATGAAGGTCTGATTCATGTCTGCGCTGGAACTCTGATTCAAGTCTGGTCCTTAGCGCGAACTCGGATTAAGGTCTGTCTGAAACTCTGATTTAACTCTGGCCCTGAGGCCCCAGTCTGATTTAGGTATGACTGGGAACTCTAAAAGTGAATTATCCCGGCAAAGCAACCTAACAGCGATGTGTAGAAACATATCGGAAAGCATTCCCCTTAAGATTCAGATGAAAATCAAGTTGTCGAATTCTGCTGTTCTCGCAGTCGTAGTCGCATTCGCGATGACAGTCGCAGCGGCAACGGCAGTCGCAGTCACAGCCTCAGCCTGCCTCAGCCTCAGCCTGCATCAGCCTCAGCCTCAGCCTCAGCCTGCCTCAGCACCAGCCTGCCTCAGCCTCAGCCTCAGCCTGCCTCAGCCTCAGCCTCAGCCTGCTGCAGCCTCAGCCTCAGTCTGCCTTCAGCCTCGGCCTCAGCCTCAGCCTGCCTCAGCCTCAGCCTGCCTCGGCCGCAGCATCAGCCTGCCTCAGCATTCAAAATGTGGCCCAGGAATGAAGTTCTGGGATAAACTAGAAAGAACACGAAAATGGCCCTACAGTTGGCTCCGGGCATTCAAAATCATGCCCAGGAATTGAGTTCTGGGAACTCGAAGAGCACGAAGTGGCCTACAGTTGGCTCCGGGCATTCAAAATGTGGCCCGGGAATGGTGTTCTGAGTTCTGGGAACTCGAAGAGCACGAAGTGGCCTACAGTTGGCTCCGGGCATTCAAAATGTGGCCCGGGAATGGTGTTTTGGGAAGTCCAATAGCACGAAGTGGCCTATAGTTGGCTCTGGGCATCCAAAATGTGGCCCGGGAAAGGGAATTGGGAAGGGAGGGGGGGAGGGAGTGGGAATGGATTCTGGGAACTCGAAGAAGATACACGAAGTGGTCTCTACATTTTGGCTCCGGCATTCAAAATCAGCCCAGGAATGGAGTTAGTTTTTGGGGACTCGAAAGACCACGAATTGTGGCCTAATACAGTTGGCTTCCGGGCAGGGCGGCATCCAAAATGTGCCAAGGGAAGCGGGGAATGGAGTTCTGGGAAGTCGAAGAGCACGAAGGTGGCCTCAGTTTGCTTCCGGGCATTCAGAATGTGGCCCGGGGAATGGAGTTGAAGAATGGAGATCTGGGAGTCGTAGAGCACGAAGTGTGCGACTGTTGGCTTTTTTTTTTTTGTTTTTTTTTTTTTTAAAACGACTTCTGCGGCACCCTGTCCGGCACCCGCCCAGACCCCCCTGTGGAGTCATCTGCTGTTCTCTTTTGACACCACTAGAAACCTATCAGAACAAGCTGTTAGGTAATATGATTATGGTTTGGTTTGGGCTCGCCGAAACCGATGTCGCGGGGTCGGCCCAGAACGCTGCCGGGTCGGCCCCGTGCGCATGCATCTTCAAGAACAACAACCAAATAATAAGCTAAGCGGCAGGTCGTGGCTGGGGGTCCAGCCGCCAGCTGCCAAATGCTGCGAGCTGGGCCTGCCTGCGCACGCCGCCCTGCGGCAACGCTAAGGCTAAGGTCTGCGCGGGGGGGCGCGGGGCAGCGCCCCCCGCCTGCGCGGCCCTGCCCAAAACTGCTCAACGGCAGCTGGGGCGAAAAAAACTCACCTGCCGAGGCTTGCTCATCAGGGCTGCCGGCTGCCGCGCCGCGACAGGATGCGCATCGCGGTGACCGCTACAATCCCCGCCGCCCGCCCGGGACAGGTCGGGGGCAGGACGCGCAGAGGAGAAGCGCTGTACCTTTCGGAGGCTCGGGGGCGCGGGAGGCGCCCTGGGAGGTGCCCAGAACGAAGGCGGGGACAAGGGGCAAGGGTAGGAACGATCGCGAGAACGAAAGCGGATGCGAGGGCAGGAACTGGTGTGGGCGGGGGCGACGGGCGAGAACGAGGGCGAGAACGAGGGCGACAATGAGGGCGGGAACGAGGGCGAGAACGAGGGCGAGAACGAAGGCGGGAACGAAGGCGGGGACAAAGGCGGGAGCGAAGGCGAGAACGGGAGGTAAAGAGGGCGGGTACGAGGGCGGGAGCGAGGGCAAGAACGAAGGGCGAGAACGAGGGCGGGAGCGGGAACAAGGGCGAGAACAAGGGCGGGAACGACGGCGGGAGCGACGGCGGGAGCGAAGGCGAAAACGAGGGAGAGAACGAGGCGAAAACGAGGGCGGGAACGAGGGCGGGAACGAGGGCGAGAACGAGGGCGGGAACAAGGGCGGGAGCGAATGCGGGAACGAGGGCGAGAACGAGGGCGAGAACGAGGGCAGAGAACGGGGGGAGAGAAACGAGGGCGGACGTGAAGGCGGGCAACGGAGGGGGGAGCGAGGGCGGGAATGAGGGCGGGGGGCCGCCTCTGGGCGCCTCAGAGATTCCTCCGTCTGTCTGAAGTGTGTTTAAAATCCGTTTGAAGTCTGTTTGGCCGAAACTCTGTTTCAAGTTTTGTTTCCCCGGGCGGCCCTTGGGTTCCCCGGGCGGCCTCCGGGCGGCCCCGGAACGAGGGCGGGAACGAAGGAGAGAATGAGGTCGGGAACGAGAGCGGGCACGAGGGCGACAACGAGGGCGAGGACGAATGCGGGAACGAGGGCGAGAACGAGGGCGAGAACGAGGGCGGGAACGAGGGCGGGAACGAGGGCGGGAACGAGGGCGGGAACGAAGGCGAGAACGAGGGCGGGAGCGAGGGCGGGAACGAGGGCGAAAACGACTGCGGGAGCGACAGCGGGAATGAGAGCGGGGGCGACGGCGGGGGCGAAGACGAAAACGAGGGCGGGATCGAAGGTTGGAACGAGGGCGGGAACGACGGCGGGAACGACGGTGAGAGCAAGGACGGGATCGAAGGCGAAGGCGAGGAAGAGGGCTGAAGTGAAAATGGCCTCGGGCGGGGGCGAGGGCGGGCGCGGGGGCGAGGGCGGAGACGAGGCCGGGCGCGGGGCCTGGAGCGAGGGGGGAAGCGAGGGCGAGAACGAGGGCGGGACACTGAGGCCGAGGAGCGAAGACTGACGCTCGATACGGAGGAGGGGGGGGGGGAGGATGATGAGGACGAGGAGGAGGAACAAAATGACGAAGGGAGGAATGGGGGCCGAGAGCAGAGGAAGGACAGCACATGTAGGGCGACGGCGACCGAGGAAGGAGGAAACGGGAATAGTGAGGCCAAGGGGGCAGGAAGCGGAGGAGGAGGGATAGTGGAGGATAAGGGCGGGAATTGGGGGAGGGAGGAGACAAACTGAGGATGAGGGGAGGGGGGGGGGGAAGAGGGACGCGGACGGGGGAGGAGGGAAAGGGAGGGAGAGGGAAGCGGAGGAAGGAGGGAGGGGATTGACGAGGTAGGAAAGAGAGCGAGAGGAGGAGGGATGATGGGCAAGGCGAGAGGGCAAACGCACTTGCGCAGGGCGCGCCGCGCCCTCCGCCGGGACTGCAAGAACTCTGATGGTACTCTGATTCAGCTCTGTTTTGGCTCTGGCCTGAAACTCTTCTCTGGGTTGGCTGAAACTCTGATTTGGCTCTGGCCTGAAACTCTGTTTTATCTCTCTGGTTTAGCTGAAACTCTGATTGAGTTTTGGTCTGGAACTCTGATTTAACTCTGATTTATGTAGCTCTGGCTGGGGACAGAGCCAAATCAGAGTTGAATCAAAGTTCCGACCACAGTTAAATCAGAGTTTCAAACAAATCAAGGATGAAACAGAGTTCTGGGCCAGAGTTGAACCAGAGTTGAGTCAGAGTATTACTAGATTTTTTTGAGTTTAGCTTTTGAGGCTAGGTTGCCTCCAAAACACATACTCAACCCTAGAGGAACAAAAAACCAACATAAACTGACACTTCGGAGGTCCAGCTCAGATCCAAGACATCCGCGCGGAGCGTCGAACCTTTATGATCATGTTTTTTGGTTCAAGGTAATTACCGTGTTGGGAGCAGGGGATTGGAAATGTATAGGGCACGACCACGAAATAGACACACTCAACATACGCGATAATGCAGATGATCGCATCATTTCTCCCAGCCCCATCCTCCCAATCCAATGCTTGTCTTTCTGATCAACGCCTCCTCCACATCCTCCCGGAAACGTGGCAACACCTCCTCCTCTTGGAAAGAGCCAATCGTACCCCAAGGACGGCGTACTCCCAATGAGGTGTCGCATTGGCCACCAGTCCAGCCACGTGGTTGGCGCCAAAACGCAGCCGTTGGGCGCCCCGAGGCGGGCCCTGAGGCCCCCCTGTCCAGGGTACGTCTATTATGGGGTACGTTTGGCCTCCCGAAAGCGTGGCAGGAACCAAGGCAGGGCCGCTTCAGCCCCAGCCAGCTCCAACGCCCCTAGAGGCACAAAACACAGCATAAGCTCAAACTTTCGGAGCGTCAAGAATTTATGTTCATGTTTTTTGCTGCTGTCGACCAGCGCCTCCTCTAGAGGGCAGGAAATCCACCCCGATAATAACCACCCCGACACGCCCGTTTAGTAAACGCACCCAAAGAAGGAATCAAGCAGGGCAGGGCTGTTTAGTGAACGCCCATGGCCCTTTAGTAAATGCAAATTGTCGGGTCTGGGTGTTTTTTCCTCCCTTGATCCTCCTCCTACCCGCAGCTCGGCCTAGGCCTATGATGAAGACGGCCCAGCCCAGCTGCAGCACCGCGTAGCCCTGGTTGGCCGCGTGCGCGGCCTCGGGCGCGCTGCATCGAGGTCGCCTCCACCCCCCCCCCCTACACCCCACCTCCACCCCCCTATATACTCCTCTCTCCTCCTCCTGCCTCATCCTCCTCCTCCTACTCTCCTCCTACAACCTGGATCCGCCTCCTCTCTTCCTCTTCTTCTCCTCCTCACCTCCTCCCCTCCTCCTCTCTCATGATCCTCTCTCCTACTCCTTCCCCTCCCCCCCCGATGGAGTCTCGGGCGGCATGTGGGTGGCACGCAGCGTATCGAGCACATGGCGGCGTCCCCAATTTCTGTAGCGCTGCAGGTGTTGCCCGCCAAGAGGCCCTAGAGGGCCCCAAGAGGGCCCCCAAGGAGGCCCAAGAGGCCCCCAAGAGGCCCCAGAACTGGGCTACCCACCAGCCGCCCCCCCTATGGACATGGAGGGCAAAATCGGGGCCTTCGGGTTGGGTTGGGGGTTGGGTTTGGTGGGCGGTGAAAAAACGGCCCCCAAGATTGGCTCTCAACATGCCTACCAGAGGCACGAGGGCCTCCGACGAGGAATCCAAACGAACATCCACTGGGCCCTTTAACTTGATGACTTATGACCCCCGCAACCCAGGCACGGCGACTTGCCGTATGCAGCTGGATAGCGTTGCCAACTTGCGAAAATCACGCACCCGTGTTGGCGTGCATGCTGTGTGACCCCTCTCGCAAGCCCCCGGGGGGAGCCCTTGGACGCCCAACGGGGCTGGTGCGAGCCCGTGTCGGCCCCGTGACCCAACGGGGCCGTGTTGGCCATGACCGCCGCTCCAATACCGAGCCCTTGTGACACCAGCGAAATGCACGGCTGCACGCATCCGGATCTCCGACGATATGATGTTTTTTCAATCCAGGCGTTCCTCCTTGATTCTGGCCCCTGGGGGCCCGGACGCGAGCGGGGGGCGTAAGTGCTCGACGCCGATGGTGCCCACCAATGTTGCATGCATTCGGAAGCATTTTGAAGGGTGGCGACCAGCAAGTTGCCGGACAACCTACTGGGGAGTGGTGTGCACGCCAGAAAGGATGCGAGCTCTAAATTTCCTGCCCACGCACTGGGCGTCGCAAGTTTTTGCCAGCCCAGCCTGGCTCACTCTCGGCCCGCCAATGCACCGCACACCAGCACCTGTGCCTCAGCGAGGACCAGAAAGCGACGATGACCAACATGTCTTGGCTGCCCTGATATGCAACACGTGACCCGTACCGTGTTGACATAGAACTCAACTAGAACCACGCGCGCGCGTCGCGCGCGCTTAGGTTCTAGCTAGGATCGTTCTCGCTGGGAGTTTGACGTAGCTTCTCGGGAGCCTCTGAACCTGTCGGGGGCCTCCTGGAAGCAGGTTCGAAGCATTTTGGAGGCGATTTGGGGCTTCTCGGGGCCTCCGTTGGGCCTCTTGGGGGTCTCCTGGGGCCTCCTGAGGGGCCTCCTTGGGGCCTCCTGGCGGCCTCTTGGGGCGGAAGGCTCGAGCTTGCGGTTCGTGGTCCCCCTCTGGGCCCCCTCTTGGGCCCGTCTTGGGGCCCTCTTGGGCCATCTTGGGCGCATCTTGGGCCGTCTTGGGGCCCTCTTGGGCTGTCCTGGGGCCCTCTTGGAAGCTTCTTGGGCCGTCTTGGGGCGGTCTTGGGCGCCTCGTGGGCCGTCCTGTAACGTCGGAAAGCCCAAAAGACAACTTTGTTGAAAATGTACGTTTTACGAAGGGAATGGGCAATTTTTTGCGTCTAGGGGCCCTCTTGGGACGCATGTTCGAGGCTTCTTGGGGCCTCTTGGGGGCGTCCTTGGACGTCTGGAGGCCATCTTCAGCATCTCGGAGCCCGCTTGGAGGCTTTGGAAGTTCTTGGGCGTCTTGGGGCTTCTTGGGCTCGTCTTATCGACCGGGGAGGGCCTACGCAAGCACCCCCGACGAGCCCTCCGGGGTCCCAGGGAACGAAATTTGTGGTCGGGGCGACGGCCCCGGGCCCGGAACGGTCCCCCGTAATATGTACCTTTCATGCCCGTGAGAATAAACACTAGGGGATAATAAAGTTCGGGGTTCAGGGAGAGATAATAAAAGTAGCCCAGCAGACCTCAGCATAATCTCGAAGTAAGAGATGATCAAGAGGAGACCTAGCCGAGCACGTTTTGAGACATCCTTGGCGTTTAGTTTTCATAGAAATATCCTCAACAATGGCTTATCTCTCATGAAAATTGTTTTTTGTTAGTGCTCGTGTAGGGTAGCTCATGTGCCTCAATTTCCATGGATAATCAACCCCAGAGATAAAAAAGTTCAGGCGAGCGTGGGGACAGAGAGAAATATAAAAGAAGAAGAATACAGTATAAGAATAATAAGAAAGAAGAAGAAGAGGATAATAAGAAGAGGACGAAGAAAGGAAAAATCCAAAGTTCCAAATCTATCAATTTTAATTTACAAGCGCTTTATGAAAATTGATGTTTTAAGTGCTCGTGTAGGGTAGCTCATGTGCTTCATTTTCCATGGATAATCAACCACAGGGATAAAAAAGTTCAGGCGAGCGTGAGGACAGATAGAAATATAAAAGAAGAAGAGGAAAGTTGAATAATAATAAGAACATTGCTCGTTTCGTTTGAGTCTGCCTCCCAAAAATATTGGTTTCGCTTGACACATCCTGAAAAGTGTGATCGCTTCGCTTGATGTTGCTATATCAACATCGCTTGATGTTGCTATCTCAACATAGCGTTTCGAGGTGATAATGAAGTTCGGCCTCAGCGCTCGCCGCCCAATTTGAATTTTGTATAGGGCGACGATAATCAACTCTAAACACTGAAGGGGGGGGTCCCTTTATTATCATCGGCATGCGGTTATACACGTAGATTTTGAACGAAAGTCTGGCGCGATATGTTCGGCACAGGTCAACTCGTGCTAAATCAACAGGCAGCTAGGTTTTAACCTGGACGCGTTCACACGGTGCGGAATGTGTTGCAACACGGGTAATACAGGGCATGTAAGCAGCACGCGCATTTGTGAGTTTACGGCAAGTTAGTGTCGTGACGTTTTCGGCATTGGTTTCTGACACCGCATGGATCGTTCAATCTTGAACGACTGGCGGCTTCTGGATCCCGGCATCGTTCCATATTGGCCGATCCTGGGCCACTGGCGGCGTTCAACCTTGAGCGCCAGCGCTGGGGTCGCCGCCACGTCGACGCGACACAAACCCACCGCAGGCATGCGTGAGGACAGCACGACCCACCTCCTTGCCCCAGCCAAGACCCACTCCCGACCTGGTGATACACGAAGTCCCGGCTTGGGGGTGGGGGTGTTTCTGTTGGGGGCTCCATGGGGCAAAAAAACACCCTTACCCCCAGCCAGCACCCCTGGTTCACCAGGCCAGGAGAGGGGGTCCTGGCTGGGAATGGAGATGAACTGTGCTGTCCTCAATGCGGAAGGCCAGGTAGAGGCCAGGAGAGGAATAAGAGGTAGGAGCAGGAAGAGGAGGAGGAGCAGGAAGAGGAGGAGGAGGAGGAGGAGGATGCAGGAAGAGGAGGAGGAGCAGGAGGAGGAGGAGGAGGAGGCAGGCGCAGGCGGCGGGTGCCACGGCCGGTGAGGACAGGGGGCATCGCAGCCCCCGCCTCGGCGCGGGGCCCCAGTGGTTGCGCCCGCATGCCGCCGGCAACCCACTCTGGCGCACCCCGCACACGCTCCGTGGCCCCGCGCGGTGAGACTTGAGCGCTGTCGGCCACCGAACGGGCTCGATCGCGGGCCCGCTCGGCGGCCGAGCGGGCTCAGACGTTGAATGGGCTCAGGGTTGGAACCCTCGGGCAGGATGGCCCTGGCCCAGCACGGTGTCGTACAGTAATGGGAAATGAACGACTCTCATATTCAGCCCCCCCACAAGCCCCTCAGAAAACGCACCCCAGGAGGGAATTGGACAGGGCAAGATCGTTTCGTAAACGCCCGGGGCTGTTTAGTAAACGCCAGGTATGAGGGTCAGGGCAGTTCTTCTTCCTCCCTCGATGTGCCGTACATGCCTTCTGCGGATCCTCCTCCAAGTCATCCTCCCGTCTTGGTCGCCGTCCGCCCAGGGAGGCCCTCACGCTTTGAGGGTGGGAGACTCGAGCGCGCAGCCGCAGCACGGCCCCCAGCGCGCACCTCCTCGCGATTGCCGCAAGCCCCCCCTCTCCCCTCCTCTCCTCTCTCATCCTTCCTCCTCCTCCTCCTCCTCCTCCTCCTCCTCCTCCTCCTCCTCCTCCTCCTCCTCCTCCTCCTCCTCCCCCTACTCCTCCTCCTCCTCCTCCCTCCTCCGACCATGCACCTACTCCTGCTGTCCTGACTGACGCAAGTGGAGCAATCTGCGCACACCTTCCTGGGCCCCCCGGGCGTCGTGATGACCCTTACCACGACCTGTGGCAACGCTAAGGGGTCACCACCATTGGTGCGGCGTCTCCTCGAGGGAACGCCGTTTCTCGAGGAAGTAGGCCCCAAAGAACACTCCAGAGCCTTTAAAACGACCCCAGACGTTCAACGCCTCCGAGCTTCGATGCTGGAACCTCGGTTTCCAGGAGGAGCTGGTGACCCCACAAGTGGTGAGTGGTGACCCCCCTTGGCACTGCCCGACTACGGGCGTTGTCTCGCCATCTCGGCCGCCAGGGTCCCTTTCACATCAGGACGGCGACACTGAGGTAGGTACGCGTCAGAACAAAAGGGGTGCTTAGGATGGAGTCCAGAGCTTCAGGGGCAACGCCGCGGAAGAGCACGTCGGAGGTGAACGTCTTAGCACGCTGGCGAATGTCGATGCACTTCGCCCGATCCTAAAGAGGATTCTGGGCCGAGAAAGGGTGGCTGGTAAGAAATATGTCACTGCTTGAGCGCTACGATCACTGCGAGCCAGCGAGCCAAGCCAGGGGCCATGGAACTTGCTCAATTTTGTCATAGCCCCACAACCAGCAAGCAACGGTGCCTCCACGAGCTCTGCGACTGCGAACCGCAACAGCAAAGCTGCCGCAACACATGGCCAGCCATGACATCTTCACACAAGGAGGTAGAGCGAACGGACCCAAGCAGGGCGCCCAGCCCGTGAATGCGTAAACGAACCCAGACCTCGCCCAGACTTCCATGCCAAGGAGGGGCCATGGAGCTCTGGCCCGACCGTTCTGCATGCCGTGCGCATACTACGATTCATAAAGTGACGACGACAACGACGAGGTCAAAATGGAGCCATGCGGGCTAAACCTGCCAACTTTCGGTGCGCAAGCGATCCTTCCTTGACGACAGTGGATCTGGTTACCGATACCATGTGGTCAGCTCAGAATGGAAAGATCTCCGAACCAAGTCGCCCCGAGAGGCTGCCGACTTCGCTTTGGAACTCTGGCCGTGGGCTATGCTAGATCCTCTCGGCGCGGGGCTCGAAGCGAACCGACGAAAGAGAGCCCAACCTTGAACGCACGCGCCGCTCGCATCGGAGCACCACGGGCCCAACTGGAGGGGGGTGGGGAGGAGAGTAGTCGGCGTCGACGGCACCGTTGTCGTCGCCGCTGACGCCGGCCCTAACGTCAGCATGTGAGTCGGGATCGTCGTCCTAGTCCTGATGGTCGTGGTCGTGGTCGTGGTCGTAGTCCTGGTCGACGACGTCGTCGTGGTCGCCGTCGTCGTTGTCGCCGTCGTCGTCGTCGTCGTCGTCGCCGTCATCGTCGTCGTCGCCGCCGTCGTCGTCGTAGTCATCGTCGTGGTCGCTGTCGTCGTCGTCGTCGTCGCCACCGTCGTCGTCGCCGTCGTCGTCGTCGCCGCCCTCGTCGTCGCCGTCGTCGTCGTCGCCGTCGTCGTCGTCGTCGCGCACGTCGTCATCGTCGTCGTCGTCGTCTCCGTTGTCGTCGTCAACGTCGCCATCGTCGTCGTCGTCGTCGACGCCGTCGTCGTCGTCGTCGTCGTCGTCGTCCTCGTCGCTGTCGTCGTCGCCGTCATCGTCGCCGTCGTCGTCGTCGCCTCCGTCGTCGTCGTCGTCGTCGTCGTCGCCGCCGTCGTGGTCGTGGTCGCTGTCGCCGTCGTCATCCGTCTGTCGTTCGTCGTCGACGCCGTCGTGTCGCTGTCGTTCGTCGTGTCATCGTCGTCGTCTGGCTGATCGAGCTGCGTTATCGTCGTCGTCGTTGTCGTCGTAGTCGTCGTCGTCGTCGTTGCCGTCGTCGCCGTCATCGTCGTCGTCGCCGCCGTCGTCGTCGTAGTCATCGTCGTGGTCGCTGTCGTCGTCGTCGTCGTCGCCACCGTCGTCGTCGCCGTCGTCGTCGTCGCCGCCCTCGTCGTCGCCGTCGTCGTCGTCGCCGTCGTCGTCGTCGTCGCGCACGTCGTCATCGTCGTCGTCGTCGTCTCCGTTGTCGTCGTCAACGTCGCCATCGTCGTCGTCGTCGTCGACGCCGTCGTCGTCGTCGTCGTCGTCGTCGTAGTCGTCGTCGTCGTCGCTGGTCGTCGACGACGTCATAGTGGCCGTCGTCGTCGTCGCCTGTCGTCGTCGTCGTAGTCGTCGCCGCGCCGTCGGGTCTGGTCGCTGTCGCGTCGTCGTCGGTCGTCGTCGTCTCGGTCGCCGCCGTCGTCGTCGTCGTCGTCGTGTCATCGTCGTCGTCAGTCGTCGTCGCTGCCGTTATCGTCGTCGTGTTTGTCGTCGTAGTCGTCGTCGTCGTCTTCCGTAGTCATCGTCGTCGTCGCTGCCGTCGCGTCGTCAGCGTCGCCGTCGTCGTCGTCGTCGTCGTCGTCGCCGTCGCCGTCGTTCGTCGTCGCCTGCACCGCCGTCGTCGTCGTCGTTCACGCCGTAGTCGTCGCCGTCGCCGTCGTCGTCGTGTCGTCGCGCTCGTCGTAATCGTCGTCGTCGTCGTCTCAGTCGTGTTCGTCAACGTCGCCGGTCGTCGTCGTCGTCGTCGTCGCCGTCGTCGCCGCCGCCGTCGTCGTCGTCGGTCCGTCGTCGTCGTCGTCGTCGTCGTCGTCGCTGTCGTCGTCGCCGTCATCGTCGCCGTCGTTGTCGTCGCCACCGTCGTCGTCGTCGTCGTCGTCATCGCCGTCGTCGTCGTCGTCGTGGCCGTCGTGGTCGTGGTCGCTGTCGCCGTCGTCGTCGTCGACGTCGCCATCGTCGTCGCCGTCGTCGTCGTCGTCGCCGCCGTCGTCGTCGTCGTCGTCGTTGTCGTCGTCGTCGGTCGTCGTCGCCGTCGTCGATGCCGTTATCGTCGTCTTCGTCGTCGTCGTAGTCGTCTCGTCGTCCTCGTCGTCGTCGCCGCCAGTCGTCGTCAAGCGTCGCCGTCGTTTCGTCGTCGTCGTCGTCATCGCGGATGTCGCGGTCCGGCGGTCGTCGCCAGCTACCGCAGTCGTTTCGTCTCGTCCCGCCGTCGTTCGTCGTCGTCGTCGTCGTCGTCGTCTTCGGTCGTCGTCGCCCTCGTCTCGCCGTCGTCGGTCGTCACCATCGTCGGCGCTCGTCGTCGAGTCGCTGTCGCGGTGCTGCTCGCGTCGTCACAGTGTCGTCGTCGTCGCCGCCGCCGTCGTCGTCGTCGTCGTCGTCGTCGTCGTCGTCGTCGTCGTCGTCGGTCGTCGCGTGGTCGCTGTCGTCGTGTCTCTGTCGCCGTCGTCGTCGTCGCCGCCGTCGTCGTCGACGTCGTCGTCGACGTCGTCGTCGTCAGTGTCGTCGCCATCGTCGTCAGCGTCGCCGTCCCGTCGTCGTCGTCGTCGTCGTCGTCGTCGTCGTCGTGGTCGCTGTCGTCGTCGTCTCTGTCGCCGTCGTCGTCGTCGTCTCCGCCGTCGTCATCGACGTCGTCGCCGCCGTCGTCGTCGTCGGTGTCGTCGCCATCGTCGTCGTCGTCGCCGTCGTCATTGCCACCGTCGTCGCCGTCGTCGTCGTCGCCGTCGTCGTCGTCGCCGTCGTCGTCGTCGTCGCCGGCGTCGTCGTCGCCGGCGTCGTCGTCGTCGTCGTCACTGTCGTCGTCGTCGTCCTCGTCGTCGCCACCGCCACCGTCGTCGCCGTCGCCGTCGTCGTCGTCATCGTCGTCGCCGCCGTCGTCGTCATCGTCGCCGTCGCCGTCGTCGTCGTCGTCGTCGACGTCGCCCGTCGTCTTGGCCAGTCGGAATCGTTGTCGTCTCGTCGTCGGCCTTGCCGCTCTCGCCGCCGCCACCGTTGATGCCGGCGCCGAGCGGCCCGCGCCGCCTGCGCGGCGGGCTCCGCGTGGAAGGCCCGCTCCGCGCCCCTGAGCTGCGGCTGCCCGGCCGGCGGCGCCACGAACGCCGACGACGGGGCGGTGATGGAGGACAACGCCTCGGCTGCGCGGGGCTCGTCGGAGGGGCACGGCAGCCCGACGACGGCGAGGATCGTCGCATCGTCGCCAGCACCGTTACCACTGCAGCACGTGACTGCACATGCTTTGCATGAGTGGCTGCAGGTGCGCATGCATGTGTCTAGGGCGTGAGTGCGTTGAGCGAGTCGAAGCCACCGAGACTCGAACCTAGAACTCACTAGACACGTCCCAGAGCCAGACCTGCGCAATCACAGCTTGAGAGCTCCTTGGCCTCATCGGGCTCGGCGGCACAGGCGGCGGCGTGCTCCAGCGACTCTCGGGTGCGCCGAGGGATGGTGGAACCACGGAGAGGGGGGGGTCAGCACAAGGGGGTAGGGGGAGCGGGGGGGAGACTTCTTCGGAGGCTGCTTCTTAGAAGGCGACGGTCTTACATCTACAGAGACGGCCTGCGCCTTCTGAGCAGAAGCCTCCTTCTAAGAAGCCTTCTCCCCTCCCCATGCCCCCCTCTGCGCGTGGCTGGGGTCAGCACACCGTGGCCCGAGTGCGCACGCGCTCTCACGGGCAGGAGGGGGGGGGCGCGGAGCGGTTCTTCGTGGACTTGGAAAGATTTTTCCATTCGCGGCCATCACGGGCGTTATTGGGGGGGAGGGGGAGGGGAGGCATAACGTAGCGCTCCCCACCCCTAGACTGTGGTGCCGGACGCACTGCGGCAGTGCCGGGGACGCACTGAAGGGAGGATCGTTACGTTATGGGGGAGGGAGGGGAGGGGGAGGGTAAGGGGGTGGCATAACGCTCGTTATGGCCCAGAGGGTAAAACCAAACACTCTCTTGCGTATGATGCCGTCAAGAGTAGGGGACGCAATAGGCCCGCCCATGGGTCCAACAGAAATCTGCTGCACCTCGAGGGACCGAACTGCTCTGTCGACACACATATATATATATATATACACATTATATAGAGAGAGAGAGAGGGAGAGAGACCACGGCTGGCGAGAAACTAAAAGGTGTAGCTAAGCCTGGGGCGCTGCGAGCCACACGAGCAGCGGAGAATACAGCTCACGCCAGGCTCATCGAGGAGGAAAGCCGAGGCTTAATTATGCAGCGCTTCCTGCCCTGGGTTTCTCTTCCGATCGCACCCGGTATCTGAACACGTTCGGCAGCTGAACGGGCCGTCGATCGAACCCGTTCGGCGCTGAGCGGGCTCAATCCCCTCCGCGGCATCGGAAGTCCAAATATTTTCAGCTGCCCGCATGGAACGATAGGAAAAGGTGGATTCCAGGAGAGCTTGGAAATATTGAATGTATGATTGCCACGATCTCATGACCTCTTGCTCCTCTGAGGAGAGGGCAGGGAAGAGGAAGAGGAAGAGGAGCAGGGCGCTGCCGCGCATGCTGTTCTTTTTCACGGCGACGTGGAGAAGGCATGACGCGCTGCGCACCAGCCGATCCGCGGGACACCCGATTGTTGAAGGGGCCCTGGGACACCCAAATTAATACACACAAATTACCCTGGCGACGTACCCAACCCCTGCGCAAAAGCGGGGCGCAAATAGTTTAGGATACTTTATAAGGGGGCGATGACGGAGCGAGGGTTACATATGTCTGCAGACGGAATTCGGGAGACTCGCAGGACACTGGCTACAGGAAAAGGGCTTGATAAAGCTGATGATTTACAATTCCTGAGCACTCCTAGCCACTTCGAAAACGGGGATCACAGCAGGCCTCGAAAGTGGCGACAGGTTCACAGATCGCAGCCCCGCAGGGACGGCGAGGTCTCATTTGAATCTGCCCGTGGCCCTCACTGTGCTGGGCCCCCCAGCAGGCCTCGAAAATGGCGGCAGTTTCGCAGATCGCAGCCCCCCAGGGATGGCGAGGTCTAATTTGAATCCGCGCGTGGCCCTCACTGTGCTGGGCCCCCCAGCAGGCCTCGAAAGTGGCGACAGTTTCGCAGATCGCAGCCCCCCAGGGAGGGCGAGGTCTAATTTGGATCTGCCGCGATTACCCTCTATGCTGGACCCCCCAGCAGGCCTCGAAAGTGGCGACAGTTTCACAGATCGCACCCCCCCCCCCAGGGATGGCGAAGTCTAATTTGAATCTGCCGCGATTACCCTCTATGCTGAGCCCCCCCAGCAGGCCTCGAAAGTGGCGACAGTTTCACAGATCGCAGCCCCCCAGGAATGGCGAGGTCTAATTTGGATCTGCCGCGATTACCCTCTATGCTGGACCCCCCAGCAGGCCTCGAAACTGGCGACAGTTTCACAGCCCCCCGCAGGCAAGACAGAAAGAGGCAGGAAAGAGGCGGGAGGCGGGAGGAGGAAGGACGCGACCACACTGCTCTATTCAAAACGAATACCCAACCAAGGAGGGTTGGGAATAACAGGATTCCCAATATTTTCCATATGTTATGGGTTTTTGTCTTCCCCCTCACTTCCCATCTTTTCCCATATCTTACTGGGAGTGGACGATTAATTGTGTCTGTGTTTACTCCCCTCCTGAATTGTGCACATGCGCAGATGGAGAAGGATGAATGGAGACCGCGGAGATAGCAAACATGCAAAGGCAGGGGAGCACAAATCTCTGCTCCACGCTCGACTCGTGAGCGTTGTTTTATTCGTCGTTTCGACATTGGGCGGAAAGGGGGGGAGGGGGCGGATCTGGCTCCGGACCTCTGCTTAGTACGACTGCTTGCAGCAGTGCGTCATGTGGCGGAGGGACTCCACCTGCTCGAAACAGGCGCCACATAGAGCCAATATCTACTCCAGGGAGAGGGGGGAGGTGGGGGTACCAGGGCCCGCGCCGATCGGCAAACAAATAATAAGAAAACGGTCAACTACACGCAAGCGTGACCCTCGGCAAGAATGACCCTTTGGCGCACGGCTTTCAGTGGCCGCGGGTCGGCCAAATCCCAGCGCGCAGGCCAGTGCTCAGGGGACCCTTGTGAGGGCATGAGCTGGTTTCGCGGGCGCTGGTTTCGCCGGCGCTGGTTTCGCCCCACTGGTTTCGCCGACGGCTGGTTTCGCCGCCGGCTGGTTTCGCTGGCGCTGGTTTCGCTGGCGCTGGTTTCGCCCCGCAAGTTTCGCCCTGCTGGTTTCGCCGACGGTGGTTTCGCCAGCGCTGGTTTCGCCCCGTTGGTTTCGCCGGCGGCTGGTTTCGCCGGCGGCTGGTTTCGCCGGCGGCTGGTTTTGCCGACGCCGTCGTCGCCGTCGGCGTCGCCGTCGCCGCTGTCGTCGTCGTCGGGTCGGGTCGGGTCGGGTCGGGCGGGCGGGACATCAAATGGTGTGTCGCGCTCGACCGAGCACGCGCGAACCCTAACAGGCGGGTCGGGTCGGGCGGACGGACCCTAGCGGGCGGGGGCGGGTCGGGTCGGGTCGGGCGGGCGGACCCTAACGGGCGGGTCGGGTCGGGCGGGCGGGACATCAAACTGGGGGGCGCGCTCGACCGAGCACGCGCGAACCCCAACAGGTGGGTCGGGTCGGGTCGGGCGGGCGGACCCTAGCGGGCGGGTCGGGTCGGGTCGGGCGGATCCTAATGGGCGGGTCGGGTCGGGCGGGCGGGACATTAAAGTGTGGGGCGCGCTCGACCGAGCACGCGCGAACCCAAACGGGCAGGTAAGGTCGGGCGCGGTCGGACCCTAGCGGGCGGGTCGGGTCGGGCAGTTTCGCCGACGGCAGCTGGTTTCGCCGACGGCAACTGGTTTCGCCGACGGCACCTGGTTTCGCCGACCGCAACTGGTTTCGGCGACGGCAGCTGGGTTCGCCCGGCGACGAAAGCCGCCGTCGGCGAAAGCCGCCGTCGGCGAAACCAGCGGTTGCCCCCGTGAATTGGCGGCGCGCAACATGGGGTAGGGGGAGGAAGGCTTCTTAGAGGGAAACTGCTTCTGAGAAGGTGCCCGTGCCCGTGCCGGCCTTACATCTGTTTTCTAATAAGCAGGGGTGCTTCTAAGAAGCCTTCCCCCCACCCCCTCCCCCCCTTCTGCGCATAGCCGAGTGGGCCGCCCCAAAGGTCACCCCCGCAAAGGTCACTCTGGCGAAGGTCCTTGAGGGCGTTTCCCTACCGCGCGCCGGCCCAAAAAGAGCGCTTCCCGAGCAGTATTTTCGGGCGGCGGCACATCTCGGAGCGACGACGACCAGCAGCGACGACGGCGCCCACGACAAGGCGAAGGCGGGACAACGACAAAATCCGACATAGATAACTCGGAATCTCTGGAAGCCGGCGGTTCCGGAGGATGCGTCGGGCACCGCGGCCGTTCCAGAGCGCTCCAAAGCACCCTGAAAGCATTCTGACATGCTCAGGATAGGCCTGTCCGACACGACGACGTTGTGGTCGGCCAGTAGGCCGCCGCTTCTTCGGCTACCAACCAAGATGGCGCCTCCATGGTCACTGGCGCGCTTCCGCGACAACGGCATCGTCGCTGCAGCGCTGGGCGACCCCAGGAACGCCCTCCCAGAAAGCAGAGGCTGGCGCCGCGCACCCGAGCTCCTCAGAACTGCGAGAGGCCGCTCACCCGGCCAGTGCTCTGGAAAATCAGGAATCGAAGACGTCTCGCGCGAGAGCCTCCTTGAATGACAGGGGGCCATACGTGGATGCCACGGGGGGTAGAGGTAGGGAGACCGGGGGCCAGACGTGGATGCTACGGGGGATACAGGTAAGGGGGCCATATGTTGCTGAGAGGATAGGGGGCTGCACGAGGATGCTAAGGTGGGTTGAGTGTGGCCTGACCTGGCTTACACACATCCGATACAACTGTCCTAAGTGGCTTGGGGGTGAGGAGTAAAGGTCTGCACTAAGTGGGCACCCCCCACTCAGCGGAGATATCCAACCTCACCAGCCACTGAACGCACTTGCAGCCCGCTTGTAGGGTCTGGCCACATCGCACGCTGGGCTTGTTAGAATGCTCCTCTGCTGCCTGGTGGAAGTTCTTCTGTGTTTTCTAAGGACGGCTCCCCCCCAACTCCCGCGGCCCACTTCCACAACAACAACAACAACAACAACAACAATCACTTTACCCGAACGCTCAGTGTTCTCACCAGTGCCAGGGTTTTCATGCGACGCCAGCCAATACCCCCACTTTGTGGGGGGGCAGTGCAAGCTCTACCAAATATCCACACGACTCTTCGCACCACCCACACCCAGCTTCCCGCCCTATGACGTTCGGACACTTCACTTCGTGGCCTGCGGACGACCGTGGCTACTACACTGGCGTGGAGTACACACCCACAGAAGTTGTTAGGACAGCGCGCGCGGGTAGAAATTTTGAAAATTCGTGCAGGTGTTTTTCGAGGACCTACGGTGCGATTCGTGTGATTTTATGATGCGCGGTGCTAAAATTCTTAAGAAGCCCAATGTTTTTTGGAGATTTCGGCGTGCGCGCGCGAAGAAAAAACGAATGTGTCCCGCATGGTATTATTTGACACAAAAGCAAGTACAATAAATACACAACAAAAAAAAAAAACCCCAACAACAAAAAAAAAAAAATAAAAACAAAAATAGCAAAAAACAAAAAAACAAAAAGAGAACAAAAAACATACAGAAAATACCAGAAATACAAGAAATTATTTGACAGGGATGATGGCCCTGGCAGGTGCGCAACCGGTGTCGCAGAAGTTCGAAAAAGTTGCTCGCAAAAGCCCGTTTGACAGAAATGTTTAAAAAGTGTTGGTTTCCTACGAATCCGCAAGAGCGCGCGGGATGAGATTTTGACATTTTTGTGTTGAAAAACCATTGGTTTTTTGATGTTTTTATGTTAAAATCGCTCCGAACACTAAGCTTTTGGAAGGATTTCGTCTTGCGCGCGCGAATGTCCACTTTACCTTATTTTTTGCAAGGGATTCTTGAAATTTGATTATATTAGAACAAGAAATGTCATTTTATAGTGTTTTTTTTGCAAGGGAAAACGGATTACAACAAAACAACCGGATCTGGACCCCATCCACTTTTCTGAAGCTTTCGCGAAAAAATGATGAAAATGTAGCTGCGGCCTAGGCGCGGCGTGGGGGCCGTGCACCAGGGGCCCCAACAATAATTATTCTTTAGAATTAATAATGTTCAACAACAACAACTTTACCCGGATCTCCAGTGTTCTCACCAGTGCCAGGGTTTTTCATTCGACCCAACAAACAACCAAATTAAACCCAATTTTTAGAAGCCAATACGCCCCACTTTGTGGTGGGCAGTGCAAGCTCTACGCAAATTCCCACACGACTCTTCGCCACCTACTCCACACCCAGCTCTTCTCCGCACCTATCGACGTTCGGCACTTCACTTCGTGGCCTGCGGACGACCGTGGCTACTACACTGGCGTGGAGTACACACCCACAGAAGTTGTTAAGCCTACGTTCGTACACCCACAGAAGTTGTTAAGCCTTGTTAACCCACAGAAGTTGTTAAGCCTTCCACAAAACATCTGTTTTGCATGTGTTTTTCGAGGACCTACGGTGCGATTCGTGTGATTTTATGATGCGCGGTGCTAAAATTCTTAAGAATCCCAATGGTTTTTGGAGATTTCGGCGTGCGCGCGCGAAGAAAAAACGAATGTGTCCCGCATGGTATTATTTGACAGGGATGATGGCCCTGGCAGGTGCGCAACCGTTTTCGCAGAAGTTCGAAAAAGTTGCTCGCAAAAGCCCGTTTGACAGAAATGTTTAAAAAGTGTTGGGTTTCCTACGAATCCGCAAGAGCGCGCGGGATGAGATTTTGACAATGTTTTGATGAAAAACCATTGGTTTTTTGATGTTTTTATGTTAAAATCGCTGCGAACACTAAGGTTTTGGAAGTATTTCGTCTTGCGCGCGCGAATGTCCACTTTACCTTTTTTTTTTTTGCAAGGGATTCTTGAAATTTGATTATATTAGAACAAGAAATGTCATTTTCTATTGTTTTTTTGCAAGGGAAAGCGGATTACAACAAAACAACCGGATCCTGTACACACCCTCTTTTCTGAGGCTTCCTCACGAAAATGATGAAAATCTAGCTGCGGCCTAGGCGGCGCAGGGGGGGCGCGCACCAGGGGGCCCAACAATAATTATTCTTTAGAATAAATAATGTTCAACAACAACAACAACGACGGAAAGGCGTGCACTCCGGCCCCGGTCAGGGCCCGAGCCTCTGGTGTCACTCCGCCGGTGGACGGGCGCACACTCCGGCCCCGTGGGTCTGTTGGCCTGAGACGCTGTGTGACGACGAATTCTCCGGCCCTGCGCCGCGGCGGGCAAACGTACACTCCGGCCCCATATGCCCCGTCATCTGTGCTGTTCCCTCCAAAGAAAACGCTCCCCGTGAGCTACCCCCTTCCCCGGCCCCGTGTGCAACCCAGACACCCTCAGGGACCCTCACGACGACGACGACGACGGCGGCGACGACGACGACGACGACGACGACAACGACGACGACGACGGGGATCCTGAGGACTCCTCGGGAGCCCTGAGGAGTGAGTCCTAAGGTGTCCTTATGCATCCTTGGGGGCCCTGAAGAATGTAAAGATATCCCAAGGAACCCTGAACAGGCCCGCAAGATCCTGAGCAACCCTGGCGAGATCCTGAATAATGCTTGGGGAATCCACCGGATTTCTGTGAGGTCCTGAGGAGTCCTGGGTTCTCGGGAGGAATCCTGATGGACCCTGACGAATCCTGACGAATCCTGAGGAGTCCTGATGAGTCCAGAGGAAGCCTAGGGGATCCTGAGGAGTCCTTGTGTGTCCTGAGGATTCCTGTGCAATTCTGAAGAATGCTGAGGGGTCATGGGAAATCCCGAAGGGTTCCTGAAGGGATGAGCGGTGCTCTGAAGGGATCCTGAGGAATCCAGTGGGGTCGTAAAGAGCGTTCAGGCATCCTGGAGAACCTTTGAGGAGGATCCTGAGGCATCAGTGTGGATCCTGATGAGCAAGCCTTCGGACTCTTCGGAAGGGTGGGGTCCTGGCGAACCCTGAGGAGTCCTTGGGGATCCTGAAGAATCCTGACTTGTCCTGAAGAGTCCTTGCAGGTCCTGAAGAATTCAATAATATACCGAGGAATCCTGAGCAGCCCCTCCGGATCCTGAGGAACCTTGAGGAGATCCTGAAGAACCCTTGGGGGTCCTACGGGTTCCTGTGGGGATCCTGAGGAATCCTGTGGACTCGGGAGGAATCCGGAGGAATCTTGAAGGGCCCAGAGGAATCCTAGCGAATCCTGAGGAGTCCTGATGAGAGCCCATAGGAAGCCTAGAGGATCCTGAAGAATCCTTGTGGATCCTGGGGAATGCTGGGGTATCCTCAAATATGCGAAGGAGTCCTGAGGAATCCTGAGGGGCACCCTAAGGGGATCCTGAAGAATCCTTAGGGCTCCTTCGGGGTCTTCACGCATCGTGAGGAACCATGGGGGATCCTGGGAATAGCCGTGGATCCTGAGGAGGAATCCACATGACTCTTTTGGAGGAGGGGGGGGTCCTGGGGAATCCTGAGGAGTCCTCGGGGATCCTGAAGAGTCCAGACGAATCCAAAGGAATCCTGATGAGCCCAGAAGATGCCCAGGGGATCCTGAAGAATCCTAGCATGTCCTGAGGATTCCTGAAGAGCCCAACGGAATCCTGAGAAACACCAGGGAGAGGGAGATCCTGAATAATCTTTTGGGGTCCCAAGGGTTCCTGTGGGATCTTGGGGAACCCTGGGGCTTCGGGAGGAATCCTGAGGAATCCTGCGGGATCCTGAAAAATACTGACGAATCCTGAAAAGCCATGATGAATCCAGAGGAAGCCTTGGGGATCCGAATAAATCCTGCGGAATCCTGAAGAATGCTAAGGAGTCCGGAAGAATCCTGAAGGGCACACAGAGGGGATCCCGAGGAATCCTTGGGAACCCTAAGGAGGCCTTCAGCATCCTGAGGAATCTTGGGGGATCCTGGTGAATCGTTGTGGATCCTGAGGAAGAATCCATCGGACTCGTTCGGAAGGGAGGGTCCTGATGAGTGCTGAGGAATCCTGGGGAGTCCTGAAGAGTCCTGAGATGTCCTGAGGAATCCGTGGGGATCCTCAAAAATCGGAAGATATCCTGAAGAATCCGGAGGAACCCGACGGAATCCTGATAACCCCATGGGGAGATGAAGAAGAATCCTTGGGGATCCCCAGAACTCCTGCGGGATCCTGAGGAATCCTTGGGACTCGGGAGGAGTCCTGAAGGATCCTGAAGGGTCCTGAGGAATCCAAAGGAATCCGGATGAGTCCAGAAGAAGCCTGGGGGATCCTGAGGAATCCTTGTGGGTCCTGAGAAATCCTTGGGATTCTTTTAAAACATGCTAAGGAATCCCTATGAATCCTGAGGGGCACCCTGGGGGGATCCTGAGGAACAAGGGGGAACCGTAAGGAGTCAGTAGGCGTCCTGAGGAGACATGGTGGATCCTGAGGAATCCTGAAGAATCCGGAGAAATCCTTGGGGATCCGGAAAAAATTCGTAGATATCCTGAATAATCCTGAGGAGCCCAACGGAATCCTGAGAACCTCATGGGGGGATCTGAAGAATCATTTCGGATCTCAAGGATTGCCTG
>CAUYUJ010003370.1:456396-587483 GCA_963575745.1 Prorocentrum cordatum
GGGGGGCGAATGAGGACCGGTGCGGACGAACGGGTAGCGACTTCGAGGCCAAAACGAACCAGCGGCACGCAGCTAGTTTTCCTGGCGCCTCCCGGCGCCGGCAGACGGGCCGTGAATGCAAGAAAGCGCCCCTCGGCGGAGACGCGTCGGCTGCATGCAGCAGATGTCGTCGCCCCCCTCCTTTCCTGATTCCCCCGCGGTCGCCCCCCGATTGGAGGAAAAACAAAAAGGACGAGAAGCAGGAGGGGACAGAGGAGGAGCAGGAGGAGGATCGAGGAGGAGAAGGGAGGGAGAAGCATCGGATGGAGGAGGAGTAGGAGGAGGAGGAGGAGCAGGAAGAGGAAGAGGAGGGAGGCAGGGAGGGAGGGAGGAAGGGTAGGAGGGAGGGAGGGAGGGAGGGTCGTCGTCGTCGTCGTCTCCCTCCTCCACCTCCTCCACCTCCTCCACCTCCTCCTCCTCCTCCTCCTCGTCCACGGCCTCCAGCTCCGCCACGTCATCCACGGGACTCAAGACTGCGGATGGCGTCCTCCTCCTCCTCCTCTTCCTCGTCTCTGGTCAGCCTCTTCCTTGTCCTCCTCCAGCGATGATTCGGTTCGCCAAGTCGATTGTTCCCACACCTTCGCATTCGTTGAGTTTTGTAATTCTCTATTTTCCTTTCTCGTCCTCCGCCCCTCTCTCCCTTGGCCTCCTTCCACCTTCGCTTCTTCGGTTCGCCCTGGGCTTGGCTCGGCTCCTGGATCTCCAGCCCTCGTTGTGTTTGTATTGGATCGCCCCTCGCGCATGGTGGCCGCGCGACAAACACATCCTCCTGTTCCTCTTTCTCCCCACCTCCTCCTCATCCTTCCTTTTCTGACTTGATTGCGTCGTACATCTATCATCACCACGGCGTCAACTTTGCGTGTCTCTGGAGTTCTCACAGCAGGAGAAGGGAGGATAAACAGAATATTGCCGATTCGGGGCACGCAAAAGCCTCCGCAATCGTGGTGTCCTCCGCAGGGACCAGAGATCCGATATCTTGACTTGTTCAACGCACCGGGTCCCCAGAATCCTCGACCCTCTCCTCAGGGCCTGCTTTGCATCCTGGGTCGAAGGCCGCGCACAGCGAAAATCCTCCGTACGAATCTTGTTCAATACGTTGGAGGTCTGGGGACCTCTGGAGTCCTCTGGGGGATCCCTGGCAACCACGAGGAGGAGGAGGAGGAGGAGGAGGAGGAGGAGGAGCCAGAGGGCCAGAGGAAGCCCGCCACATCGAGGACGAGAAGGGAGGAGGAGGAGGAGGAGGAGGCGGAGGAGGAAGAGGAGTAGGAGGAGGGGGAGGAGGCCCTCAGGGTGCACCCTTGAGGGGTCTGCAGGCGGGCAGTCCGCTTCTTGCTCGCCAGACGTCCTCGCGTCACGAGAAAATCACAAACGAAAGCTCATGGGCCACTTTCAGTCTTTTGGGGGCCCTCACCTGCCTCCGGAGCCGTCAGAAAACAGCTCGGGATGAAAGGCCCGGGTTTAGACTCGAGGAAACGCAAACGTGGACTTCCGGCACGTGGGTTAGCAAAGGGCCCCTGCGGCGGGTACATCAGCCACATACGAGAAAGATACCTTGCTCCAGGCAGCCTAGCGGCACATCCTTCATCGACCCTGAGCTTCGCAGGCTGCCCCAAGGCTCAACAAGCCGATCTGGAGATAAGAGACTGTCGTGGGGCGCCCAGTACCCGCCGTTGACAGGACAACGTTTTATCGTGTGCGGCCAGTGTTTTTCCCCGGTCCGTGGATCTGGCGCCCACGCGCCAGATCCACGGATCCTCAAGTCACGTCGTCGTGTGTCCGGCCCGACAGACCTCTGAGGTCCACGCGGTGCAGAGGTAGCAGAACCCGTCGGAGTCCTGGGTCCTCCGCCCCCACGTCCCCGCCTCCGTCTCCCTTTCAGGACCACTTGCTTTGCTATGCAGTCAAACTGCTACCACAATGAACGCGCGATAAGGAGCGAGGCCCCACTTCGGCCCCAGGGAGCGCCCGGGTGCACGAGGGGCGCCGAGGGAAAAGGAAGCCCCTTGATCCGAACTCGACCCAGTCCTCATTTCAGCGTCTTGACATACTGCAGACGCACCAGCGAGAGCATTGCTGTTCAAAGGCAGCAAACGTTCTGACTGCACGCAAAACCACCGCCAACGCTACCGAGGTTGCGGCGACAACGTGGACCCGTTGAACGGAGGCTCTGTGGTGGTCATCAGATACGGCGAACGCACCAACAAAAACACAACTTTGCAAATTATCTGAATAGAAAACATGTCGATAAGGCAACTCATACCCCTGCGATGGTCAAAACAAACACCCTAGGTGATTCAGTTTTCCCAAGCCAGCACGACATTAGGGGAACGAGAAGAGAAGTAACCATATGATTTCACTACAGAAGATGACTTTTGACAAGCGCGTTCCACGAAACGCAAAGTAACTACTCGCAAATGGCCTGGATCCGCCGCGGGGGACTTGTGATCCATGACGTCGAAGCAGACATGTGTACTCCGGACGTTTGCGATTAGGCACTTTGCGAGCAGTGGACCGCGCTCGGTGAGACTTGGAGGAGACAGAAAGGGGGAACGAGGAGGACGGAAGAGTCCCTGGAGGCTTCCGTCGCCACGGCTGGCGCAGCCCAGGCACGTTCTGAGCAGAGTTTGCCCGAAGGCCCAGGCGACCAACGTTTTGAAAATGAATCGGGCCGTTGTGCTCGCAAACGTCCACGTGTGCCTGCCTTTTCGGGCCCCGGCACCGTAAGAAAACTACCTGGGCGGAGAAGTCGGCCCTGCGAAAGGAGTCGAGCGGCCCCGAAGTCCACGTCTCGACCAAAATTGAGCCGCCCGATGTCTAGAACGTATGCTCGACCAGTGTGCCTACATGACTCTTGGTCCTCGGGGCAGCAGGCTCATTTGAAATAGCTTGCGACACATTAACCCCGAACTGCCTACAACATTTACGCCCTCCTCGCTGGGACTAGAAGGCTCGATATACAACATTTCACCAGTCCACGGGCCTATTGGTTGGAGGGCGCCGGGGGGGCAGCGTTGTTCCCAGGGCGAGATCCAAGGACGCTCGGCCTGCGTGGTTGATCCGTCAATAGCAATCCTTACGACCCCCATTCGCAAGGAGCTCGGATCTTAGGCTTGCTCTTACCGACGATTGGGCTGCTTAGGTCTGCTCTTACCCTACGAGCATTGACACCTCCTCCGTCGTCCCAGAAACATAGATCGCGTTCGCTGCCCCTCAATGGGATTCAACCTATAGGGTCATGAACGGGCGTGGCCAAAATCCGGTGCCACTGCGTGCCACTGCACAGAGCTGACAATCCCCAGACCCCCGACGTCACGCCTTCCAGGGCTACTCGCAGTTGATGTCCCTATAGGCAAAGTGACCTTTTCATAAACGGTTTCCGAGGGCTGCGGAGGAACCAAATTCAAGCGCGCCAGCCAGTGCTGGGGGGGACCACTGCTGGGGCGTGCGTAAAATACTTCACTCGATTTGGGATTGTTCGCACGTTGCGTCGCTCGCTTCGAAACAATCGCACACGTCCTCGAACGTGAACTTGCATTCTGCATCAACCGCCCTCAACCGCACGCACGGCGCCATAGTGGTCATGCGCTGCCTTCCCCCCCTTCCCCACTTGGAAATGTAATACTGGTCGGAAGAGTCTCGGCCCGCAGGCCGCGAGTTCAGGTTTGCACGATGGGGGGGGCCAGGACGGGCGAGGGGGGCGGGTGCGCTGTGCCTTTTCTTCATCATCCGCTTCAAAGCACCGGCACGCGTTCTTCAGACTTGACTTCGCACGCTGACGAAAACGCGGCACAACAATCGTGCGCGATTCATCATTGCATCCAGATCTGACATCTAGGCATTTTCAGCGCAAGCCCCAGTGCGGGACCGCACAAAGGGTCACTCCGACAAAAAGTTAGCCGACCGACTTCCCTGGGGCCGAGTGGCCATCCTGGGCAGTTTTTGTTCATGGTCCCAGGGCTCAAATGGGCACCCAGCGTCTTGGAACCTGCACAAAGGCTTGACGTCGCGATTTTAGTGACGCTAGAGGACTGCGAACCTCACGCAGCCTCGTCTCTACCACGGGGTTGTAGTGACCGAACATGTGCCCCAAACATGATCCGAATGTGACCGAAACCGGCGCCGAACTTTTCCCGAATGCGCCAGACTGTGACCGAATGTTGTGGTTCGATACAAACGTGACTTTCAATTCCGGTTACAATTTCGGCCACACCACGTTTTCGGTCGCAGGTTCGGGCACATGTTCCGTCACCGATTTTGACTGGCCACTTACCTTTCCAGCTGATAGGGGCCGGGCGCCATGACAGACCTCCCTTCAAAATCCATATCCTCAACTAGCAACGAGCTTATCCATATCTCTAAGACTACACACCAAAAAGGCGATGAGAGTCTTGGGGATACGCCCTCAGAAACTGCGGGGATCCCGATGATCGGAATCGAGATAAGGCGATGCCAATCATAGGGATAGGGATGTGCTTCAGGCTTGTAACCGCTGGACCTGCCCATGAAGCGCGCGCTTGCTCGAACTTAGAGGCGGACCCAGCCGCGGCGATGGGGGCACGCCAGGAGGCCCAGAACTAACAGAAACTCAAGCAGGCAAGTGGCACTGCGACCCCTGCCCAGCTTTGTGGGGGGACCCAATTGACCCGCACCGCAGGTCACTCCAGCGTTGGGTCACTGTCACATGCAGTCGAATCCAGCCTGCGCCCCCTCCTCGTCCCCAGGGCACAAGTGTCCGTGGCCAAAGGTGCCATCGGCTTTGCGATCCACTCCGAAACCCAGTGGGACACTCTGGTGACCGAGAGGGGTGCTCTGGGCACTGGGGGCCTCCTTGAGAATCTTCGGGGCACCGAAGGCCATGCACACCTCTGGGAACACTCGGTCCGACGCGATCTGGTCCTCCCCTAAGGACAGCATAACCCTCCCCCACCCCCAGCCAGGACCCACTCCCGACCTGGTGCCCCAGGGGATCCTGACTGGGGGTGGGTGTATGCTTTTGTCGGGGGGCTCCTGGGGGGAGGCATAAAACACATTCACTGCTGGCCATGATCCCATGGATCACGAAGTCGGGAGTGGGGGTCCTGACTGGGGTTGGGGGCGTTGTTTCTTCTTCTGAAGACCATCCCCCTCCGAGCTAGGATTCCCGGGGGCACCAAGTCGGGAGCGGGGGTGGGTTGTTGAGGGGCGACGATAGGAGGGGGCAAGCTCAGGGGGGGGATACATCGACCTGGAGTCGGCGACACACCTCCAGGAACCGATGGAGACATCCGAAAAACACCTGAACCTCGAGCCCTCCTCCTCCTCCTCCTCCTTCTCCTCCTCGTCCTCGTCATCGTCCTCCTCATCCTCGTCCTCGTCGTCTTCGTGCTCGTCCTTCTCCTCTTCCTCCTCCTTTTCCTCCTCCTCCTCCTCCTCCTCCTCCTCCTCCTCCTCCTCCTCCTCCTCGTCTCGAGCCTCGAGCCTCGAGCGAGCACCTGAGCCGATTCCCCCCGAAACGTTGCCCCTGGAGGCTGTGCCATTCCCTCCTCGAGGGGGCCGTCGTCCTTCTGGCAGGAGGGCAGCGCGCAGGGCAGAGGTCCCACCTCGTGTGGCTGAGCAAAAAAAAGCTCGGACGCCCGCGACCGATGTGCGGCATGGCGGGGCAAGCCGCTTGCGCGCGCAGCAGCAGCAGCAGCAGCAGCAGCAGCAGCAGCAGCAGCAACAGCAGCAGCAGCAGCAGCGGCAGCGGCAGCGGCAGCGGCAGCGGCAGCGGCAGCAGCGGCAGCGGCAGCAGCAGCAACAGCAGCAACAGCAGCAGCAGCAGAAGCAGCAGCAGCAGCAGCAGCAACAGTAGATTACCATCGCTTGGGCGTCGCTTGAGGGGGGTCGATAAATGGGGGGGAGGAAGGTGCACTTCTCGGGTCCTAAAGTCCCCCTGGGGGCCCCATAGGGTCCCTTAAGGAGCGCTGGAACGCCCCTTTCCTGCAGCCCTCGCTGCCCCCGCATGTACCGCCCCCCGCCCCATAGCGCGACGCCCAACCATCGCTCGGTTGCCCATTTCTCTGGTATGGTTCGGTTTCGTTCCTTTCTGTTTTCGCCAGATGATTCAGGATGCTCCTCGATGGTCCTCGGCGAAGGAACACGCACACGTCCGAGCGATCCCCAGGCATACAAGAAAGAGAAATGATCAATGCCAACCTGACGGGTACCCAGACGTAGGGCCAAGCTGCTGCGATAAGGAGCGCCACATAAGGAACGAAGCCCCTCCTTGGCGCCGGGAGAACCTGCGAGGCGGGCTGGAGAAACAGCCACGCACTGACCCAAAGAGCAGCGAGCCCCTTCCGACCCCAAAGCGGTCCTCATGCTTCTCGGCTGTTGGACACCTCCCAGGGGGGGTCCGAGCAGAATGGGGTCGAAGGGCCGCGTCACATCGCTGGTGCATCGGCGATGCATCGGCAACGTCGGCGATGCATCGAAGACGTCGGCGTGGGGAAACACGGGCTCCGCATCGAGCCGCATCGCCTTTGCATCGGGGATGCGGCGCGATCCTCCGACCCCAGCTACCCTGACCCCATCTAGGAGGCCTGGAGCTGCGCGGGGCGTAGACCCGCACATATGATTCGCAATCGCAGCGCTTCCCTTCACCTCGGCGGCAGAGGGCCACCGTCGGGCCCAAGGACCATCCAGCACTGTTCCGGGGATGCCAGCTGACCCCCGGGGAAGGGGTCGTCGGGGGCTCTGGGGCCGCGGAGAGCGAGGCCGGAGGCGGGCGCGAGGGCGCGAGGCGGGAGCGAGGGCGGGAGGCAGGGAAGCGGAGGAGCGGGAGAAGGAGGAGGAGGAGGAGGAGGAGGAGGAGGAGGCGGAGGAGGAGGAGGGGGGGAGGAGGAGGAGAGGGCGGAGGAGTACGGCTGGGAGGAGGAGGAGGAGGATGAGGAGGAGGCGGAGGAGGAGGAGGAGTAGGAAGGAGGAGGAGGAGGAGAAGGTAGGAGGAGGAGGAGGAGGAGAGGTAGGAAGGAGGAGGAGGAAAAGGAGGGGGGGAGGAGGAGGAGAGGAGGTGAGGAGGGAGGAGGAGGAGGCGGAGGAAGAGTGGAGGAGGATGGAAGGGGGATGGAGGAGGAGGCGGAGGAGGAGGAAGGAGGAGGTAGGAGGAGGGGGAGAGGGGAGGATGGAGGAGGAGGAGGAGGAGAAGGAGGATGCGGAGGAGAGGAGCAGGGAGGAGTGATGAGGAGGAGGAGGAGGACGAAAAGGAGGAGGAGGAGGAGGAGGAGGAGGAGGACCTGAGGAGGAGGAGGAGGAGGAGGAGGAGGAGGAGGAGGCGGAGCGTGAAGGAGTCCAGATCCTAATCACTCTACCCTTCCTCCCTTCCCAGTCGCGCCTGCTCCACGATGGAGTCGAAGGAGGCTCGGCACAACAAATGCCTCTGACGCCTCCGCGTTGGGAGACGCGTGGCCAACCTCACGGCGCCTATCAACTGGTCGGCTTGGGAGAGGGACAATGGAAGCGAACTCTGATGGGACGCTAAACGATGTGTGTGATAACACGCAACAACAAAGGCCAGGGATCCGCCTCGCAGACCAAGGAGGAAGAGAGGGTCCCCTGGGAGAAATGAGCGCAGAGCCATGGAGGCGATATACTGTAACCTGCGGCAACTACATATATAGTGATTGACGTTATCTGGAGCATCGCACCCGAAGATGCACTGAGCATCAAGCCGGGCCATCGTGCGACTTGTGACCCATGACCCAAGCCACGATCTGAGAGCAATCTGGGACCACGCGGGGGGGGGGGGGGGCAACTGCAGCAGCCCCATCGTGGCGTCCTCTATCCCTTCCCAGTCGAAGGAGGGAGCGAAGCGACGACGGACACGAACGAGGATGCGAGCGGGGAGGGAGGGGGTCGGGTACAGGGCAGCCTGGAAACAAAGCTTAAACTTCCCCTCCCACCGCGGTCCCCCTCTCGCTTCTTGAACCGTGGGGTCCCGAAACACATGCAGGGCAGCCGCTCCGCCCTGAGTCAGAGCGCGTTGGAGGAGACGAGAAGGAGGACGGGCGGAGAAATCGAAGGAGGGAGGACGAGGAGGAAAACCTAGTGAGGCCCACTCAAGGGTGCTAGCGATAGACTCGGACTGCCAGAACTCGGGGGCGTGCCGCGGAGACTGCCACCATGCCGCGGGTCCATGGGAGACCACGGCCGTTCGCAAGCGTGCGATCTGAGCCTGCCATGTCGAGAGTGTCGCCAACGAACACCGCATCAATGCGGCCGCATTCATGGAAAGGATACTCGGCAAACGAGGTAGCCCCCAGGAGTGGAGTTCGAACCGCTCCGGGTGCGAGACTATCGTGCACGGGGCGCGCATAAGTCGAGCAAAAAGCATCCTCTCACGTACGGCCATGGCCCGGGGCATGAAGAACAGTTGTGCTTTATAGGAGAGCACGGGTAAGGCACGCTGCACATAAAGCTCTACGCATCTACCAAAATGGGCTCCTGAGCTGGCAATCTCAACGGTTCTCGACAGGAGCTTCCGGGCGGGTCCACTCCACTGGTCCAAAGAAGTCGCCGCGGGACCGAGCCAGACTCCTAGATAGATCAATTTGCCGACGATGTTAAAGGCAGCCCAATGGAGGGAATGAAGCGGAGGGAGGGCGACGCCGACTCAAGAGGTCCATCGAAAGGGACAGCATTGCACTTCGACGTTTTGAGTCTTAAATTCGCAAGCATCCTTGCAAACGCAAATACACGGGCTAGCACGAAGTATCCCCGCCGCCTCCACACCACAACCCCCACATCATCAGCGCATGCCCGAGTGCAACCACGCTTCTTGGCGTCTACATGAATGGTGATATCTTCGAGAAACGGGTTAATCGCAAAGATGAAGACTGTGCCGCTCAGAGGGCATCCTTGCAAAACCCCTGAATGCATTCAATAAATGAGCTCAAGCATGCACGCGACGTCAAAGTAGCAAGGATTCAGGCGGTAGAACACAGACACTGCGAGGAGGAATCCCGACGGCAGCCTGTGACACCTAAGACTCATGAGCATCCACTCTTGCCTCGCCGAGGGGAAGGCCTGCGCAAAGTCGAACGACAGAAGCGACGACGGCGACATAACAGCCCCAAGATCAACGGCTATCCCCTCGGACGGCGCGGCACGGCCCCTCTGCGCCAGAACGTTCCGGGAAAGGTCCGCCGGAACGTTCTGAGAACGCCCGCTGGAACGTCCGGATCCGCGCGCGTCTCCCGGCCGCGGGCGAAATGCGCACGAATTGATGCTAGCCATGCGCGCTACCGTGTCGAGGTCAACAATGTTGTTAACAAAATTCCGCCCTGGGATGAACCCCCTCTGGCATCGCGCTGCCAGCCCGCGCACAGCCGGGGTGATCGCTCGGTTTAAAGTGCCCCCTAAAACTTTGTTGGCTGTATTTTTCAAACCTAGCGGGCGAGTGTGCCCGGCAGATCTGGTGAGGGCCTCGAGCTCATCGGCTTCGCCTGCAACTTGTTTCGGGAGAAACACCGCTAGCGATTCTGAAAACCACGAGGGCATCGGGCCGCCAGACATAATCCAGAGCAGACAATTGTAGAGAATCTGGGTTCCATGACCCACTCGCCAGGCCCGGAAGTGAAGACCATCGGGCCCCGGGGCACTATCGGAGGAGCGAGCGAGGAAGGAGCGGAGGAGCCGAAGAGTCGGGGGAGGAAGGGAGGAGAAATCACGGCTGGATTTGAACCGCTCAGTATGTCTTTCGGCTGCCCGTGGAACGGGCGAGCACTCCTCGAAGACTGGGCGCCAGTACTGCGTGAGAGCCTCGAGGTTACCTGCAGGGTCCACCGCGCTCGGCTCTGTAGCGCCAGAGCCTTCGGTTGCCGAGGTGATGCAGGCCAAATATTTTCGCCGAGGTGATGCAGGAGGAGGAGGAGGAGGAGGAGGAGGAGGAGGAGGAGGAGGAGGAGGAGGAGGAGGAGGGGGGAGAGGTGGAGAGGTGGGAGAGGGGGAAGAGGAGGAGGAGGAGGAGGAGGAGGAGGGCGCGGGAATGCAGGGCTGGCGCGGCGGATCCGCCACGGCCTCCCGCCGGCGCCCTTGCCGGGGCCAGGCGTGGCCCCCTCCTGCCCGACACTCGGGGGCTGCTGAAGGTGTCCCTGGGCCTCCCACGGGGGCTGGGAGTATGTCTGGGAGCTGGGACTCTGATCGACGAAGGAGACTTGCTGTTCTGCCGCTATCCTGGGCCATGCTGGGCGATAAGTGGGTCTCTCCTGCAACTGTCCTGCCACCTTCCCGCGCGTCGCCGAAACAACCGGTACTGGGTACCCGTCCCGGTGAAGCAAAGGGGATTGAGAGACTGGCGCACAGAATAACACAATGAGAGAGTACTCACGTCTGCCAGCGTGGGCCCCTAAAAGGTATGTTATTGCACTCTCGGTTTGCAATGCTTGTGATGCAACCTGTATTGGTTACAACCTACGTGTTACAATCTGCGTCCCTCCCATATCCTCCTCCTACCCTCTGTCCCTCTCCTCCTCCTCTTCCTCACCCTCCTGCTCCTTCCCCCTCCCCCTCCCCCACCCCCCTTTTCCTCCTGCTCACCCTCCTGGTCATCCGCCACCTCCACCTCCACCTCCTCCTCCTCCTCCTCTTCCTCCTCCTCCTCCTCATCCTCCTCCTCAGTGCGCAGATCCCCCTTTCCGATTGCGCAGAACATGGTCGGGTGTTTGTGGGGCAATTCTAGGTCGGCTATGACGCGCGTCCACGCATGGAGAACGTATCAGCGCAATGGGAAGGACTTGGTGGGAGGGATAGAATGGCAGATGCTGCGCGAGCGCACCTGTCTTGCCTCTCTCCCTCCTCCTCCTCCTCCTCCGCCTCCTCCTCCTCTCCCCTCTCGCCCCTCTTCCTCGTACGATGCTGCCGTCGATGACGGCGATATCGACGATGACCACATCGACGACCACGACGACGACGACGACGGCGTCGACGTCGACTTCGACGTCGAAGATTACGACGACGACGACGACATCCACGACGACGACGACGAGGACGACGCGACGACGACGACGGCGTCGACGTCGACATCGATGACGACGACGTCGACGACGATACAACCATGACGACGACGACGACGACGACGACGACGACGACGATGGCAGAAGCGACGGCGCTGAGGACGGCGCCGACTGAACCGCGGCCGTCCCTCGCTGGCCTTGCCTCGCCGGCCACTCCTCTTTTCGCCCTCATACGGGCCCTGCGCGGCCCCGTTCCCGCTCCGCTGGAGGGGCCCCTCCCGCTAGCCTCGCGCGCGGTCGGCCCCTGCCGTCGCTGGAGCCCGCGCCCGCCCCCAAGGATGAGGGGCAACGATGAGGGCGGGACTGGCATACCCAGACCCCATCGAGCAATGAAGAAGTCACGAAGGAAGGTTTTTCGCTATTTTCGGCCTCTGGGGGCCCTTACTGGGCCTCGGGGCCGTCAAGAAACGACTCAGGACGAAGAAGCGGTCCCGGGGAATGCGTCGAGACCTCTGGGGGTCGACGTTATGAAAAAATCAAGACGTCGGGGGTCTGGGTATGGAGGGACACATCGACCTGGAATCGGCGATAGGGCCCCGAGAGTGACTCCTCACGTTGCTGGGCAGGTTGGGGCTATCGGGCCCCTATCGGCGATCAGTGGGCGATTGGGGGTCGATGCGTCCCCCCTACGCCTATCCTCCCCGATCATTGCCCGTGAAAGGAGGCGGCGGGGTGGCAGGGGCGAGGGCGAGGGCCCCAGGGCCCCCCTCTGGCGTCCAGATTCGGCGCCCGAGCCCGCTCGGCCGCCGAGCGGGGCAGCCGATGTGGGCTCAGTTACGACGCTGTGGGCTGGGAGCTGAGCCCGCTCGGCCGCCGAGCGGGCTCGATCGTGGGCCCGGTCGGCGGCCGAGCGGGCTCGGACACCGAACGGGCTCAGAGGGGAGCCCTGGGGAGAGGCTGCCAGAGGTGGCCCTGGCCCCGGATGTTGCCTCGAGTGGAGCCGGTGCGGGCATCCCACTGCGCGCACGCCGTCGCGTAACAAGCGCTCGGCTGAGGAGCGCTCCGACAGGAGCGCGAAACGTCCCTTGCACCACGAGGTGGCGCGACTCCCCCTCCACACATCCAGGGTCTCGTGGCCCAAGACGACGCTGGGCTTCTCGCGCCGTTCTGGGGGCCCCCTGGTGATGCAGAGCCTGACAAGGGGCTGGGGCTTTCGAGCGCCAGCGGCCAGCATGCTCGCGAGGGCCGCGCCTGGTGATTGAGACGAAGCTGGGACGACGACACCTTCGGGAGAGAGCAAATCAGGAATCAATCTCTGAGAGACGGCGGCAGAAAGTCGAGCAAGGCGAATCGCGAAAACGGCAGCTCCAAACCGATCCCCGGGCCCCGCACGAGGTCCAAATACGCCAGGTCCTCCGAGCCACGCCCTGCCGTGGCGACGAGGGGGCCCCCGAAGGTCAACAACGTCAACAAAGTTGCCTCAGCTCGCCTTCCTCTGAGGAAGGATCAAGCGGGCGCCGCGGCCGTTCCAGCACGCCCTGCAGAGGTCCGAGAGCGTCCCAGAACGCTCTGGAACGACGAGGCCTGGCCAGGCCAGGAAATAAGCGCCAACGCCGGCACAGGGGCTTGACCCCACCGGGGGGAGATGGCCCTGGATTTCGAAGTTGGAAGTAACTGTTCGGCCACCCAGGAGGCCCGACTCTTCCCACCATCGTCAGAATCGGGATCACCTTCCCTCGGTGGAGACACACCGATATCGGTGTGTGTGTGTCAACCTCCAAGACTCCGACAGACTCACAAGCACATTGTCGCCAACAAACGAGTCTGCAACACAACACCACGTCCAAAGCAAACGTGGACGACACTTGAGACGCGGATTGCGTTGCAAGACGCACGTTGCGACCGATCAGCAGAAAACGCGCGCCCGTCACGCGAGTGACGTCACGCGCCGTGGCCGCGCGGGCGGACCGGGGGGGGCGGCGCGCCGAACGCGCGCGGTCTGCAGCAATTCACGGCGAAGGACCCAGAAGGGCAGACAAAATGCACCACAAATAATGGAACCATTTGTTTGGTAGCCGCCCCGATTTGTTTGTGAGCCGCTGCGGACTTGTGTAGCCCCATCCAGGACATAATAATGCGCGACAGTCACACTCTTGGAGCCCTCAGGCCGCTACAAAAGTGTTGTGTGGCATATGTTGCGTGAAGCCATTGTTGTGGCCATTCATGTGAACTGTTTTTCAGACCCTACAGGCGCCACTTCCTCTCTCCCCACTCAACCCTGCATTTCAGTCCCAGCGCGCATGAACGCACGACGCGGCCACCGTGGGCACGTGACAAGGAGCTGCTGTTTGGCGCGCGCTCGCGTTGCGCGATATCTGCAGGCGAACGGTTCTCACTCATTAAGATCTTGCCGGCGCTTGACGCTTGGGCGCAGGTCGGACGATCCGCAGAAATCTGCGAACACCTGATGGCGTCTGGTAGAATCCGGAAGAATCTGGAAGAGTCTGGAAGAACCTGGGTCAATTCGGAAAAATCCGGAAGAATCTGGACGAATCGATCATCACCACCACCACCACCACCACCACCACCACCACCATCATCGTCATCATCATCATCATCATCATCATCATCATCATCATCAGCATCGTCATTATTATCATCATCAGCATCAGCATCATCATCATCATCATCATCATCATCATCATCATCATCATCATCATCATCATCATCATCATCATCATCGTCATCCCCCCTCCAACTCCTCCTCTTCCTCCTCCTCCTCCCTTTCGTCCTCCTCCTTTTCCTCATCCGCCTCCCCCTCTTCCTCCTCCTCCTTTTCCTCCTCCTCCTCCTCCTCCTCCTCCTCTCCCTCCTCCTCCTGCTCCTCCTCTTTCTCCTCCTCTTTCTCCTCCTCCTCCTCATCTTCCTCCTCCTTCTTCTCCTCCTCCTTCTCCTCCTTCTCCTCCTCATCCTCCTCCTGCGTCTCCCCTTCCTCCTCCTCCTTCTCCTCCTCTTCCGCCTCCTCCTCCCTTAATACGGACAATGACTAAACATAAGAGTAAGACTAAGAACAATAGTACTACGAGCAACACGGGTAACGATAACAAAGGGAATACGATCACGAGTGAGAAAATGAACAGAACAAACAACAGAAACAGAGAAAGGCGGATATGGAACAACTGGAACATGATAAGAACATGACAACGAAAATGAATAAGGGTGGGACAAATAATGGGCACACTTATAAGATTAATACCGGAAACATGAAAATGGATACGACTGAAACTAATGATGCCACTCAAAAAAAGCATGCTAATAATAAGAGCAAGCACACCGACAACAACAACACGAATCACAATTCGAAGAACAATAATGTGACACATAAGAAAATACTGATACGCATGGCACGACTAAGAACAAACACTTACGACAAACGTGTTATCATGGAAGGAAGATGCTAAGAATGGTACGAATAATGTGAGTCACACACTAGGAATAATAATAAGAACGCGAATGCGAAGACACATAAATAGTAATGACTAGGAAATGGGAAAAGGAATCGGATTAAGAATTCCGAATATGCACGATCATGAGAACAGGACGAACAGAAATACTAATAATAATACTACTAAACGTATCCAAGGAATCCGATCCAGAAAATGAGATACTGATTCAGATCCAGAATCCGTTCCACAGAATCAGATGTAGAGAATCAGATCCATATGCGCATTTCCATATAATCAGATCCACAGAAGCGTATCCTTATATATATATATACATATATATATATATATATATATATATGCTATATTATAGTATGTAGCTATATGTATATGTATGCAAAAACTTTGAATCAGACACGGAGAATGAGAAGCCACATCGAATCAACCATCATTGGATGTTCGCGACAGCAATTGAGACAAACTTATATACGTTTATAGAACAAACCATAAGCGCAAGTACATTCAGATCGGACACGTGTTAATATAGTTCGGTACTAAATGCAAACAGTGTTAGCATGAATCTAACCAGGTCCATAGAATGAGAGACTATATTGAAACCAAATGTATATTCAAATCGAACGGCGTACATTTATAAATGCTGAAACACATTTTGGTATTTTTGGAAGAAGAGTCCGGTTCAATTCGCTTACGTTAAATAATACAAGAATGGTCAGCTACATCGAACGATAAGCATTGTTTTCAAACAATCTTCCGACAAGTTAGACAACTTTGCATACACGTATACAGAGGTAGATACAGTTATATAGATACAGATACGTTAGCTATTTGTTCGCCAAACTTAACCAGTTACAGAACATGGGAGTCAACTTTAAATGCACATGTATGCTGGTAGCGTTCACAGGAATCTAAACATATGGCTATACATTTAGATAACGACGATCAATACATTTAGATCAATTCAGGTACGTCTAGATATGTCTAAACAAGTTTAGATGAATTTAGATAAATTTGAACATAACTTGATAAATCTAGATCATGCTAGATGCATTGAGAAACCTTCAGGTAGCTTTAGATGAATTTAGGAAGCCTGACTCAAATCCATAATAATTATCAGCGGTATCAAGGTCAAAGGAAATTCTGCTAGTTTAGATAACGTTAGATACATGCTTGGCCAAATCTATGTATAACCATACGCATTTGGATAATTTTGGAGTAATTCCGATTACTCAAATTTGATTCCGATCAGATCCAGATAATCAGATTCGGAGAGTGATCTAACGAGTCAGATCCAGAATCATATCCAATACCTCACATCCAGAGAATCAGATCCAGGCAATCAGGTCCACAGGATCACATCCAGCCAACCGGATCCATAAGACCAGATCCATACATGTATATATACATATATATACGCATACTTACATCCATGCATATATGTATATATATACATCATGTTCATTTCAATAGATTCAAGAAGACGGAACGAGGACTTCAGACCCTGACGCCCCCCATCCCCCTCCCCCATTCAACCTCCTCCTCCTCCTCGTCCTTTTCCCTGTTTAGAATATTATTATACATGTAAGTTGTCTTGTTCATGTTATTATTATTATTCCTCCTCCTCCTCTTCCGCCTCCTTCTCCTCCTCCTCCTCCTCCTCCTTCTCCTCTCCCTCCTCCTCTTCCTCCTCTTCTCCCTCATCCTCCTCCGCTTCCGCCTCCTCCTCATCATCCTTGTCCTCCTCCTCGTCCTTTTCCTTCTCCTCGTCCTCCTCCTCTTCCTCCTCCTCTTCCTCCTCCTCCTCCTCCTACTAGTCCTACTAGTCCTACTCCTACTCCTACTCCTACTCCTCTTCCTCCTCTCCCTCCTCCTCCTCCTCCTCCTCCTCCTCCTCTCTTCCTCCTCTTCCTCCTCTTCCTCGAATTCCTCCATTCCTCCTCTCCCAACTCCTCCTCCTCCTCCTCCTCCTCCTCCTCCTCCTCCTCTTCCTCCCTTTCCTCCTCCTCCTCCTCATCCTCCTCCTCCTCCCCGTCCTCCTCCTCCCACTCCTCCTCCTGCGCCTCCTCCTCCTCCCCTCCCCTCCCCTCCCCTGCTCCTCCTCTCCTCCTCCGCCTCCTTCTCCTCCTCTTCCTCCTCCTCCTCTCCTCCTCCTCCTTCTCCTCCTCCTCTTCCTCCTCCTCCTCCTCCTCCTCCTCCTCCTCTTCCTCCCTTTCCTCCTCCTCCTCCTCCTCCTCCTCCTCCTCCTCCTCCTCCTCCCCTCCTCCCCCCCTCCTGTTCACTCCTCCTCCTCCTCCTCCTCCTCCTCCTCCTCCTCCTCCTCCTCCTCCTCCTCCCCCTCCGCCTCCTCTTCCTCCTTTTCCTCCCCTGGCGGCGCAGGAAATCGAGGCCACAATTGAGGCGTATCATGACGTCTGGACCCGCGGCCCCCACCAGGAGAGGAAGCGAAAGGCGCGGGAGGAATTGCCCCGCGCTGTCGCCCGCGCCGAACCCGCGGAGGGAGGCGGAAGGAGAGATGGCGAGGGACAAGCTAAGCGCGTTCGCGCCACATCTGACGTCCGACGACCCCCATTCCAACTGAGCCACGTTTTGTCCTAGTCAACGGGCCGAATGTCCAATCGGACTGGAATGCTCCGATGGCATCTGCACCGCTTGCCTCGCCGCCCAGTGTCCGAAGGGTAAACGGGCCAGACTGGACCAGGACGCACATAGGCAGGGAGGGAATTGCTGGGCGGCCAGATTTCCGACTCCCCGCGCGGCCAATGGGCGACCATTGGGGCTCGTCGCGGGCGCCCCGAGGGCACCTCCCAGATCGCTGGGGCGCCTCGGCGCACCTTCCTCCACGCACCCATCCCATGACACCTCGCTCGCGCTGCGCAAGCGCATCCATGAAGCGCCCAAAGCGTCAGACGCCAAGAAGATGCTCAAGACTCACGAAAACAAGACCTAGCAATCTGGCATACATACAGCATCTGTGCAAATATTGTTTGTAAAAAGTTGTTTTGTTTCTGCAAGGGCGAGGACATGTGATAGAGGAAGAAAACAACATAAACATAAACATTCGACGGTCCGCGCGGATTTCTTGGATTTGCGCTGGGCCCCCCTCCCTGGCGCTTGGAGCGCGCCAGGGGCAGTGCCGGAGGCGCCGCCAGGGGGCCCCAACGCGGATCCGAGAAATCCGCGCGGAGCGCCGAAAATTTATGTTCATGTGTTTTTTTCTTCTTCGATGTGAAAAGACGTATCCCAGCAGCACAGGGACGCAGTGCGCCGGACAGGGTGCCTGGAATGCGAGCAGTCGCCGCCGGAGCCCGAGCCAGGCCGTCTATAGGGGCCCCTGGTCAGGCACGCTCTTTTTTTGCCCGCAATGCTCCAGCTGCCGAGGGTGGACGCCAGGCGTCCAGCAGAGGCAGGCGACAGCGAAACCTAGCCTCTACGTGCAGGGCGACCTGCACAGGCTACAGACGCGGGGACCTGTAGCAAGAGGGCAGAAGACTCGTCCTGGCCCCTGTTAGGCCGAGACAAATGAAAAGCCCGAAAAGACCCCAGCGACCCCGTGGGTCAGGGGCACAAGGCGAAAGAGAACATCCTAGTCCGAGTCTGAGGAAGAAGGAACCTCAGGACACCCACCAGCAGCTCGGACTAGTCTGTTGACTTTCGCTTGGAAACTGGCGGCAGCCGACCGAGCGGGAGCAAGAGGCTCCAGGCCGACGATGTCCGCCGCCACAGCTTGCACCTGTCGGGAAGCAACCCGAGAGGTGTTACCCCCGATCGGGGGTGAGAAAGCCTTGGACTTCACAGCAGGACCGAGGGTAGACGACGACGAATACTCCACGACTCTATCAGGCTGTGAGTCCAGTAAGAGCCTGGCGGCGCCATCTTCCTCGTCGAAGCCTTCCAACAGGGGCTCGGCCTCGGGAGGTGATACCAGGAGCTCATCGGCTCCTGTAGGGGCCACCGCGCGCACTCGAGGCGGGTATGAAACAGGGCCCACCTGCTCGGTGCCAAACTCTGCCGCGGGGGCCTCTCCCGTTGGAGCAGCAACCGACCCGAACACATCCACAACGCCGCGGGTTGCTTCTCCAATGGGAGGGGCGCTGGCAAAGCCATCCACAAAAACTCGGACCAGCGACTTGTCGCGCTGGGGGTGGAAGCCCAGCAGCAGTCTTTTCCACTTGGATTTTTGCCACGGGTGCATGGTCCCTGGGCCAGGGCAGCGTTTCAGAAACAGGTTCGATTTGAGCGGTGATCCCGTCGAAATCTGAGCCGTGCAATGAACGCAGACATACAAAATGGAATGATCCGAACAGGCGAAGCCTACAATAAAGTGATGAGTGTCTCGGACCAATTCGAAATCTAGCCCTGGAGCGGGCCCCGCGCACTTCCCAGGAGGAGGAATAGGACGTGCGCCAAACCTGAACGTGAACTTGGCCCTAGATGCCTTGAAACAGAAATTGCACCGCCAGAATCCCGCAATCCTGGCAAAAGAGCACGCTTCTGAAGCCACAGCAGCGGCCCTGGGACGATCGGGCTTGATAAACTCAACTTCCCCGAACTCCTTGAGGGACGGGAAACGTGGCAAAAGCTTCATAGCTAACCTGCAGAACGCACCCGTGTAGTTTATACGCAGTTCGGTTTCTTCCCAAACCTCGCGGTCCATGGGATACAACGAAACCGCCTTCTTTGCGCGTAAGTCAGCAAGATGATTCCCCGTCCTGCGATAAATGTCATCCTCAGACAAGCCTGCCTCGCTTAGACTGAGATGAGCCTTGATCTTTATCACCTTTTTTCCAAAAACTTGTGGGCAACGTCAGCCCTCGCCTGGACGATATGTCCAGCATAAGCTTTGCGAAAATGTGCATACAAGTCTGGCGCTGCGTGGTAATCATTGACCACATTGGCGCAGTCCGACAGAATGGAGGCAGGGCCCTTGAGGCACATAACTGAACCTGTAAAAGCAGAATATTCGGCCGCCTGAGGTGACTGACGGAGAGGCGGATGTACAGGGCAACGGATCTCGCAAATGCGCACCCCGTCCTTGAAAGCATTGCAACACCATCCTGCGCGGCAAAGCTCGCGAATGGGATGCCGCGTGCAAGATCCATCTACAAAAATGTCACCTTCCAGCGAAAACTCGTTTTCAGGAGGATCGGCGAACCATTCGGCGACCCAGGACCCAGCCGCCAGCGGCCCAGGGTGGATGTCCCCAGGATGAGGTAAGCCTCCACGAGTAACCGGGAACAACAGATTACGGTTCGTAACATGGCCGTCGATGCTCTCAAGTATTTCTCGACCGACAAGCTCGAGACGTTCATCAGCCAATGCATGACATTTCCATATCCTGCGATACAAAGTGTCGCGGCACCCGCAGCCCAAAAGACACTCCACAAGGTACTGATAGCCCTTCCCGAGGGCATAGACAAGGGTCCAGAGCGCACCAGACGCGACCGCCCTGAGAGCCCCTTTCTCCAAAGGAGTGTTCTTTTTGGACCGCAAATGCCGAGCGACGATATCAAAACAAACCCTATCAGGAAAACCATGGCGGTCTCCAATGCTTCGCTCGAGTTGCCGAAGCACCGCATCCTTAAGTTGGAGCCTCAACATGCCTGGAGACAATAATACAAGAGAGAACTCGTGGCCTTGGTCCGTCACTAGAGTGGCGAAATTCTTAGCCGCCCAGCCAAGGCGACGAAGAGAATACCGCAGGGCCGAAACGGGGCCAGCGACGGATCGCCACGTTTTCCAGGGCTGGGCAAAAACCTGATCAAAAGCTAACCTCAACTGCTGGAAACTAAGCGTGGCGGGGTGAAAGCACATGCGAGTGTTCCAAATTTCTTTAGCCCAACGCAGGATAGGGGAAACTTGAATGAGCCAAGTGGGGTCCTCCTCGAGAAGCAACAAGATAGAAAGACTCCTGCCCCCCGCGCTGGGTTTGAACACGGAAGCGAAACTACGTCTGAGCCTAAGGAGTTCTCTGTCGCTGATACCATGCACCTCGGAGGCATAAGTGGCAGCAGGGAGCGGCCCAGCGACCCACAAATTCCTGCACGTACGACCCAGGGACTTATGTAACTTATGGATTCGTTTAGCCCTAGCCTGTGCACAGGCACGCCTGCGCTTTGCCTTAGAGTCGAGGCCCTTGTGCCTGAGCGGCTTGCCGACGCTGTCGTCGGCGCCGAGGTTCGGCGCAGCACAGACGATTGGACCAGTTAAAGCAGATCCGAGACGCCGCTGGATGGCCTGTCCCACCATCTTACTGGAGGTCATGAGACAAGCCTTGTCCTCTGCTAAGGTGGCTCCGATCTCCTCAACTACTATCCTCTTGAGCTGAAGACTGCTGTCTACGATCCCGTGGACGACTTCATTGAACGACCCGACGGCATGCAACCCGTTGTCGTCGATGTACAACGAGTAGGTAATACACGGTGGCCACACAATGCTGTCCAGCCCAATCAACGAATTCACTCTGATGAAGGTGGTGGCGAAAGGACATCCCGCAACCACGCCATGAATCGCATACAGAGCGGCAGAGACGTTGCCGTCGAGCGACAAGTGACGAGGGGCAAGATAAGCGTAACAAGCCAATCTGGAAATGGCCTGAGGAAAACCAAGAGCATGGCACCTAGACAACACTTGCGCCACATTGAGACTCTCGTAATACTTTAGGAAATCCCATAGGAGGGTCGCAGCATACTGTCCACTGGCAACGCCCCCCTCCGACAGGAGGGCTTGCCGCCAGACGGTATCGCTAGCCCCCATGCATTTCCCAGCCGCGAACCAGGGTCTGAAATTTTTAACTTTTCAGGCCTGGGCGAAAGGTCTACGCAATCTACCCCAGAGCCTGCAAGGCCCAGCAAACATTCCGATAGGACGGTAACCGCCCACAGGCTTCGGGAGCAACATGGAAACACTGATGTACAACTGAGTAGGCATGTTCGAGCTGAGTTCCATGATGCGGTATATTTCCAGAAGACACTCCAGAGCAACATCCGAGAGGTAGCTAAAATGGCGGAGGTGAAAGCCATCAGTGCTGACAGCTGACCCCTCCTTGTATCCCTTGCTAATTTTTCGGACGGTGCTAACGCCGGGCAGATCGATCTCGGGGGCAGGCTCAAAATCCCCAGGCGGAGATGGGGCCGAGAGCTCCGCTCGCCACAACGCCTTGAAACGGGCCGCCTCAGAAGACAAGATCGAAAGGGGGTCTGAAACAATAAATTTATCATCAGCGAGAACGGTAGTGGGGGACCAGACCCTGGGAGCTCTAGTGACCATGTGGGCCCGCCTGGCTCCCTTCTCCACTCCGCACTTGATCCACTGACTCCAGGAGGCTCGACTGTTGGCCTTCGCGACTAGAGTCTCCGCCTCGACGGCGGCCGCAATGCGAGTGAGCAGGTCCTTAGCACCAGGAAGGGACTGAGCGGCACGAGCCGCCGAGCTGGCGAAGGCTTGCACCTGTCGAAAGATCGCAGCGTGCCTGCCAGTGTTGGCCAAAACCTGAGCGGGGAGAGCAAAAACACCTGACTTCGCAGGCTCGAAGTCTATCTCACGACAATCTTGTTGAAGCAGATGAAAGAAAGCAGTAAACTTCGCATGCAGCCAGCGGGTAGCATATAACTCAGGGTGGCGAGGGCCTTTCATGTCCAAATCCGCGAGGGATTTCCACACGACGCGCGGCTTTTGACTGCGGGTTCCCAGGACAGGCAGAGAAGCGCCAGTGAGCTCAACCAACTCTTTTTCCGCAAGATCGGCCCAGGACCCATAAATCCGAGTGAGGTTGTCTCTGGCGGCTACACCCTTCCCCTGACGAGCAACTGCACGGCCTGCTCAAGCTCTTGCCTGAGTCGGTCAAAACCAGCGGACGGGGCTTGAACAGGGCCAATCACTCGATCAAGGCCAATCCGCGGCGGCTTCAAGAAAGCCACGGCGCGTAAATTGGCCAGCTGGGGGAAGAGGGACAGAGAAACAGGGGAATGCGGGGTGAGATCGGAGTCGCTGACGAGGACGACCGATTGGGTGGCCTTGCTAAGGCCGCGGCTCACCAGGAAGTAATCATTTAAGCGCATGCCTCCAGTAGTAGAGCACGTGCCGATGACATCGGGAGCGAGGAGCTTGCCACGTGCCACCTCGAGGAAATCGGAATCCTGGACGCTGGGGGGCTCCACGTTGCAATCCCCTCCCACGAGCCATGGCAATCCAGAAGACGATACGAACTCTCCCACAGATCTCAGCACATCTAAATTCGTGCCCGAGAGGCCGATGCCGTGCATCAGGTAGAGGCTGGAAACACACACAGCGGAACCTCCTGGGACTTGAACAACACCGCCAACACAACGGCCCCGATAAAGTTCATGAGGCCCCAGTTGATGTAAACCCAAGTAAGACTTGACAAAGAGGGCTACACCACCACGGGTGCCTTCATTGGGTCCAGCCAACGCGGGGCTCCAGAGGCTCTTCCAACCCTGGCGGAGGGCCCAGGCTGACGCTTGGTCGACTTCCTCACGAGTTCGCTGGTGGTGTTCCTGCATAAGAACAACATGCGACTGACAACTACTCAAAAAGGTTTTTCCCGACCCCCACCCGGTGACGTTAGCCGTGGTGAAGGTCAAGGAAATCTGAGACGGATCCTGAGAGGACCCCAACAGTGGAGACTCTACAAAACTAGTGTCTACAGGCGTACTGAGGCTGGTAGCGGGGCTCTGGAGGCCAAGGGTCATGATGGCTTTAGCACGCGAGGTCACGGAACTTAAAGCCCTCCAAAAATTACCCGAAGCCTTACCCAAGACATTTCCCCCCTTGCCCTTCAGAGTGCTAAAGGCTGGGCGTCTGAGTCGCCGTCCCAGCCACAGGACCGCCTCCAGCGATCTCTGCAGCTCGACGTCGCACCGACGACGCCTCTGCCGAGCCAGCTGTCGCCTCTGCAGCGCAGGCCGCGGCCCTGGGTGGGGGTGTCTGGGCTGGCTCGGGGGTCTCGGGCGCTGCTGAAGGAACTCCGTTGCCTCCCGCACTATCTCCAGCAGTATCGGACCTACGCCTTTTTCCTTGGAGACGGGCAAGCAGCGCCTTGTGGTCCTCCTTTGCCTTGTTCGTCTTTTCCAGAGCTTCCTTGAACAAAGAAGCGGTGGCCTCCTGGAGGCTCTTCTTGAGCTCTGAGACCAAGTTCTGAGCTGTCGCCTTATCTTCTTCCGAGATGTCAAGGGCACCCTCCTCATGGTCGTCCACCAAATCGCCAAGGGTGATGGGGATCTCCTCGAACTTGCCCGACAGGATGGCTCGGACAGACCACGGAGAGTCCCTAGCCTGGTCCTTGACCTCAGGGGCGGGTTCAGAAAGTTTGGAATGCAACAGCGCCACCAATTGTTTGTGTAAATCTTCTGCGGATTGACACTCAGCTTGCAAACGGCCCACACGTTCACGTTGCTCATCAATGGCAGTCTGCATCTCGTTGAAACGCTTGACAGCCTTGGCCAAGCTATCCTCATGTGCTCGAAGCGCATTGAAAGCCTTGGTGATCTGCTGCTGGATTGGCTGCTGCCTGTTGGCAGCACGCCTGGCGTCGAGCACCCTGGCATAGTGTGAGGCCGTGGAATTGTCGCCAGTCTTCCTGAGCATGGCGATAAGAGCCTCAACCTCTGTCTCTTCCAAGCCCTTGATGTCGACCTGTGTAGACTGCCCAGACTGAGGCTGAAGACCCGGCTGAGCAGGACGAGGAAAACCACCAGCACCTTGGGGACCTTGGCCAGGCGACCACACTCCTTGTGGGGGTCGGGGCGGGTGGCCTGGGTCCGCTCGAGGGGCTCCACAGTGTCGACACGTCGCTGATGTCGATGCGTTCTTCCTGCACGGACAGTGGGTGCACTTCCACCGCCCTTGCCGAGGGTAAAATTGGGGGCCCCCTCCTCCATTGCCACCTTGACCAAATCCTCCGAAGAGTTGCCCAGGTGGCACAGGGACGCGGGCGAAGGGGTTCGACGCCATGATTCCTCCTCCTCCGTGAGATGACTGGAATGCCTGGCGGGGCGGCCACTGGTGTGCCACTCCTCCCCAGGCTGGGGCCATCCCACCGCACTGGAAAGCCATGGCACGGAAATGGTGAAAGAGGGATGCCACCAGCGCACAGCCTAGTGGGAATGGAATTTGCTCCAGCAGGAGCTCACTGAAAGAAATACCTCGTCTGACCTGGCAGAGGAGGTGCGAAGACGGGGGCCGCGGATCCCCCTTGCCAGAAAGGTCAGGTCCTGAGCACAAACGCTACGGACTTGAGCCAAAATGGCTACGGACTGGTCAGGCACGCTCGAGGGGATGGGCCTAGCGAGCCCCCGAGCTGGGCCTCCTCCTCCTCCTCCTCCTCCTCCTCCTTCTTTTCCTCCTCCTCCTCCTCCTCCTCCTCCTCCTCCTCCTCCTCCTCCTCCTCCTCCTCCTCCTCCTCCTCCTCCTCCTCCCCCCTCCTCCTCCTCCTCCGCCTCCTCCTCCTCCTCCTTCTCCTCTTCCTCCTCCTCCTCCTCCTCCGCCTCCTCCGCGATGCCTCCTGGATGAGGTCCGAGTGGATGCGCGATGAGGATGCAAGGGCCTTGGACGCCCATGTCGATGCGTTTCGAGCCGGGCTGGTCATCGAAAGGGGTCAAGGATGGACCAAAGAGATACGGATGCAAGGGTGCCTTTGGGAAGATTGCTCATCCAAACAATCGGCTTCGACTGTAGAGGTCTCCTAGATGAGGTCCGAGTAGATGGGGTTGGAGGAACGGGCCTCCAGGACGGGGAGTTAACGGGGCCTGAGCAGATGGGGTCTGAACAGATGGTGTCCGAGTGCGTAGGGGGGGTGATTCGAGGCCTCCCGAATGGGGTCGGGCCCCCTTGGGGGGGCTAGCGTGATGAGGCGGGGGCGCTCGGGCGTCCACTTGCGGGGGCGAGCCCACGGCGCATCGCAGGCCGGGGCCACCTCCTGCAGCACCCGCGGGGGGGGCGCGAGGCCCAGGGGCCGCCCCCCCCCTCCTGAGGGGCAACGATAGGGGGGGACTGGCATAGGGGGGGATACATCGACCTGGAATCGGCGATACATCGCCGATAGATCGGCGATAGGCCGACGATCGTGAATCCGCACCTTCCTGGGCAGACTAGGACCATCGGGACCCTATCGGCGATCAATGGGCGATTAGGGGTCGATGTATCCCCCCCTATGCGTACCTATTTCCCCCCTATCGTTGCCCTTGACCTCCCCCGAGCGGGGTGCGGGGCTGGCGAGGGCCGGGGCCAACTCAGGCAGCAGGCGTCCAAGCCGGAGCCGCGGGCCCTGGTGCAGACCGGTCGGCGGCGAGAGGCGCAGTCACTGATCCATCGTGCGCTGCCGCGTGCAGCAGGTGCGCCACAGTTGCGGGGAGGAGCACGAGCTGTTGAACGGGCGACGGCTCTGGCATGTGGAAACTGACTGCGCAGCTTCATCCACGCGCAAGAACTGCGCCCAGCGCGAGAATTCATGCATCCATGGGGGAAACAAAAGGTACCGCCACCGCTGCTCCCAGACGTCTCCTGGGGTGCGTTCTGACCAGGGTTCCGAGGCGAATCCAGCGGTGGCGACGAGGGCCCCCCAGGAGGCCCCCAAACTGAAAACGAGGAAGGGTAGGGGTAATTATCGGTACCTCTTCCTCCTCTGAAGCACTGCATCCAGCGCGCAAGTTCCTGCATCCAAGCACCACCTCCTGCAAGCACCACTGCACCTCTCCCCGCGGACCTTTGTGCGTCAGACCCGCTGCTCCGGCTCAGGAGGCGAGCGAGCGCGAGCGCGCGCGAGCGGAGGGCCAGGCAGGAGAGCGAGGGGGAGACGCACACGGACATACTCGTACTATGCGTCCCCCTTGGAGGCGCGCGTCCGACCCGAGCATATACTACTCCGAACCTCATAACAACGGGGAGGGGGTTCACTAGCCTCCCAGACGAGCCATCTCAGATCCCTCCCCCCAGGCCAGCCATGGAAGGGCGGCATGGTGCTCAGACGCCTCCCAGAACCCTCCAATACAGCTCAAATTTGACCCCCTCCCAAATCAGACCATCCCCGTTGTACTGTGAAACCAAAAGTGAACAGCCATCTTGTAGTGTATCGCTTTTTGAGCAGTGCGGCCGGTAAGCGCCCAACACGGATTACATACCACAAGATGTCTGAGAGCGCGCGTCGCCCCATTGGAGGCGACGCAGACGTAGTAGCAGTATGCCTGGGTGACGCTGATGGGGGGGGGCACAGCAGAGGGGGGCGGGCCTGGCCTCAGAAGGGCGAGGCGCGGCCTTTGCCCTTGCCCTTGCCCTTGGCCTTGCCCTTGCCCTTGCCCTTGGCCGTGGCTGCCGACCAGCCGCCCCAGGCCTCGGCGGCGAGGGCGATGACGGCGACGACCGCGGCGACGGCGACGAGATTCAAGACGTCGACGACGACGACGACGACATCGACGATGGCAGAGGAGACGGCGCCGACGACGGCGCCAACGGAACCGAGGCCGTCCCTCGTCCCTCGCTGGCCGTGCCTCACCGGGCCCTCCTTTTGCCGACGACGAGGAAGAGGAAGAGTATGACGACGACGACGACGACGACGACGAAGACGGCTCCCTTTCTTTACCGACCGTTTTCCCCGAAGGGGGTGCGCATTGTGATACCGGGGCCACAGAATCAAAGAATGCCCCGAGAGAGAGGGAGAGAGGGAGAGAGGGAGAGACAGAGAGGCGAACGAGAACGAGGAATCTACGCAATGACTAGCCGGCGACGGTTCCCCGTTGAACAACACACCACCCATTCGTCACAGTGGTCTTTCTTCCCTTCCTCGCCCTCAGCAAACGACATCCGATTCGGTCCTGCAGGTTTACTGACGACGACGAGGACGCAACGACGAGGACGGCAGGTCGACTCAAGCATGTGGCCACCTCGACATCATGACAGAAGCAGAAGACCTCCTGGAGGAGCTCAGGGAGCCTCTGCACAGGCCGCAAGCGGCCCCCTGTCCTCGACCCAGGCACGATGGCGGGATAGGCCGAACGTAACCAGATCCGTTGCCCTGTCGGAGGGGCGTTTGGCGTGCCAAGATCTGCAGCTCTGGAGGGCCGGTGCCTCGGCAGCCCCAGAGGCCACCAGCGGGGCCTGCTCGAGTGCCTTTTGGGCGTCACAGCTCGGCCCTGGAGAGCCCCAGGTGGCTCAACGGCGCCGCGAAGGGGCTCCAAGAGAGGCCCAGGAGGCCCCAAGAGTGGCCCCATGGAGCTCCCAAAAGGGCAGCGGCTCGCACTGCCAAAGCCATGATTTTGTCGGCACGAGCTCTCCTGTCCCCAGAGGCCCCCAAAACAGCAGCGACAGTAACCACTGATTTTTCATAGTTTTTGAGTGGCTACGTCTTGAGCGCTCACAGCATGAGTGGTTTTTGAATGGTCTTCACATGCGCGCGACGGCTTGCGCATGTGCCCCGCACAATATCTGATGCAAGGGACTATTGGAGAAAGCACTCCTTACATCGACGCGCGTGCACCGCATAAGTAATTCGTTGGAATGGACGAGTGAGGTCGATAACGGGCTTGACAGGCAAACTAATATTGGCCTTTGTCGGAAGACAGGCCGTGAGAGCTTAGCATGCGGAGGGGAATCGATGAGTCTGGGGGGTAGCGCCTGCCTGTTGAAAGCAAAAAGCGGATTGGTGCCGCACCGTTCTGCCTCCGCGGGCGGCTCCCGGGCTCCAAGACCAGCAACAAAAACGACCAGGACAAAAAACAGGTCCCAGTGATGGGGCCACGGCGCCGAAGGCCTGGGCGCCCTCGGCCCACGGTTTTGCCAAGGGCGCTTTGCCAAAGGCGTTTCCCTGGCCCAGACCCGTGCCGGCAACCGCCCTTGGCCGAGCACTCGCTCGCTCCCTGCAGGCGCGCGGGTCGGGGGCGAGGGGGGACGGCGTCGCCTACACGAGCAGTGCCCCTGGGCAAGAGGGGCCTTTGGTGCGCGGCTTGCCAGTCACTGCATGCCATGCGGCAGCAGCGGCCTGCGCGCCTGGGGATGTGTCCCCCTACATGTGGTGGCCTCCCAGCCCGGGTCCGGGCAGCTGGGGTCGGAGGATCGCGCTGCCTCGCCGATGCACCGCCGATGCATAGGTGACGCATCGGTGACGTCCGCGATGCGTTGGCGAGGCCGCCGTGGAGAAACTCGGGCTCCGCATCGCCGATCCATCGGCGATGCGGCGCGCGAGAGGTAACGTGGGGTGGCCTAAATGGGGGGGGAGAGAAAAGGGCCCCAGGGACCCAAAAGGGGCCCTAGAGGGCCCCTTTGGGGCCTGTTCTTCACCCCCCAGCGTAGGTCACATCACCCGCCCGAATCGGGTCATGAACCGCCATCCGGAAGGCCTGGACCAGAGCCGCGCCCCAAAGGCTCGGGTGTTGCTAGAATCGACGAGCACGTTCCAGCACTCGCAAAAAGTATATACTCGCAAATGTCCTGGATCCGGCGCGGGGGATCTACGATGATGTGCATCGAGGCAGACGTATGCTGTTCGGACATTTGCGAGTATGCACTCTGCGAGTAGCAGAACGCGCTCGGTGATAGAGGTGGCCCCCGGCACAAGGTGCCCACAGGATCTCCACGGAGACCCCTACGGCCTCCAGCCCACCCCCATCACGAGGCACGGAGGGCCGGGGCCTCCCGGAGCGCCCCGAGAAGCTGTGGGCACCCTGGGCCCCGGGCGCTCCCAGCAACCCCCCCCGAGAGGCCCCCTGGCGAAGGGCGGCTCCCACGCCGCGGCCGCCCGATCCAACCCGCGGGGCCTGCGCCTCGCCCGGCACGGGCCAGCCGCCGTCGCCCTTGGAGGGGCCCCAGCCCTGCTGCGCGCCCCAGCCCTGGCACCCTCCGCCCGCGCTCTCCTCGGCGCCCGCGCCCTCCTCTCGGGGCGCCCGACATGGGCACGGGAGAGAGGTGGGCACGGTTCAATGATCCTCAGGACGTGCGTTAGCCCCAACGTGTGTTTGTCCATCGAGGCCCTTCGTCACGACCCAGGCGATGTAATGATCTACTGATTGGGCTGAAGGGGGTAAACACACACATTGGGCTAGCACACGTCCTCAGGATCATCGAACGGTGCCCAACAGCAAGAGAGCGACGACAGGAAAGGGGCCTGCCGCGACACGACACAGCGGCCTTCCGCGGTGGCCTACGCGGGCCGCCACCGCGGCACGCTTTATCGGAGACGAGGGCACTTGCGCGCGACCTTATACGGAAGGCCTACGCGCCAATGTCGGTGAAGACGACCCCGTTTTCTTCCGTCGCTCAGGTGCTGTCCAAAACCAGCAGCGACCGCTGTTGGGCAGGAGGCCTTCTGCCTCAAATGGACAGCGCCTGCTGGGACACGGGCAGCGCTGTCGGTCTTGTGCACATTCTTTTCTGATCAACGATGAAACTGCCCCTAACCCTTTGGGCGGGGACCTGAGTCAGGAGGGCCAAAAACAGTAAGGGTACGGGGGTCTTTTCTGCAGGCGCATTAAGCCAAACCGCCTGGACTTATGATCCCACATGAAAGGACGGGGACCTAAGTGAGGCCACGCCTCCAGCGTGCTATTCGGGTTCTGCTGGCTCTTCTGCTCTCGATGATGTCCGCACCATTTCGATCGTGCCGATCCTCGGCGCCCCAGCCCCCTCCGGCGCCCCAGCCGCCGCGCTCCGCGTCCTCGCCCGCTGGCAGCGCGCTGAGCCCGGGCGGGTCCTCCTCGACGGCCGCGCCCGCGGCGCCCGCGGCGCCCGCGGCGCCTGCGGCCGCCGGGCTCTCCGCCGTGCCCTCCGCAGGGACGGGTGCCCGCCGGAGGCCCACGGGGGTCGGCAGGGGCGGAGGGGCCTGTGCGGGCAAGTGCATCCATGTCCACTGTGTCTTGGGGTTTCGGGCTCCCTTCCCCAGACGCCCGAAGCGCGGTGGGTATGGATGAAGGTCTGGCCTCTGGAGTCGAGATCGTTGCTCAGATTCACTGCGCCTCAGTCCTCTGGCGGCCCTTCCCAGAAAGTCCCGGACGCAATGGATATGGATGTAACTCTTGCCCGCAGCCTGGGCCTTCGGCGACGCAGCGGCGAGCGCCGGGGGCGCCTAGAGGAACAGAAAACGGCATACACATAAACTGTCGGAGGTCCGCGCGGATTGCGGGGATCTACGCTCAATCCCCCTCCCTGGCGCGCGGAGCGCGCTAGGAGCGGCGCCAGAGGCGCCGCCAGGCGGGCCAAGCGACGATCCAAGATATCCGCGCGGACCTTCGACAGTTTGTGTTTATGCATCTTGTTTGTTGCTCTTCGAGCGCCGCCGCGGCGAGCGCCGGGGCCTGCGCCTTCGTCACCGCCGGGGCCACCAGCGCCGGGGCCTGCGCCTTCGACAGCGTGCTGGGCGGGGTCGGGGCCTGGACCTTCGACAGCGTGCTGGGGGGAGCCGGGAGATCGGCCTTCGACAGCGTGCTGGGAGGAGCAAGGGGGTCGGCCTTCGATAGCGTGCTGGGCGGAGCAGGGGGATCGGCCTTCGACAGCGTGCCGCGCGGAGCTGGAGCGTCAGGCGCTCCGCTTGCCTTGGCCTGGTCGCCCGAAGCACCCCGGCCCTGCTGGACATCTGCGCGGCTGGCCTGGTCGCCCGAGACACCCCAGCTCTGCTGGGCATCTGCGCGGCTGGCCTGGCCGACCTCGGTCGAGGCGTCGGCCGCGCCAGCCTTGTCCCTCCAGGGCGCCGAGGTGAGGGCGCGGTCGTTGCCGTTCCGCTCGCTGTCCGCGCCCCAGCCGCTGCTCGCCTGCCTCCGGAACCCGTTGCTCTCCTCGGCGCGGTCGCGGGCTGCGCCGTTGCCGCCCCAGCTGCCATCCGCACCGCCAGTGGTACGAACGCCACTATCTGCCCAGGGCTCAGCCCCGGGCCTGACGCCGGTGCCAGAAGCCTGGGCCACGCCGTCAAACTGGCTGGCGTCCTCGCGGAGTCCAGGCCAGGAGGGAGGCCGCTTGCGCACTCCCGTTCCCATGCAATTGCGTGTGTGTGTATGTGTGTGATTTTCCCCATACCCGAAGGATTGGGTTCTTGTTATTCCCCATATCCAAAGGATGGGGTTCTTGTTATTCTCCGACCGCGCCAGACCAAGGGAACCCCTCCCCTCCTCCCCCTCTGCACTAGACAATGATGATGATTGTCATGATGATGACCATGGTATGGTGCGAGTATGATGTGAGTATGATGGTGATGGTGGATGATGGATGAGTATGCTGCTGATGATTAAGATGTTGATGCTGATGCTGATGCTGATGACGATGAGCAGATGATGAGGATGTCTCGAGCGGCTTGCTGGTTTCAGCACTCCCCAGGGGGGGGGCGCCAGGGGTATTGCACGGCCTCCGTTCGCGCCCAAATCGTGGGGATGTCTCAGGCGGTTTGCCTGTTGTCCCCATATCCTAAGATGGGGTTCTTGTTCCCCATATCCAAAGATGGGGTTATTGATATTACTTGGACGCCTCCTACTCCTCCTTCTCCTCCTCCTCATTCTCCTCATACTCTGACCTACCCATACTCAGACTTACTCATGCTGAGACTCACTCATACCCAGACTTACTTATACTCAGACCTTCTCATTGTCTGACTTACTCAACACACAACATATTGTGAGGATGTCTCAGGCGGGTCGCTGGTTTCAGCAGCCCTAACAGGAGCCGCCGAGGGGTGTTGCACGGTCCCGTTCGCGGCCGTTGTGTGGCGATGTCTCAAGCGGCTTGCCTGGTTTCTGTCCCAACATCCTTCGCTTGGAGAGCAGATTGTGAGGTTGTCTCAGGCGGGGAACTGGTTTCAGCTCCCCTAAGGGGAGCCGCCGAGGGGTATTGCACGGTCCCGTTCGCGGCCGTTTTGTGGGGATGTCTCAAGCGGTTTGCCTGTTTTCTGTCCCAACATCCTCCGCTTTCGGAGCAGATGTGGAGGATGTCTCGAGAGAGGCGCTCATTTTCACCCCCCAGGTTGGGCAAGATTTTGAGGATGCCTCGATCGGTTTGCCTGTTTGGGTGGCCAGACTCGTGGGCACATATTCTCCTCAGGATGCCACAGGAGGCTCCAACAGGCTCCAGGAGGTCCCAGGAGGCCACATGAGGTCCAAGGGGGCATCAGGGGGGCCACAGAAAGACTCAAGAGGCAGCAGGATGTCCCAAGAGGCTCCAGGAGGCCCCAGGAAGCTCCAGGAGGCCTCAGGAAGCCACATGAGGCCCCAGGAGGCCACAGGAAGCGCCAGGAGGCCTCGGACGGCAACATGAGGCCCCGAGAGGCCCCAGGAGCAGGAAGCCTCAGAAGGCAACAGGAGTGGCTCCAATCCCATGTGTTTTACGTATGCTCCTATAGAGTTGGCCTCTCCTGGAGCACGAAACCTTGATGTTATACGTATGTTTCTATAGATTGCCCTTCTCCTGTGTACACAATCCGGAATGTTTTACGCGTTTAGATTCGTGACCAGACCGTCACAACTGACGCCCGTCTATATTCGAGCACTCTTGCGCCTAGACCCTAGACATTCACTGCGGACAGGTCCATGCGAATAGATGCACATCATATGGGGAGCTCTCCACGCAGTGATTCATTATTCCTTGGAGGCTTCCTACTCCTCCTTCCTCTTTTTCTCCTCCTCTTCAAAATTACCTAGACTTACTCATACTCAGACCTGCCCAGATTAACTTACTCATACTCAGACCTACCCATACTCAGACCTACCCATACTCAGACTTACTCATGCTGAGGCTCACTCGTACCCAGACTTACTCATACTCAGACCTTCTCAGTGTCTGGCCTTCTCAACACACAGCAGATTGTGAGGATGTTTCAGGCGGGGCCCTCTAAGGGGAGCCGCCGAAGGGTATTGCCCGGCCCCGTTCGCGGCCGTTTTGTGGGGATGTCTCAAGCGGTTTGCCTGCTCGCTGCCCCAACATCCTTCGCTTGGAAAGCAGATTGTGAGGACGTCTCAGGCAGGGTGCTGGTTTCAGCACCCCTACGGGGGGCGCCGAGGGGTATTGCACGGTCCCGTTCGCTGCCGTTTTGTGGTGATGCCTCAAGCGGTTGCGGTTTGCCTGTTTTCTGTCCCAACATCCTCCGCTTGGACAGCAGATTGTGAGGTTGTCTCAGGCGGGGCGCTGGTTTCAGCACCCCTAAGGGGAGCCGCCGAGGGGTATTGCACGGTCACGTCAATGGTCGTTTTGTGGGGATGTCTCAAGCGGTGTGCCCGTTTTCTGTCCCAACAATCTCCGCTTTCGGGGCAGATTTCGAGAAAGTGTCGAGCGAGGCACTCATGTTCACCCCCCAGGTTGTGCCAGATGTTGAGGATGCCTCGATCGGTTTGCCTGTTTGGATGGCCAGACTCGTGGGCACATATTCTCCTCGGGATGCCACAGGAGGCTCCAACAGGCTCCAGGAGGCCCCAGGAGGCCACATGAGGTCCCAGGAGGCATCAGGAGGCAACAGAAAGACTCAAGGGGCCACAGGATGCCCCAAGAGGCTCCAGGAGGCCCCAGAAAGCTTCAGGAGGAGTCAGGAAGCAACAGGAGGCCCCAGGAGGCCACAGGGAGCGCCGGGAGGCCTCGGAAGGCAACAGGCGGCCCCGAGAGGCCCCAGGAGCAGGAGGCCTCAGAAGGCAACAGGAGTGGCTACAAGCCCATGTGGTTTACGTATGCTCCTATATATATTGGGCCTTTCCTGGAGCACGAATATGTTTCTATAGATAGTCCTTCTCCTGCGCACACAATCCTAAACGTTTTACTTACGTTCCTATATGTTGGGCCTCTCCTGGGGCACGAGTCCTTGGTGTTTTACGTGTGTTCCTATAGATCGTCCGTCCCCTGTTGCTCCAATACGCAATGTTTTATGTACGTCTGTTGCTATAAATTGGGCCTCTCCTGGGGCACGAATCCTCCCGAGGAGGTCCCAGGAGGCCCCCAGGAGGAGCCAAGAGGCTGCTGGAGGCCCCAGGAAGCCCCAGTAGGTGTCAGGAGGCCCCAGGAGGCCCCAAGCTCATGCGCAGAGACACGCTCGTACAACTGAGGCTAATTCACACCCCAATTAATTCGCAAGTAGATTCATGACCAGACCGTCACAACTGAAGCCCGTCTATATTCGAACACTCTTGCGCCTAGACATTCCCCCCCTGAACGCCTGCTGCAGCATCTCAGAGATTGCTAGACGTCCCCGTGGGTCCCTCACAGTGCGATTATCGCACTGGGCGGTTGTGAGCCTTGGGTCCCCGCAAGATGCCTGAGCACGGCGACCTTGCGCTGGAGCACCTCGCTGCGGAAATGGCACAGGAACCCCCAGAAATGCTTGCCCAAGCATGTGGTTACCCGCCCCACATCGGGCTGCATCGCCACGGAGTCGAAATCGATTCGGTTCGGCCGCGCGAGGATCCACGACAGCGCCATGCAGGCCCCAGGCAGCATCGGATCGTCGGAACATCGGAATCGAATCGGATCGAGCTGGCCAGGCCCGATATCAAATCTAACCGACCGGATCGAAATGGATCCCGCCCCTCGCCCAGTAAGGGCACTGGTCCTTGCGGAGCACGTTGAAGGCCGCGTACTTCTTCTTCACCGCATCCCACTGCACCATGTAGAGCACCTCCTGCCCTCGCTCGAGGAAGTCATCGTTGCAGAGGGCCCCCGCGTGGCAGAAGGCGTCCTGCTGGCCCTGGCCGCGGTCGTGCGGGGAGATGAAGCCGAACCGCTTCTCCTGGTCCCAATTCTTTACCCGGCCGTGCAGAAACTGCCTCATGCAACCCGCCGCCCCGGCCCTGGCCGCCGCCGCAACACCAGGCGGGCGCGCGCGGGCCGGAGGGATGCCCGGGTTGCCCGAGCCAAGATGGCTGAGTGACAGGGAGTCGGATGACAACGCCAAGATCGGATGAAAACGCTGCGCATTACTTCCCTCCACCTCCACCTCCGCCTCCTCCTCCTCCTCCTCCTCCTCCTCCTCCTCCTCCTCCTCCTCCTCATCATCATCATCATCATCATCATCATCCTCATCCTCATCTTCATCCTCGTCCTTGTCCTCATCCTCATCCTCATCATCCTCATCATCCTCATCATCATCATCATCCTCATCATCCTCATCATCCTCATCACCGTCATCATCATCAGCATCAGCATGACCATCATCATCACCATCAACATCATCATCCTCATCATCATTCATAATCATCATCATCATCTTCATCCTCCTGATCCTCATCCTCGTCCTCATCCTCATCCTCATCCTCATCATCACCACCACCGTCATCATCCTCCTAATCATCGTCATCACCAACACCATCACCATCAGCATCATCATCAGCATCATCATCATTAGCATCGTCATGGTCATCGTCATCATCATCCCCATCACAATCATCTTCAGCAGCATCATCACCCTCATCAACTTTGTCAAGTTCATCATGTCATCACCATATCATTATCGTCCTTGTCATCAGAATCATCCTCATCATCATATTCATCCTCACCAACGTCATCATCATGATCATCACCATCATCATCTTCACCATCATCATTGTCATCATCAGCATCATCATCACCATTATCAACTCATAACCATCGTCCTCATCATCGCCATCACCTATCATCACCATAATCACCACCATCACCCTCACCATCACCGTCACCATCATCACCAGCAGCAGCAACACCGTCATCATCAACAACCTCATCAACCTCATCATCATCATCATCATCATCATCATCATCATCATCATCATCATCACCATCATCCTTTCATTTCCTTTCCTTTCATTATCCTTCCCTTTCCTTCCCTTCCCTTCCCTTCCCTTGCTCCTCCTCCTCTTTTTTTTCGCCCCCCAACCAACCCAGCCCCACTGATTAACCCGAATCCCCCAGTATCCCGTTCAAACCTCCTCATCACACCCCCCCTGAGACATTCTTGTCCTCTTTCGGAGTCTTCCTCATCCGCATCAGACCTCACCCTGCAGCCTCTGTGTCTATTATGTATATGTCCTTACTCCAGGTGAGAACTGCTCCGGACCCAGATTCGGTGGCTCATGGTCTCCCGTATGCTTTCACGCGTGGTCTCCCGCGTGGACTCCCGTGTGGCCTCCCGTGTGGTCCCCAGTCTCTCATAACTGTGGTCTCCCTTTCATGCCCTCTGAAATACTCCCTGCACTACCCTCGGAAATCTTCGGTATCCTCAACGGTGCTCTCTCGCTCTCTCTCGCTCTCGCTCGCTCGCTCTCGCTCGCTCGCTCTCTCTCTCTCTCTCTCTCTCTCTCTCTCTTCAATGCCGAAACGCCACAGAGAGCTGTGTCGGGTCTCCGCCGCCAAGGGGCAAGGGAGCACACTCCTGCTACCCGAAAGGCCGAGGCGCCGCGGGTGGGGCGCGCCCCAGCCCCAGACCCCCAACGTCATGGCTTCCTCGAAACGTCGACTCCTGGAGGACCTGCTCCCTGGGACCAGTTTTTCCTCCTGTCCGGTGCCGGTCGTACCTGGGGGGAGGGGGGCCAGGGAACAGGAACGCTGGGGGGAGTGGGGGGCACGTCGGGGCTGGGGTGTGCTGCGATCGCCAGTGTGCGCGCGAGCGGGGGGTGGTCCGGGCCCCCCCGTCCTGCGCACGATCGTTGCCATTACCCAGGAAGGGGTGTGGCCTAGATAACGACTGTCACGCGCCATAGCATAACAACACAATCTCATCCTGGGCCGTGTTCTGGCGGCCCCAGGGCTCCGCGAGGGTTCCCAGCGGCTCGGCAGCAAGAACCACCCGACGCGCGCTTGCTCGCGAGGCGCGGGGGGCGCGCGCGAGCCCCTCCCCACCGCCGCGGCGCGTCGCGCGCGGGCCAACAGCGCCCGCCGGCCCCGCCGGCCCGCGCGTGCGCGGCGCGGCCCGGGCGCCTGCACAGCGCCGAGCCCTCCGCGAGCCCTCCGCGAGCCGTGCGCGCGCGCACCGCCCCCCGAGGGGCCGCCCGCGCAGCCCCGACGTCCGAGGACACGGCCCTCCGGCTGGGGCTCGAGGCCTTCGCGGCGCGCGGGGGGCCGCGCGCGCGGAGGGTCGCCCCGCCCCCGCGCCCCGGGCCTCCGACGGCTCGGCGTGGAGCGAGGCTCAGGGGCAACGATAATTAGGCTGGGGGGATGGGCTCAGGGGGAGAGCTCGAGGCCTCGAGGTTCGAGGGTTCAGCACGTTTTCGTCTGTTCCCGGCGGCTTTCCAGCCGCGGGATGCCTTCCAATAGCTGCGCTTCGCCAAGGGCGTTCCGGGGAAGCCACAATCGTCCCGAACGGCCGCCAGAGAGCCGAGCCATGCCCGAAAACCGCGGGGCACGGGGATATGCTCAGGGGGGGATGCATCGATTCCCGATCGCCCATTGATCGCCAATGTGGGCCTGATACATCGGCGCTACGAGAAGTTTTGACCCGCTTCGTGCTTCCGCTAAGACAAATCTACGGCGGGAGCGCCACTGCGAATTCGAGTTGTTTTTCGGGATGTCCAAAGCCGGAGCGCCACTTCGAAATAGAACCAGAAGGGTGTCCAATTCCAGTTTTCAGGAAGTCCTGGGCGCGAGAGGCTCCGAATTCTTTGTCGAGAAAGTCCTAGTCGGAAGCGCCATTCCGAAATCGAGCCAGAAAGGTTTCGAATTCTGGTTTGGAGGGAGTCTTGGGCGGGAACGCCATTTCGAAACCGAACCCAATAGTTTCGAAATCCTTCGAAATTGTTCTTTGTGAGGACGTCTCAGGCGAAGCCGTCGTTTCGAAATGGCCACACCGTCTGGCATTTAAAACTTGAAGTTCAGGACAAGAGATCTCGAAAGTGTGGTTTTCGCTTGAGACTCGCCAAAAACGAGCTCGACTGGACTTCGACACCATCGGGCTCGAATTCGAACGGGCGGTTACGCCCGAGACTTGATGAGCAAAACACGGCTTGAACAGGAGCCCGCGGCCCAACGGGCCCCGCAAAGCCACCGACAACGTTTTACCGGTGCCCCGTCCCCTAACGGAAGGTACTGCATCTTGGCCGAACTTTCGCGGTGGCGAAGTAACCCCACCCCGCCTAGGAGCGTGCGGACTCGCAATCGGGGGCCTGACGCCGATCTATCGGAGATGTATCGCCGATTCCAGGTCGATGTTTCCCCCTCTGAACTGGTCCCCTCCTATCGTTGCCCCTGAGAGGTTGGCACCAACACCAGTACCGGCGGTGTGCCTCCACCGCGGTAAGATGGTCCCGATCTCGGTGACGGTGGTGATAATCGAGCTTCTCAGGTGGCCGATAGATTACCTCCAACCCCAAAGCCTAGGATCATCTTCCCCTGGTGGAGGCACCCCCCTGTGTTGGTGCTGGTATGTGCTGGTACCCAGGCTTCCAACACACCCGCTCTGGCGCTGCATTTTTTCACTACGGGCGATTTTGCCTCGTTGCGGGCCCTGGGACACTTACTGCAGAAAGATGTTGTCGGGGACTCTGGTCGTGATTTTTCGCGATGTTGCGGGCTTTGGGCCGACCCGCGCCCCCCAGGAGCTCCTGGCACCTTCCACGGGGAAATCGTATTTCGTCCGGATCCGTTTCAGCTTGCCTCTGGGGCCCAGCATTCGCGGCCACCCCAGAGCCAGAATGGAGGAACGAAAGTTACCCACGTGGCGACGACGGCTCTACAAGACGAGCAGCGGCATCGGTTCCTTTAAAGGCCTCCCAAGTGGAAGTGGGCCCCAGTCGATGGTGTCGGAGGGTCGCGCCGCATTGCCGACGCATCGGCGAAGCATCGGCGAAGTCGGCGATGCATCACCGATGCATCGGCGACGCCGGCGTGGAGAAGATTGGGCTCCATATCGAGCCGCGTCGCCAATACCTCGGCGACGCGGCGCGACCCTCCGACCCTATCTACATCGACCCCTCTGGGAGGCCTGTCGTGGCGACGAGGGGTCTCATCCTCTACAGAAATGCCGCGCGCTGCTGACGAACAAAAACTAGTGGGAGGTCTGAGCCAAGATGGCTGAGGGACGGGGCGTCCGATGACCACGCCCAAGTCGGATGACCACACTTCGCATTGTTTCCCTCCTCCTCCTCCTCCTGATCATCATCGTCGTCATCATCATCATCATCATCATCATCATCATCACCACAACCATCTTCATCATCATCATCAGCAGCATCATCATCATCATCGTCATCATCGTCACCTCCACCATCATCTAGAATAGGAATCATCATCACCACCATATTCATCATCATCATCAACAACAACAACATCAGCATCATCATAATCATTATCACCATCACACCATCACCATCACCATCAACATCACCATGGTCATCACCATCAACATCATCTCTAAGATCAGCAGCAACAACTACATCATCATCAGCAGCGTCGTCCTCGTCTTCCTGCTCCTCCTCCTACTCCTCCTCCGTCTTCCACACAACATCAATATACGAAGCAGACGTGGATACATCACATACTAGACGACCTACAAAGGCTAGGCTCTGCACACAAGGCTTACAAGGAGCTACCCAACCCATGTGACGACTTGGCCCCCTGGGAGCGACGTATCAAGGCTTCACTACCTCATGGCGACAGGCTTTGAACGTGGCACAGCGCGGAGCGACCGTGTTCACACACGGGCAGTGCTGGCTCGCAAGGCCGAAAGAGACTTCTTCCAGATAGTGCAGAACACCGGATTCCCCCTTCCAGTCAAACATGCAGACCACCCTCTCAGAGCAGGCGTACGGGAGGAGCCCATCATATAAACGTGTCCATGGTGCTCGACAGCATTCCAGGAAGATAGGGCGCTCAAAAAACATGTCATATGTACACACTACGCCATGGTATCGCAGGTGGAGTATGCGATGGGTGCTACAGCAATACACAGAGCGTGTGCTGCAGAATTTGCATCTAGGCGACAACTTCGGGACCATCTAGCTTTCGAATCCTCGCGATGCTGCCTCTCGCATTTCATGCACGGTATGCAGTTGTCAGCCTCAGCCGCTGCGGATGCAACAGCTAAGGACCGTCAGCACGGCCAAGAGCAGCGAAAGGCGGGTCTAGGACGATGGAGGCGGCGCATCCGGATATTTCAGCACAGTGTGCCGACGGTATGCTGTGGGAATCGGCGTGGGTTTTTTTCACATTTGAAAGAGAAAGAAAACAGGGACGCACTTCGGGAATCAAGCTACGAACTTACGCCAGAGGCACTATGGTTATGACGAACATTCGGACCGACCGACCAGCGCCACAGCCTCCGGAGGCTATCGATCCCGCGCAGGAGAGTCATTATCTCTTCCAACCGCAGGATTCTCAAGAGCCGGCTACACAGCACATGCCATGGAGGATAAAACGAACGGGGGTGTACACACTAAATCTGCACTGTGGGAGAAGACGCACGGGAAACATACAGCACCACATAGAGAACATGAACGTGGGCGGGCGCATCACATGCACGGTACTCTCCGTAGGCATCGCCATCGACACGATGCGTTGTGACGTCACGCGTAACGACACATTCGAGATGTTGGCCTTGCATATCAGAGCACGACAGGTCTGGGTCACTGGGCTGGGGGGGCCCCCATGTGAGACTTGGAGCGCTGCACGCTGGGAGGTTGGGCTCTCCCCATTGAGGACACACACACATCACTGAGTGTGCCTTGGGGTACGGATACACAAGCCCTACAGCTGGAGATAGGAAATAAGCTCCTCAATTCACTGGCCCTCCTCATGGCAGAGAACGTACGAGCAGGCACGAGTGCATGGCTGGAGCGTCCTCAGCCGGCAATTTGGAAAGCGCAAGCGGCATCTTGTCTTCCATGAAGATCTCTCGAGTGCTGCATCAGCACCATCGACTTTGACCAATGCACCTTGCAGGACGTTTTGCCAGAGACCATCTGAAGAGCACCCAATAGGATCCTCGCCTTGCGGCTTCCGAAGATGCACCAGTATCTTACTGCTGAATGGGGGAAGATGTTATCACGGCGTGGTGGTACACTGCACACCTTTGGGCAACCAGGAGGACAACAAAACATTCAGGACACGCTCCCAACAGGCCTTCCCCAACCGAATGTGCGCAGCACTAGCTCAGGCAATGCATGATGCAGAACAAAGCGCGTGGCCCGCCGACCCAGGAGACGATTTGCCGTCTCCCCCCACCTCAGCTGTGGCCCCTGAGGCGGGAGAAAGGAAACTGATTGCACAGTGTTATTATAGTTTCAAGCGATGCTGTCAGGCGAACCAGAGTCTTGAGAGGCACCCAACTTTGCTCGGACCACGACTTCCAGGAAACGGGGTGACCCGGAGGTTGCAGGGTGGTTCCCTCCCTCGCCCTCGCCTCCTGTTGGCTCCTCCCCCCTCCCGCCGAGGAACCTGCCCTCTCACCGCCGCAGGTCGCTGCGCGGCCGCTGGACGCCCCTGCGGGCGCCACGCCCGCCTCCCAGCCCTACGAGGCCGAGGAGTCTCTCTGCATCCCTGAAGATGGGGTCGTTCTCCCTCCCCTCCTCCCCCCCCCCTGCCCCCCCGACCTCACAGCTGACCAGTTGACCCGAATCGCTGCCTATCGTGCCGCAGCTCGGGAAAAGCGCCACAAGCGCGTCGCCCCTCGGTTAGGCCCGTTGACATTCCATTTCTATCAGCGGCGTGTTGCCCCGGGAAGCCCACATCCTCGGTACAGGCCCTGAGGTTTTTCCTGCTAGCTGCAAGAGCTGAGCACGTCTTCTCGGCACAGCCATCGTCCGCCGCCGCCGCCTCCTTCTCCCTCCGCCCCCTCCCCCCGCCCAAACCAACCCACCCAGAGCCGCGCGCCGCTCACGGAAAAATGCAACTCCGCAGAAGATCTCGGCGGGAGCCCTGGACCCACCCCATACTTCCGCGGCGTTGCTCGAACCGGATCGACCAGCGATAGCCCCAGGCCTAGGCCACTAGGCAAACTCGCGCGTTGGGAGAAAATCCCTGATTCTCAGAGTGGCCGTGAGGGTCAACGATGGGACTGCCTTCACCAGGTGGGCGCGGGCTGGCCCAAACCAGGACCATCCCTGAGATCCCACGCTGCGAGGAACCTGCAACATTGTGAACAATCGCGTCTGGAGCCCCAGACCACATCTTTCTGCGGCATCTTTCGAGCCGGACCGATCCGTGCTGGGCCCAGGGCCCGCAACGAGGCAAAAGAAATTGCAGCGCCAGAAGGGTTATTGGAGGCCTGGAAATTGGCACCATCACCAACACAGGGGGTTTCCTCCACCAGGGGAAGATGATCCTAGACTTTGAGGTTGGTGGTAGTCCTTCGGCCACCTGGGAAGCCCGACTATCATTACCACCACCGAGATCGGGACCAGCTTCCCTCGGTGGAGACACACCGCAGGTATTGGTCAGGGGCATCGATAGGAGGGGACCAGCTCAGGGGGGGGAACATCGACCTGGAATCGGCGATATATCTCAGACAGATCGGCGTCTGGCCCACGATAGCAAATCCGCACGATCCTAAGCGGGGTGGGACTATCAGACCCACACCGGCGATCAATGGGCGATTGAGGGTCGATGCATCCCCCCCTGAGCCTATCCCCGTGCCCCGGCGAGTTTTGGGCCAAAACTCGGCTCTCCGGCAGCCGTTCGGGACGACTGTGGCACCCTTGGAACGCCCTTGGCGAGGCGCAGCTGCCGAAGGCATCCCGCGGCTGGTAAGCCGCCGAGAACCGACGAAACCGTGCCAAACCTCGAACCTCCAACCTCGAAGCCTCGAGCTCTCCCCCCGAGCCCCTCCCGCCCCCATCGTTGCCCCTGAAGCTCACTCCAACACCGCGCCGCCGGAGGAGAGCGATGGAGTTGGATGGGGAGGCGGACGAGGAGGAGGCGCGGGAGAAGGAGAGACGCAAGAGAAGGAGGAGTACGACGACGAGACGCAGGAGGAGGAGGAGGAGGAGGAGGAGGAGGGAGGAGGAGGAGGAGGAGGAGGAGGAGAGAGAGAGGAGGAGGAAGAGGAGCGAGGGCGGGGCGACCCTCCGCGTGCGCGGCCTCCCGCGAGCCGCGAGCCGCGAGCCGCGCCGCGCCCCACGCGGCGGGGTGGCTCCCGCGGGGGCGCGCGGCGGGGCCCCGCCCGCGGAGGCCGTGGCCGGGCGCCCCGGGCGCGCGCCGCGGTGCCTCGGCGCGCTACGGCTCGTCCTGGGCGCGCGGCGCGCGTCGAAATGTCGAGGTCCGGGCGCCGCAACGCTCCGTGTCGCGAGGGCGTCTCTCGCTCGCTCGCTCGGGTTTCGGGCCCCGGGGCCAGGACGGACCGATGCGGCTCGAGAGGTGCCGCAGACAGGTGGGGCACTTGCGGTCTGGGGCTCTGGTCGTGATCTTTCGCGCTGCGGCAGATTGCTCGCCAGGTTGGGTCTCGTAGTGCTCCCCGCAAGGAGAGCGGAAGAAAACGAGTGGCACGCGTGCCCAAGTTCTTGCACTAGCGAGCGGCAAGAGACAGACGGCTCAAGCGGGGGGGGTGGGGGGGGCACGGGTAAAGGACTTCGCCAGGAACGGGGTGACGGCTAGGGGGGAGGACTCGCCAGGAAGGCCAGGGTAGGGGCGAGAGGGAGGGGGCGGACGACGGACGAACCACGGACAAGGTAATTAAAAGGCCCCGAGCTCCAGGACACAGTTGTTCAAGAGAATGCGCATTTCTGCCATCGGGGACGCCTCTCCAAGGGCGCCTGGAAAGCTTCTAAACTTGCCAGTCGCCATGGGACAACCGTCCCATATGGCGGACAACATATGTTGTACCAACTGCTCTTCACACGCTACGGTACGGCAGGTTCGCGTCGTGACGACCAGTGCGTTGGTTAGTGACGACACGGGGATCGTTCAACCTCATTGAGCACGCGCGGCTCTCTGATGGCGCAGATCGCCCGATGTCGGCCGGTTCTTGGCCACCTTCGGCGTTGAACCATGAACGCCAACGCCGGGGTCGTCGCCACGTCGACGCGGCGCGAACCTACCGTATGCCCAGACCTCCAACGTCTCAAGAGAAGATCAGGCTGGAGGTTTTCTCACCATTTTCACTGCCTTGGGGCAATTTCCAGCCCCTCGGGCCGTCCACAACAGACCTTGGACACGTCTTGCGCCGAAGAGTTGCCTGCCAATTGAGTTTGATTTTCTGGCTGTTCCTTTCTTATTACTCTTCTCCTCTCTCTCTCTCTCTCTCTTTCCCTCCCTCTCACTACAAGCAGATGTGTATATACATACCTATGCGACCACCCTTCGGGTGATAAGGAGGTTGTGGGGGGGGGAGAGGGGGGGAACCAGCATCTGACTCAATAGATCTCACTATCGATCTCACTCAACGAGACACCACGGGACACCGCGGGACACTTGTCGATCTTACGATCGATCTCACAACCGATCTCACTCAACGGGACACCACGGGACACCACGGGCCACTACGGGACACCACGGGGCACCGCGGGACACCTCTCGATCTCACGATCGGTCTCAATATCGATCTCACTATTGATCTCACTCAACGGGACACCACAGGACACCACGGGACACCTCAGGACTCACTATCGATCTCACTATCGATATCACCATCGATCTCACTCAACGGGACACCACGGGACACCACGGGACACCACGGGACACCTGTCGATCTCACTATCGACCTCACCATTTGGGACATCACGGGACACCACGGGACACCTCGGGGCAACACATCGATCTCACTATCGATCTCACTATCGATCTCAGTCAACGGGACACCACGGGACACCTGTTGACCTCACTATCGATCTCACTATCGATCTCACCTTTTGGGACACCACGGGACACCACGGGACACCTCGGGGCACCACATCGATCTCACTATCGATCTCACGGGACACCACGGGACACCGCGGGACACCGCGAGCCACCACCGGAAGGACGGACGGGCGGGCGGGGGATAAGGTCGCGGGTGGGTCGCGGGTGGGTCGCGGATCGGTCGCGGGGTGGGTCGCGGGTGGGTCGCGGGTGGGTCGCCGGTGGGTCGCGGGTGGGTCTCCGGGGGGTCTCGGGGTGGGTCGTGGGCGGGTCGCGGGGTGGGTCGCGGGTGGGTCGCGGGTGGGTCGCGGGGTGGGTCGCGGGGTGTGTCGCGGGTGGGTCGCGGGGTGGGTCGCGGGGTGGATCGCGGGGTGGGTCGCGGGTGGGTCGCGGGGTGGATCGCGGGGTGGGTCGCAGGTGGGTCGCGTCGCGGGTCGCGGGGTGGGTCGAGGGTGGGTCGCGTCGCGGGTCGCGGGGTGGGTCGCGGGTGGGTCGCGTCGCGGGTCGCGGGTGGGACGACGAAAACAACAAACAACAAACAACAAACAACAAACAACAAACAACAACCAACAACCAACAACCAACAACCAACAACCAACAACCAACAACCAACAATAAACAATCACAACAACAACAACAACAGCAACAACAACAACAACAACAACAACAACAACGACACCAACAACAACAACAACAACACCACCACCACCACCAACAACAACAACAACAACGATAATCCGCCTCGCGGAATTCCACTTCAGCCACTCACCTAGGGACAGTGACTGACCGTTCGGTTCAGCCCCCTCACTCTGATGTTCTAGCACATCGTTTACCGAGCGGCATGGCCATACATCGCCTGCCATGGAGCTTGTACTACAAGACTTCTCGGCGCGCGCCGCCCCCGGGGACGTAGACATAGCTTAGTATGCTGGGGTGACGCCGAGACCACGCTGGTGGGCGGGCGGGGAGTCCTCGCTGCCGTCCGACGAGTCGCAGCCGAGGGCCTCGGCCAGCCGCATGGCGACCTCGCAAGCCCTGTCCTTGCGCTGGGCCTGCGGCCAGGCGCGGCCAGCCCGCACTCAAGCTGGGATCTACCTCGGAGCAATACCGCGCGAGCTCGCTCTATCAGGGCGGTGCAGTGGTGGAAACTGTGCCCAAAAATCTACCCGTGTGTGACCGAAACTGGTGCCCGAGGTCTCCGAACCCGCCAGAGTGTGACCGAACTTCAGTTACGCTACGCTTTCGGTCACAATTTCGGGTACGTCTTCGGTGACCGATGTTCTCGTCCGAAGCGGTCGAGTCGCCCAGGCGGGGTCCTGGCCGTTCGAATGTCTTGGAGCGTTTCGGCGTTCCGGGGCAGCCATCGTGGATCACTCAAACGGGGTTCCACGTGGGGGAATAGCCCAGGCGGGCGAGCAAAAACCCCAAAAAGGGGTTTGGGGCTGGGGCAGGGGCGGTGCCCACCAGGTCGCCCAGTATTTCCCAAACAATGTTTGCGCTAAGGGGTTCTTGCTTGAGTTGCTGAGGAATTCGACGGATAACCAAAAGATTTCCTGGTAGCCGCCCCAGGGCCGCCTGTAGCCGCCCGTGGCCGCCCCGAGGCCCTCCCGTGGCCTCCCCCGTGGCCGCCCCGTGGCCGCCCTGTGTCCGCCCCGTCGCCGCCCGTGGCAGCCCAGCGGAACTTGCATCACAAATCTTGCACCGCAGAGCTTGCACCGCACAGCGTGCACCGCGTAGACTGCACAACGGAACTGGTGTATCAGCACGTGTGTTCCCCAAGCTGTGTTTGTACTCAGGGTATCAGACGTAGCTTTCTTATGTACGTGGGCGCGCATGTCTGTGTTTTTGCCACGCTGCCGCCCGTGCCGCCTCCTGGGCGCCCCGCGCTTGAAGGTATACCGAAGATTCGCCACGTTGCCGCCCGTGCCGCCTCATAAGCGCCCCGTGCTTTGAGCCTTCCATCGCATAACCTATATCGCATAGCTTTCACCTGCAAGTCACACCTCCTCGATGACACAGCATAGCTTCCACTAGAATAATTTGCGCCGCATGGTATTCATGCACCTCTACCATTACTCACACCACACACATGCACTGCAGGACATAATTTTCACCACGTAGCCTACACCGCATAGCCTTCACCTACGCAGTGCAAAAAGGCAATTGTGGGCCCACGTTGGCGAACACACTGTCATTCTCTAAACAGTGCCGCTTGCAGTGGGAGGCTTTTGCTTCTGTTGTAAGGGACTGCGCTGGTGTAGCGATGTGGCGGCTAACTTGTCGCCGTAGCCGCCTCGTCGCCGCCCATCGTTTAAACTGGTTGAGCGGTCTGGTGACTATGTTGTCGTTGTCGCCGCCCCGTCGCCGCCTCGTCGCCGGTGTGGCGGTCTCGCGGCGATGTTGTCGCCGTCGCCGCCCCGTCGCCGCCTCGTCGCCGCCCGTCGTGTGGGCCGGTGTGGCGGTCTCGCGGCGATGTTGTCGCCGTCGCCATCCCGTCGCCGCCTCGCCGCCACGTAGATTGCACGGCATCCGTTCTCCTTTCAAACAAACAAAAGTTTTACCACCCACCCACCCACCAGGGTTAACGCTTCACCTTTTCGTAATGGAAATTGCATACGAGTCTGCCACATCGTTCATCCGAGCTACGTGTTCAGACTATACCAGCCAAACCAGTAGCACCCCCCCCCATCTCCTGCAACAAACTATGCGCGCGCACTCGTTTATCAAAAATCATATTTTAACGAATTCTTGAAAAACAATTAAATTAAGTGTGCGCGCGCGCGTCCTCGCGCGCGCATGCCGAAATCCTTCAAAACCCTTTGGTCTTGGAAAGAATTTAAAATCGACTGCCCAAACGCATGAAAACACGCGGTTTCGCAACACGGATTTCCACAACACGTGCGCGCGCTCTTCGTGAATTCTTGGGAAAACCATGGGTTTCTTAACATTTTCATAAAATGTTACTGAACGGGCTTCGCGCGCGCATGTCGAAATCGTTCGAACGCCCTTGCGCGCGCTCTGGGGTGGCACGATCCGTGTCAAAGAACACCATGCGGGCCACTTTCGCGCGTCTGCCGCGCGCGCGTTTTGAACTCCTTCCAAATCTTCATCACCGACGCGAAAACGCCGTCATCGTCGTCGGCGTGATCAGCACCGGCGCCGTCACTGGCTGTCCCGTCGTCGCTGTCAGCATCGCCACCAGCATCGCTACTATCATCATCGTGTCTACCATTGTCGGCGTTGCCATGATACCGCGTCCACCCAAGTCGTCGACTCGCACTGAAGTGCCCGCTAGAATGTGCCGAGCGGTCAGCGCCACCGCGTTCGCGTCGGTCGCGCCAATTTAGCTGGCCGCTGCGCGCGCGAGCATGCGCGGGCTAGCGCGGCCGCAGAAATGCACCAGCCAACGCCCAGCACTCACCGCAATCGTTCCCGCATGGGTTTGGGTTTTGCAAACCACGTTGCGGGCGGGTGGGTGGGATGATTGCGCGAGCAGTGGAGCTGACAACTTCAAGTTCGGCAAGTGATCTGCGCACATAGAGTGCACGACATAGTTTGCACAAACTATATGTAAACATATTATTGCACCACACACATTGCACCACGTAGATGGTACACCGTATACTGAACAATCTAAGATGCACCACATACAATGCACCACGTATATTGCACCATCTAGATTTCCCCACAGAGACTGCGCATCATATACTGATAGAGACACTGCGCTTGGGACCCGCAATGGCTAACATTGTGCAAGATATTCGGTGTGAACGATGTGGTGCAAGATGTGTGGAAATATGTGGTGCAATACATGCGGTGCAGCCGACCTGGTGCATTCTACGTGGTACAGCATGAACTGCGCAATGTGCGTGGTGCAATCTATGCGGCGCCATCCGCGCAATGCGCGTGGTGCAATCTATGCGGCGCCATCCACTTTGACTGTCTTGAAGCTGTCCTCTCCACTGCTCCTGCAACCATCCCACCCTCCCACCCGCAACTTGGTCGCAAGACCTCTTAAGACCGTGGCGGTAGGTACCAAATTGCACTTGGCAGCGACACCGATCGGCGACGACAGCGACAACGACGAGGACGACGCCGCCGACGACGACGACGACACCGACGACGACTCCGACGACTCCGACGACGACGACGACGACACCGACGACGACGACGACGACGACACCGATGACAACGACGACGCCGACGACGACGACGCCGACGACGACGACGACGCCGACGCCGACGACGCTGACACCGACGACGACGACGACGCCGACGTCGACTACGACGGAGACGACGACGACGACGAAAACGTCGCCAATAAAGACGACGACGACGAGGGAGGAGGGAGGACGACGACGGCGACAACGACGACAACGACGACAACGACGGGGGAGGAGGGAGGATGGCGACGACGCGAACCACGAAGGAGGGAGGACGGCGACGCCGACGACGACAACGAGGGAGGAGGGAAGACGACGACGACAACGACGACGGCGACGAACTAGGAGGGACGACGACGAAACGCCGACGACTGACGACGACGACGACGAGGGAAGAGGAAGGACGACCACGGTGACAACGACGACGGAAACGACGACGACGCCAAAGAGGACGACGACGGCGACGATGAGGAAAGACAGAGGACGACGACGGCGACGACGACGACGACAAGGGAGGAGGAAGGACAGCGACGACGACGCCGCCGACGAAAGAGCGCGCGTGCACGCTTTCGTTGAAAATCCGTGTTGCGAAACCCTGTGTTTCTGTATGTATGTTTTTTGGGAAACTCGATTTTGAAGGATTTCGGCATGCGCGCGCGACGACGCGCGCGCGCGCGCACTTCGTCCCATATTTTTGCAGAGGATTTTGGAGACGGCGCGCGCGCAAGGGCGTTCGACCGATTTCGACATGCGCGCGCGAAGCCCGTTTGGCAGCACTTCGTGAAATTATTGAAACACCTGTGATTTTCGTAAGAGCGCGCGCGTAAGCTTTTGTAGAACACCCGTGCTGCGAAACCTTATGTTTTTGTATGTTTCTTGGACACTCGATTTTGGAATCCTCCCGAAACCGAAGGTTTTTGAATGATTTCAGCATGCGCGCGCGACGACGCGCGCGTGTGCACTTCGTCCGGATTTTGCAAGGGACTCTTGAACATTTATGATGTTTGATGAACGAGTGCGCGCGACTAGCACCTTTTGCAGAGGATTGCGGGGGGGGGGGGGCGATACCCGCCCCCCTGGGATAGCGCAACTTCAAATTTAGGATTGACGGTGGGGCAAAATCATATGCAAATTGCACAACGAAAAAGGGAACGTTTTAAGTCGGGGGGGTAGAACCTATCTCTTTTTAAGAAAAGGAGAATCTATGTGATGCACTCTATGTTGTGCAACTAATTTTTGAAGCTTGGAATCGTCGGCCACATTGCTCGCGCAACCATCCCACCCAGCCACCTGCAGCTTAGCTTGCAAAACCAATGCGGTGGCGATTGCGATGTGTGCTTGGCGTTGGCTGGTGCATCTCTGCGGGCTCGCTAGCCCGCGCATGCTCGCGCGCACAGCGGGCAGCCATTTTGATGCGACCGGCGCGGCCGCGCTGGCGCTGACCGCTGGGCACTTTCCAGCGGGCATGTCAGTGCGAGTGGGTGACCTGGGCGGGCGCGGTATCATGGCGACGTCTACAACGGAGAGCACGATGATGATAACAGCGATGATGGAGACGATATTGAAGATGACGACGGCAAAGCCAATGACGGCGCCGATGCTGATCACGCAGATGACGATGACGGTGTCCCCGCGTTGGCGATAAAGGGTTTACCCCTCCCCCTGCCCCCTCCCCCATTGGACCTGGACAGGGGAGTGGTCGCGAGGTGCCAGTGCGTCCAGAACGGCCTCGGCAAGCCCAAATCATATTTTTGTTTCGGGTTTGGCCACTTTTGACCTCCTGGGGGGAGGGCCCTAATGAAGGAGCTCACCTCCCATGGTCCATCTCCTCCAAGATGGCCCACATGTGGCCCAAGAGGCTCCCAAGCGTGCCCCAAGACAGCCCCAAGAGCCAAGAGGTGCCTAGGATGCATCAAGAGGCCACCAAGAGACCCCCAAGATGCTCCCAATGGGCTCCCAAAAGACTTCCAGGAGGCCCCCCAGATTCTCCGAAGACGCCCCACGAGGCCCCCAGGACTGCCAAGAGACTTGCAAAACGCTCCAAAAGGACTCCAAGAAACTGTCGAAACACATCCGGAAAGACCTCGAGAGGCATCCAGGAGGCCTTTGGCATTTCTGCTCGCCCTCCTCCTCCACCTCCTCCTCCTCGTCTGCCTATTCCTCCTCCTCCTTCCTCCCTCCTGCCCCTCTCCCTGCTCCTCCTCCTCCTCCTCCTCCTCCTTCTCCTGCCACTCCTCCGATTCCTCCTCCACCCTCTCAACCCCAATCAGGGCAACTCGTCTGGGCATCGTTTCTGGATGGGCTGGTGGGGTCACTCGAAGCGTCTAGAATGTGATCGAGATCGGGTGACATTTTAACCAGTGTATATATATATATATATATATATATGTATGGTATGTGATATGCGCGATGTGTCCGTTGCCGTCGTCTCAGACCGAAGGCCTGGGGTGGCTGGAGTGAGAGCAGTTACACGTAGAGCTTTGATTGTGAGGAGTTCGCGAGGCCATCTCTGGAGACCGAGGGCCCCACGCAACTAACAGATAATCTGCGAGTAGCGAGGAGAACGAGCTGGGCAAATGATGCTCTGGCCAGGAGTAGGGCACGCCTGTCTGGTTACAGCACGCGCAGAGCTGCCACCCAGCAAACGAGAGTCCCTCGTGATGGCCTTCACCCTTTCGTGGAAACCTCTCCCGTCCCGCAGCCGCATGCGTTACATTCTCCCGTGCTGAGGTTGAGGCTGGGAACCTCGTCCGTGATCTCGCGCACGGCGCGCATCTCGGAGGACAGCCGCTCTATCGCATCGACGGCCTGGGCGCCGACCCGCCGAGACAAAGAGAGAACCTCCCAACACACTGGCAGCGCGCCCGGGGAACAGGGCAGAGGGGGTATGCCTTCTCAAAGGCGTCGCACCTTCTCACAAACCAACCCAGCCTTCTTGAGAAGCCTTATGCGCCTTTTCAGAAACTCTGCCGAGTTCCGAGAAGGTCGGCCTCCTCTGTTCCCCCCCCCCGACGCGCCGCCGAACGTATGTGTGGTCTCTTGTTCCGTTTCTGCAGGCAACAAATCAGCGGTAGGATCCAAGAGTCCGCCCTAGGGTCCCGCAGAAAATCTTTCCAGGCAGCCTGTGTGACCCTCGAAAGTACCGGCGACCAAAACTCTGATCTATTGTGAAACAAGTTCGCCGAACATGTCCGCTAGTACTTGAACACTTGGGGTACGCCCAGGATTCCTTTGGTAATGTGACAGTTTTCGAAAGTTATGCGACAGCTCTATGTACTGATGGATGGGGGCACACCAGAAGCCGCAAGGCAACGACGGTTCTGATTACGCTTGCGGGACATCAGATCTCGGCTGTACTCAGATGGGCCACGCCTGACTGAGTTGAACTGAGCTGAACTGCGTTCGACGGGCCTGGACCTGTGGTGAGCTGGAACGAGCTAGACTCAGATGAACGCAGGTGGGACGAGCTGGAATGAGCAAGTGCACTGAGGTGGACTGACATCTTGTGACCTGGGTTGGCCGAGGCAGAAAAGGCCGAGTTGGGCTGACATAAACAGTGCTGGACACAGCTAGGTTCAGCAGGACTGAACAGGACCCAACTGGGTGCAGCGACAGTGGGGTGCCCCTCGTTCGTCTCAAACGACGGCAGTTTCTCAGCCTACGCGTGGCTCCGAGATGGCGAAACAAAAACGAAAGAACGGACGGCTGTATATACAGCGCCCAAGTGGAACCCGACATTGACGCCACGCATACCGTACCGCTTCGGTCTTGAAGCATCGCAAATTTCCCCTCCATGCTCTGCATTGCCATACTCCTCCAGCACAGCCTCACCCTTGAGGCCCGTGACTTCACTTCCCCCACCACCCGATATCCTCTCGTTCCCCCTCCCCCCCCCCTTTCATGCTCCCACATCACCCCCCGCACTTCCTCATCGTCCTCATTCATCTGCCCCCCCACACACCCCCCATTCTCCACCTCCTCAGCCATCCTTTTTGCGCCCTCTTCATCCTCATCCTCACCCTCCTCCTCCTCATCATCATCATCAGCATCATCATCATCCTGTCCTTCCCCGCCCCCCTCTTCCGACCCCTCTCCCCCTTCTCTCCCGTGGCCTCCTCACGGACACCCCTTTCCCATTCAATCCACCACCGCCGGCGATAACATCTACTGCTATCAAATTTTTATAGCACTCTATGTGCCTCTCTCTCTCTCGCTTTCTCGTTCTCTCCTCCCCAACTCCTCCACCATCACACTTCCCGCTGCAATAGAATATGTCCACACCCCTCTTCCGGTCCTCAACATACCTCGCCGCTCCTCGTCGTCGTTCCCATTCCCTTTTTTTCATGCAAAACTCCTCCCTGTCGCACCCCCAGACGTGTCAGTAGGGCGGGCTGGGCGCGGCCGAAACTTCCTCCCCCTTACATGATCCTGAAATTTGGAATTAGCAATAATCGCAAAACGTGATGAATGCGGGCGGTGTTCAACATGTGGCTCGCGTCTCAGCGCAGCTCAAATTCGTCCGACGTAGACGTTAGTAATAGCTTCAAGGCTGTAGGGCGGCTCCAATTGTTCTCCAAATGTGGGCCTTAGCGCCGCGCGCATTCTTCTACACAGCTCGCAAGTATGATCAATGCAGGAGGGCGGGTCGCATTCAAAGGCTCGTATGGCTGAAGTCCCAAACACGGCGTTTCGGCACGACTTTGACTTGGCTGGGCGCAACGGTAAAGTCGATTCGCTGTTCTGACATCCCAGGAATGGTGTTCTGGCGCGCTTTACGACTGCCAGGACGCAGCTGTCACCATCACTCGCGGCGTTTGACGTCCCTGGAGTGGTGTTCTGGACTGGTGGAGGCTCCTCAAGCACTCGGTGTCTCATTGGGGCAACCCCTGTAAGTAAAACTATGTTCATGTTCATCCTCAACATCCAGGTTATGCTCTCCACCTGCGTCCGCCTCTTGTTCCTCTTCCTCTTCGTCATCTTCCGTCATCATCACCTCCATCTCATCAACGCCGTCAGCCTCACCACCGTATCAGCAGCATAATCTCCAGCATCACTACTGGCACCATTCTCGCCTCATCCTCCTCCTGCCTCCTCCTCGCTTCATCGCGTCGCGCGAGGGGGCTGCATATCGTCCTGAGAGGAGAACGTAGAAGCGAGGTCACCACGGGCCTCCATCTCTCGCTCTCGAGCCGAATCGAATTCTGGTCCTCCCCGTCCAGACAGAGCACGACCGCGCGGGGGGTTGGATGGGGGGGGGAATCCCCTTCGGCAGCAGTCCCGCCCCCCTCTTGGCCCCACCCGTCGCCCTTTTGTCTCCCCCCTCCCAGCGAAGCACCACCTGCCCACCCCCCACCGCCAGGAGACACCCGCGCCCGAGGCCCTTGGAGGCCAACCTCCCACGCTTGCCAGCACGCCTCGGTTTCGCAGCCAGGAGTGCAGGGAATCCAGGGGACCGATATGGGGATGGACGCAGACGTGGACGAAGACCAACAGCAATTCCTGACCGTTATGAGCAGGCCCCATGTTCGGCGTAGCCGCAGACGTTGTCCTGTTGAGAGAAAAATGGCCTGCCTAATGGCGGCCGCCTTCGGTTCTGGACAGCCCTTGCTGCTGAGTATCGTGCCTACGGCGAGTTCGTGTCAGGCCGACTTCGGCGTTGGTTCCTGACACCGCGGGGATCGTTCAGCATTGAATGATCGGCCTTGTCCTAAACGTATCGACTCTGGGTCGCCGGCGACGTTCTACGCTGAACGCCAGCGGCGGGGTCGCCGCCAATAGCCACGACGCGTACCCACCGTGAGTCTGTGTGTCCGTCCACTTCGGGCGTGCTAAAGACAAGGGCTCTCGGCCGGAACGGGCTCTGGACCCAAAGACCTTCCCTGCGACGCGTTTGTTGGAGGCCTGGAAATTGGCACCAACACCAGCACAGGGGGTTGCCTCCACATGGGGAAGATGATCCTAGATTTCGGTGTTGGAGGTAATCCGCCGGCCCCCTTGTGGGGCCACCAGGCTGCGAGGCGCGTGATTCGCAGTTTCCTGTACCAGTCGTAGGTTGTAGTTTCCAGTGTTACAGTTCTGCTTCTTGCTGGTTACTGTAACTAGTTGACTTCTTGCTGGTTACTGTAACTAGTTGATTGACCGCGCGAGGGGGGGGAGGCCCAAACAAGACTTTTAGCCTCACCTGGGCGCGTTGTCTGAATTGCTGGGGGGGCTCGAAATCGACACCCCTCACGCAGATCCGCGGGGTCAGGGTCCAAAAACACAGGGGATTTGCCACATTTCTGAAATTCGGTGCCACCCCTCACGCAGATCCGCGGGGTCAGGGTCCAAAAACACAAGGGATTTGCCACATTTCTGAAATTCGGTGCCACCCCTCACGCAGATCCGCGGGGTCAGGGTCCAAAAACACAGGGATTTGCTACATTTCTGAAATTCGGTGCCACCCCTCACGCAGATCCGCGGGGTCAGGGTCCAAAAACACAAGGGATTTGCCACATTTCTGAAATTCGGTGCCATTCCTCACGCAGATCCGCGGGGTCAGGGTCCAAAAACACAGGGGATTTGCCACATTTCTGAAATTCGGTGCCACCCCTCACGCAAATCCGCGGGGTCAGGGTCCAAAAAGACAAGGGATTTGCCACATTTCTGAAATTCGGTGCCACCCCTTACGCAGATCCGCGGGGTCGGGGTCCAAAAACACAGGGGATTTGCTACATTTCTGAAATTCGGTGCCACCCCTCACGCAGATCCGCGGGGTCAGGGTCCAAAAACACAGGGGAATTGCCACATTTCTGAAATTCGAACCCATCACGCACATCCATCGCAAGGCGTGGTTCCAGCGTCTGTCGAAGAAATCGAGACAAAAGGTTTTTCGTCGTTGTGGGCCCCTCGGGGCCCTTACCGGGCCTCGCGACCGTTCAAAAAGATCGCGATGAAACACGAATCCCGGGGAAGTGGTCGAGAGTTCGGATGCCCGTGTCTCGAAAAGATCGGAACGTCGGATGTCGGAGGAGGCGGAAAAAGCAGAGCAGAACAGCACCAATGGTCCGACGAAGTGCCTCACAGGCAAATGCAGCCGCGGCAAAATGACGATTACGGACCATGCGTTCGTGAACCACTTCAAGTGCTCGAAAAGATGTTGAGCCCTGCACGGGGATACCTCGGGCCTAAAGCGAGACCCTCATATGTAGATACCGTGAGGCTCGCGTAGTCACCCCACCACTGTCTTGGCCAGAGGCGAACGTAGAGAAAACCAGCCCCAACAAAATCCCAACTAGGTCTCGCGACGCTGGACAACCAAGACGTCGGAGAGGCGCGACGGCGAGGAGGAGAACCCCAACCGCTCGCGTCGCGAACAGGAAAAACAAACCGCTTTGACGATTTTCTGCCCCCGGGGGCCCTCGCGGGCCCCCCAAGATTTTGCAGTTACGCCTGTTCGGCTCGGCGTGCTTCAGTTGGACAAATGATTTTTGTCTTCAGCTCAACAACTGCAGTAGCTGCTGGACACATGCCAGCCCACGCGACCCCCCGAAAATCGCTGACTGAGCGCAGGGTCCGCTAATCAACGCAATATCATGGAGCCGACGCGTGGTGCATTGTCAACATGCTGCCTGAGGCTCCTCAACCCCAGGCCGTAGTTTCTGAATGGCGGGCAAACGAAAGAGGGCGCGGCCACAGACAATGTGTGAACTCGGGCCGCAGAGCAAGAGAAGTCCCTCCCGACCGTGCGAACCTTATGAGTAACCTACCCCCGCTCGTCCCCTCCACCGCCGCTGGGCATCCTTCGCGCTAGTAAAAAGTTTATCGGGTGAGATTGTCTTCGAACCTGTGAAACTGGGGATATGAATGCGGGCGACAGATGGATGGAGTAAAATGGGGCAAGGGGACACAGGAAAAAAACAAATCCGCCTACCCTTTGTGGGTTTCTGGGCGCGTGAGATTCTTCCCCCCCAATACCCCCCCAATGGCGACCCCAAACTGGCAATTCGATCCCCCCCCTGGGCCCCAGACGGCCCACCCCCGAACTCACCAGGGGCGGCCCGGGTTCCGCAGGCTCGGTCTGGAGTTCCAAAACACCCCGTCAAGCCTTCCAAGACACACCCGAGACGGTCCGAGAGAGCCCAGACTCGCCGACCGATCGATCCAAAATGCCAAGAAGCAGCGAAAACACCCCAAGAGGCCTCCGAGAGGCCTCCAAAGAAGCCCCAAAGATACCCACATCGTCCAATTTCAATGAAGGAAACCTACATTTCTAGCACGTGAGGCTGTTCAGTTTGAAAGGGGCTGGGAGCCCCAACCAGCAGCTACGCCGAAGGCGAAACCCCATATCCAACTCTGTTGTGCCGTAGTAACGATAGTCCCAGACGTAGGAAGTCGCCGCGGGAGCGACGGGCCATCTCAAGCGAAAGTGTCTTCGCTCTCGATTGCAAGTAGCGCGCCTCGCGATGAGGCACGCTCATATTTTGGCGGCTGGCCGCTTGAGCCCAAGCGGCCACGGACCAACGCTCGATATCTCTCGCCCTTGTCCCAGCTCACTTTACAGTCGGGGGGGGGAAAAGACGAAGCGTGACTCGGCCGCCACTATGCGATAAACACTGCATGTACAAAAGACAGCAAAAGGCAGGTTCATAAGAAGGGTGAACCCGCACGCAAGTTGCCTTGCGAGCCATATCGCTGTAAAAGCGAGTGCTACTCAGGCGGCCTCAGACGATGTTGTCTGGCCGGCCCGGTACGGAGTATGACGTTTGAAGTCATGCTTGAAGGATTGCATTCCTCCCATGACCTGTAGGAGCATATCTCTGTTACTGCTCCCTTTAGTGCGACCGTCCGCAATGATGTCGCGAGCGTCACACCACTGAATACTATGCACGATACATCGCTCCATTATCATCTGTCGCATACAACTGATGCGTCCGAGAAATGTACAATCGGTCGTTGTTTTGTTGTTTGTGGTTTATTTCTTTCAATTCTTCGTTTGACAGAGACTGGAAGACATATTCGGCATCTATGGTCAAAGTGACCTTACTGTTCAGGCCACTCATATCCAGTACGTCTTTCAACTGACTGGGTGTCAGTGGTCCTCCGAGGAGCTCGCGCAGAAAAACGATCGTGGGATGTCACTCCTCCAAATTGTGGGCTGCAGCTAGTGTTTCTGCTGAATAGCTTGCGCGAGCTTGCAAGCGGCGAGACTTGCAATACGCAGCGACCAGATGGACGACACGCGCACCAGTTGGCGTGTTTCCACGCCGTAGCAGGTTTGCCCCGCGAATGCCCTAGCCTTCGGCCTCGTCATCGGCATCTCCACTAAGACGTCGAACGCCTGAGTCACTGCGCAGGTCAATTTCGCCCGTTGGAGTCATCGATCGATAGACGATCTTCTTAGGGCAGGTCTGCAGTTTCCTGGGAATCGCGTTCAGTCGCCGTACATGTATATAGGTTGGTTGTTGGACACGTTGTAGAGTGACCACATATGCCGCCAACCACACCTGTGTGATTAATGCGTAAACCAACGCGCCTTCCAGGCTGACAAACATGTCAGTGACCATAGGTGATGCTTCGGCGACGGCGTCTGCGCCTGTAAGTTCAGGATGTTGTACACGACGGAGCTATTTGATGTATTCATCCTGACCCAATGTAACAAGCCCGCCCCCATCCTTGGTGCATCTCACAGCACAATTGGTGCATGTGTGTTTGTTGAGTCTACACGTGCCCAACATGTTCTCGACACCTTGACGAATTTGTCGATGGTGTCCTCAGTGCCAGCAATAGCGATACCATCGACATGAGTTGCTGTGAGAATATCGGGGCCTGTCTCGAGACCCTCGTCGCAGGACGTGGGTCTAAGACCAAGGCCTCTCGGAGTCCGTGTGAGCTTCAGTGAGGCGGCTCTGGGCGCATCCATGGTGCCTGTGCCTGGCTTGAGGCACTGCAAGGAGTGCTTCGAGTCATCGTAGAGCTCAAATCCTGGGGGGGATCGAAGCACCGATGCTGATCCAGGTGGCAAGGTACAGCGCGCCACGCGTTCCTTTTCACTGGTTGCCTCAGCAAGGCCCTGGAAAGTTAACCCTTTCAGGAAAAACATGTTGCTGTCAAGGAAAGCGATGACCCATTGCTTCTTGCGCGCTGCCGCGCTTGCGAGCACTCTCTGGTTCGACCGCCACGCCGTTCCTGAGACAGTGTCCACGTCGAAAGCCGCGAGGTCCATGAGGCCCCGAAGTGCCGGGCGTAAGCTGGCGGTACGTTCCATCTCTCCACTAATATACGTACCTCGAGGTCAATGTGTATGACGCCTTGGATATATCTTGCATATTGACGCACCTGTTGCCAGACCGTGACTTGAGCTCAGCGCAGCGGGCCTGTGATACCTTAACTGGATGATCCTGAATGTCTGCCTTCGCGAGGAGGTCGCCCCCCATGACGGCCGCAGCTCGTTTGGCGGTCACGCGGTCGAAGTCTGATATCCTTTGCTGTTGTTCGGATAGGACTACCTTTGACATGTCTGCAGTAAGGCGGAGCTTTATATATTTATATATATATATGTATTCACCGTTCTCGTCCGCGTCCAGCCCGCAACTATGGTCTTGATTCGTGGAACGTGGTGGAACATGATACGCCTCCTCGATGTCGGAGTCGCGTGGATGGCCCCACGTAGGCAGGCGCCCCCGCTGTTCTTCAGCTACCGTGACCAGCGCACTGTTGTCAGTCATCAGATGTGTTGGTACGGTGTAAAGGTCATAATGGAGCTGTCTCCAATAATTCCCTCTTGTCGTGCAGCTCTGTGCAACGCGCCTCCATAATATGTGCCTCAGGGTCCACTTCTGCTTCCGGATAGATTGTAGAGGGCCGTCCATCCTCCAGTGGCGTTTCGGCGTCGGGGGCTTCTCTGACGTAGCTGTCTTGCGTCGGTGCGTCAGCAAATTCTTCAAACTTCGTCGTGCATTGATCGAAGCCCGCTTGAGGTTGAGTGGACTTTAGGCACTGGATGATCCTCAAATTTGCTGATCCGGTTATATCACATATATAATTATATATATATATATATTCAGGGCAGTGCCTTCGGCGTCATAAAAAACGGAAGCCTTGCTTCACGTCGCTGTCAGAATGCACACATGTGCAGCTGCCTGCATAAGCCACCGGAGGTAGCTAGCTCATGGATGCTCTTAGCTAACCTGACAGAGACTACGTTCTCGAAGCGAAATGAGTTTCTGATAAGGTATTGCAGAGCAAACTGCTCCATGGGAGATAACCGGCTCGCACTTGTTATCTGAAGCGTTCCCTTTTTGGTCGGGACATCGCAAGATGTCATAGGAGGCCCCCCCGTAGGTAGACTGGCGACAACTGCCAGCGCCGTTCGCAGCGCAGTTTTTGTCTGAGCCAATCTCTCGGGGCATTGGAGCCTCGATGTGTAATGAATGTCGCGCATCCCCGTAATGGACTTGTACACCGCGGTTTCCCACTCGAAGAATGACTTGACCCTTGCCTGGGTCGTTGTTCCGCACGACCGGGAAGGGGCCATTCCAGCCTCCTTAGTCGTCCTTCGTAGTTGTGCGACGATGATAGCCGACCAGAGTCTCTTTCGCCGTAGTAATGCAAACCGGTGATCGTCGTCTAAGTACGCAATGCACGAGTAGTCTTGGCTACTGCAGTAGCACGTGCGATAGCTTCAACGCGTGCCCTGCGAATCACCTGTTCTCGGGAATGATCAGCCGTCTCTGTCGGCTGCTCATGATCCAGAACAGGCAAGTCAGGAAGCAGCGTTGGTTGCCGTCCAAACAGCGCGCTGCATGGAAACACCCCGATGTAGAAGGTGAACGCACTGCCAACAAACAAAGCTTCATGCAGTAGTCGTGTGAACACAAGAGGTATGTCTAACCCTTTGAGTTCAATTTCCACGACGCGAAGTACATGGCGTAGTATGCCACTTATGGCTTCAATTGTCGTAGCGCGTTGTCCACGGGCGCGCATCCTCAGCTCAATGCCTTTTCCTTCGAGGACTGCCTCAGCTGCGTCGTTGTCAAAGGCGCCCTCCTCATCGGAGTAAAAAACCTTGGCAGGTTCGAACTGCATCCAGGACTGGTAATACGCATCTAAGGTACTGGTCAATGTTTTATATAGTAACTCCATCCCAGTGGCATATCGAATGCAACGGTCAATGATGTGAAATAGTTTATGTTCCTGCTTGTAGAACATCAGGTCGCATCCGACTTCCACATTAAACTTACCAGGGAGCGCAGTAGATGGCACATACGCACGCCCTGCCTCCTCCCAAGCCCCGCACTCCCGACGTGTGTCACAGACACCCTTGATCAGGTTAAGCCTGACGTTATCCAGACCAGCTTTGGTTAAGAAGAGTCGCATCTTAGGCCCTTTGACGTGGAGCCATCGCAGGGGTAGTTTCCGCAACTCGCGCGTTACCACACCGGGGTCAAGGCTTCGTACGTTTTGTAGGCTGATTTGGCCATCGAACCTTGACCAGTCTGGGAGTCGTGGGCGTGCAGCAGGGTTACCCGTAGGTGGCGATGGAGGTGAAGCTCCTCCCTGCTGTCGGCCACGTGTGGCTCTGATCTGTGGCAGTCGTCTGTGATCATCCGAGCTACCGGCTACGCTCGAGGCAGGTTGCTCCGCAGCAGGTTCAGCAGCCCTGGATCCAGGTCTTGGTGCTCGTAGCCGAACAAGCGGTGGTGCGGCCAGCGCCTCGGGTGGTGACGCTGCCGTTTCAGCAGGAGCCGGAGGTTCCTGTCCATGTTTGTCGGGCAGCTTCCATGGTTTGGCAAACTTGCATTTGCCGGGCGTCCGTAAGTGACCAGGCTTGTTCTGACCGTAGTTCTATTGCAGCTAGGACGTTCCCATCGGTAATCCTCCGTGTCGTACCACCTACAATGTTTGGGGCATCCGTCATGTGAGGGCGAATGCATGTCGATGTTACCCGCGCATGCAGGACATCCAAATCCTCCCGAGGGTGGTCGTTTGATCGAACCGTCGGGATGTCGAGGGAAAGTTGGGTCGCCCAAGTCAACGCCTCGTGCGTTGGTAACAAATGCGGAGGAATAACAAGGATGATCATGGGAAGGATCATGAATCACTAGGAATAGATCGCGTGCGATCTGGACTGCGTCTTGGGAGTATATTGCGCAACCCTGGGTGGCTCCTTACTGCGCACCGAGGCATGTTGACGATGGCCGGTACACCACTTCCGTTCAAAAAGTGCAAGTAGGAGACGGTGGTTGGCCTTGATCTCAATATGTTTTCGTATTAGTACCCCATGGGAGGTCCATGTTTGCTTTGCAAGTGCCCTCGCAGTTGGCCAACGTTGTCCACGGCGGTACTTTGTCGACTCATATACCCGCCGGTTGTTCTCGTAGATAAAACCGTCGAAGGTCGTTTTGACGTGTGGCAACCCTCCCACAAAACTTGATGTGGAAGGTCGTCTTTATGGTGCGCATACCACGTGTCGTAGTTGACTTGGAAAGCGAAGTAAGATGGTAGTCCAGTCGCTCTGCAGCTGTAGTATAACAACATTGACGAACACACATTTCCTAGAAATGCATTACTGCGTCCTGGACATCCTTGTTTCCAATGTCAACATATGAGCTTTTGCCTAGGTCCCCTCCTGAGGATGAACCTCGGCTGAAAGCCCACTCGCCGAATGACACCGGAGAAACAACCCAATCAGATTTTTGGTGGGGCTATGGGGCTGTAGGGCTATAAAGCTATAAGGTTATGAGGCTATAGGGCTGTAAGGCTATTGGGTTATAAGGCTATAGGGCTATAAGGCTGTGGAGCTATACGGCTATAGGGCTACAAGGCTATGGGGCTATCGGGCTATAGGGCTATTGGGCTATAGGGCTATGGGGCTATAGAACTATAAGGCAATAGGGCTATTGGGTTTTATGCTATTGGGCTATTAGGCACCCCGGGCACCCGGGCACCCGGGCACGGCCACCGAAATCGGCCACGCACCTCACCGGCCACCCGGGCACCCGGGCACCGCCGGGCACCCGGGCACCCGGGCCCGGCCACCGAAATCGGCCGCACCTCTCACCTAAACCTTTAATCCGCTAGGACACCTACAGAGGCAAGCTCTGATTGGGGAAATACCGTTCCAAGCCGCCCAAGATGGCCTCCACACGGCTCAAGATACTTCCAAGATGCCACAACAGGCCTCCCCAGAGGGCCGTCAGAAGCGAAACTCGCCCCATTCCTTTCGGAAAACATGTATTTTTAGCAGATGTGGCCCTGGGGCTTTCACTACGTCCAAGACGGGCAAGGGAGCCCCCACGAGGGCTCCAGGACGGCCCAAGATAGCCCCAAGACAGCCAAAGACGGCCGAAGAAACCCCCAAGCTGGCCGAAGAGGGCCCAAAGACGCCCCCATGTTGTCCCAAGGAACACCCAAGAAGTCCCAAGGGGACCCCCAGGAATCCCAAGCGATCTCCAAAAATGCCCCCAAGACCTCCCCAGGAGTCTCCTCCGAGGCTCAGAAACTGGCTCCAGCGCGCTCCAAGAGCCCTCCCACGAGACGCCATGAGCCATCCGAATGGCCTCAAATCCACAACCCCGTTCGCGGTCCGGGCACCCGCACACTGCCTCCAGACCCAAAGCGAAACCATGCATTCGGGGGGCGCCGGCATCGCCCCGAACGGCCACTGGGGGGGGCCGAAACTCACGCCCGCAAACCGGCCCCTCACTTGTCCTACACATGTTCCTCCTCCTCCTCCGCCTCCTCCTCCCCTTCCGCGCCCCCCCCCCCCCCTCCACCCCCACATGCCACTCCTCCTCCTGTTCGCCCCTGCGGCCCCGAGCATCAACGCAAAAAGGCCCCAGGACAGCAATAAAAAGGCCCCCGACTAGATCAAAGGGTCGGCGGATGTGGCGTAAGCCTCTAGAATAGAAGTTCCCGACGCACAGCGGCATCCCCTCTACGCATCGCAAGTTGTGGGTGAAGAGATGCTGCTGAACATTTGCGACGAAGAGCCGAAGGAAGCCAACGCCGTCCGACGCCACCAGCGAGTGAGACCAGCAAGCGGTGACAACGACGCAACTGGGAACCCGAGCCGCAAACCACCTCAAGGAAGACTTTATCCTTGATCTAATGCAAATTTCTCCAGGCAAGATCAGGAGAGCAGGGATCAAGCGCACCTGTGCGGTTCGCACCTGGGACGCCGATCGCACAACCGTGCAGCCAGGCGCAAAGCCCGTGAACGACACCCCTGAGGGCTGGGTCAAACTTCTTCACGCAAACAGCATGTATCTAGACTGCTCAAACTTCACCGCGGCCGCCGCGTCACGGACGCCCAGCGTCGCCTAATTAATCACGGTCACCATGAGTCGTGGTAGCATGCTCTTGACTCACCGCATGGCGGTCGTCATCCGTGACCCCCCCGTCACCGCCACCATTCGTTTTGCCATTGTTTTGAGATCGCATGCTTGGGTCATCGGATTGCTCGACGGGCTCTCTTGCGAATGAGCGCGCCACTGCTGCGGTACAGCACACCAGTATGACCGCAGGGAAATACAAAATTGCATCCCACCAGCGCCAGCCTTTTTTCGTCCTCATTATGTCTTCCAGTTCGTCGCTTGGCGTCGGTGGCGAATCTTCTAGAAAATTGGTGTACCTATCAAGATAACTTTCGACCTTCTTGAGGGCCACATCCTCGTTGTAAAAATCGAGCTGCTCGATCTGGGAGATCATCGTCTCCAAAGTATTGACTGCGGTGAGAGCAGTCGTAACCTCTTTGTCGTACTGAAGTAAGGAGAGCACCGCAGTGATAGTGGTGACCTGGGCACTCAAGGTGACCCCGACTATTTTGCGAGTGCGAGTCGAAGGCACGGCATCCATGACACCTGTCATGGTTGAGCCTATTATCGACGGTACGATCAACATGTAGTCTCTCCATTGGTAGTAAGTCACGAGCCTCTCATATTTGTTTTTTTCACCGTCATCTTGTTAGCCCATTTTTCCCGCCTCGTACGATTAAGAGCAATCGCGCTGACTTGAACACTGCTGCATTTATTGGACCCGACTTGGAAACCAGTCTCCGCGCGGTCGAGCTCTGCGTAGTCCTCCGCCGATCGCATTGCTGACGTCGCGTGCAAGTTGCAGACGGCAAAACACACGACGAGTAATGAAGCACATGGCATGCGTCCGAAGAGCGTGTAAGTCAACGTGAAGTCAACGTCCGTCAAAAGGGAGCCCTCGTTCCTCATTGCCTTGAGCCACAATGTCGTCGGATTTCAGTTGGACGATTTTGGTAGGCCTGCCCACGTATGCTTAGATTGCTTAGCCATCCGTGTTGGGCTAAAAGTGCGCGCCTGGGCATGCCTGACTAACCAGATCAATCCGCCACCATGCCGTAGGCACTGATTGGAATGTCCCCAGCTTGCTTTATTGGATGATGTACTTATTTGTTAGGACCCCAGATCCCCGATTCATTGGATGATGTACTTATTTGTGAGGATACTATTGGACTCCTTTACAGTGGACGATGTACTTATTTGTTTAGGCCCCCAGATCCCCGACTCTCCGAAAGCAAAGGCACTCACCGTCCCAGGCGCTCCTGGGCGTTCCCGAGCGCTCTCGCGCACCTTGCGCCGCGACTCTCTCCGAAGCACTGTGAACACGTTTCGGACTTCATGATGGGGAGGAGGAGGAGGAGGAGGAGGCCCACGCGTCCACGGATGACCCCCAAGGGAAAGTACTGTTTTTTTTTCTGCGTGCCTCTCGGGCTGAACTGGAAGCCCTTGGGGTTGGCCGAAGAGGCCAGGATCGCTGAAAGCGTGCAGAGCACTCATTTGTAATTCCGGTCATTTCCAATTCTGGCCGCGAATTGCAAATGAGATGTGCCGACGGGAAGGCATGTGCTCAAGCGCTGCGCCCAACGTGTCTCCAAGGCGTCAGGTCGCAGCTTCTGCTTACGCCCGTAAAAGATCAAAAGAATAACGGCAACGGCAACGTCGTCGCCGTTCCGTGTGACACGCAAGATTTGCGTGTCACGTCTACGCGACACGCAAATCCTGCGCGTCGCGTCGCCCGGCCGCCCCGAGCGCGTTCCGGGTGACACGCAAGATGTGCGTGTCACGTTCACTTACGCGACGCCTCCCCGAGCGCGTTCCGTGCGACGTGACGCGCAGGATTTGCGCGTCGCGTAGACGTGACACGCAAATCCTGCGTGTCACGTCAGTCTGAAGCCTCAAGGCCGCCGAGTGACTGACACGCAGGCTTCGCGTGTCGCGCAGACGCGAACGCCTCCGTGACACGCAAATTCTGCGCGTCACGCGGCCAGGGGCGCCGAGGAGTGCCGAGGAATGCACCCCGAGGAATGCCGAGGAGTGCCGAGGATTGCCGAGGAGTGCCAAAGAGTGCCGAGGAGCGCCGATGAAGTGACGAGGCGCGCCGACGGGTGCGGAGGTTACGGAAAATTGCGGAGGAATGCGGAGGGGCGCGGAGGAGTGCCGCGTGACGCGCAGATTCTGCGTGCCCCATGCGCGGCGTTCTCGAGGTGACACGCAGATTCTGCATGTCCCGGCCCTGGCCCCCGGCCTCTGGACCTCCGGGAGCGCCGCGGCCCCCGGCCCTTGGCCCCCTCCTGCTGGGGCCCGCGTGACACGCAGATTCTGCGTGCCCCCACCCCGGCCCCCGGGACACCCGGCGTGCGACGCGCAGATTTTGCGCGACCGCCCCCCTGGTGGGGCCCGCGTGACACGCAGATTCTGCGTGTCCCCACCCCGGCCCCCGGACCCCCGGCGTGCGACGCGCAAATTTTGCGCGTCCGCCCCCCTGATTCTGCGTGTACCGCCCCAGGCGCGCTCCGTGTGACACGCAGATTTTGCGCGCCACGTGCACGCGACACGCAGGATTTGCGCGTCACGTCTACGCGTGCCCGATCGAGGATGGCGCGCCCCAGATCCAGACTCGGGCGCGCGCTCGAATGCATTTGCCCCGGGGCCTCCGGGGCCTAACAAGCGCGTTCATATCTAATTCCTGTCATTTGCAATTCCGGCCACGAATTAAAGATGAAGCGCGCCGAAGGGGCGGCGGAGGCCACGTGCAGCACACGAATTAGAAATGAGCACTCTGAATGTTGAGGAGTGATTTTCGCATACGTACTCGCCTGATCTATCTCAGGGCCGTCCGAGGGATGCTGCAATTGCTGCGTCGAAGGATGTCATGCTGGAGTGACTCAGGGGCCCCGGTCGAAACGAGATCCCCAAGGCTGCCCCAGCAGGTGTTGCCACCGGCTCCAGGAGCAAGAGAATGACCGAGCTGGTTAATTTCATCTCGATTAAGCTCGGCGGTGGCACGGGAAGCGACCGATCGTCCGATCCCCTCGATCTCAATGAGCGACAATCGATCGCCGGGCAATCCAGTGCATTCGGTCGGTCCGACATCCGGCACGTCTAGGTCCCCGCAAGTCTTGGCCAACTCTGCGCGGATGCGCGCAGCTTCGGCCTGGAGGGTAGTCCCGTTGTCGCCCTCCTTGCGGTCGAGCTTCTTCTGCTGTGCCAGGACCTGCACCATCGTTTCTTGGTCTGGTGCTGCCGAAGCAACACTGCCTGGGTCCTGTGGTATCTCGACGGGAGCGTCGGGCACGGCGGCGCCTGGTTCATCCTGGCCAGGCGCAGCAGGTGCTGCCACCGGCTCTTCCCAAAGAGGGAATCCTGGAGATCCGTGCTGATCCTCACATTCTTTGTAGAACGATCGGAGCGCTGTGAGGGCAGGATGATGGGCGTTAATGGAAACCTTGTTGAGTTTGGTCAGCTCTTGTATGCCCTCCAGCAGAAAGTGCTGGTATACCTTAGAGATCCACAGGAAGATCCCTGTAGTGGTACCCTGCACGGACTCGGGGTCGAGGAACCGCAACAACTTCTTGAAGAAGTGCTCTGCAGTACACGCGGGGAGATCCCGTGCCCATGTATGAATGTGGTTGTAATGCATCTTGTGCATATCTGACTCGGTCCCAAGACGAAACTGGAAGATCAGATATGATTCAAAAATACTCCTGCATGCACAGTTCGGGACCACCGTGCATCTCGATCACCTGTTTTAGCTGGAACATCGGCGAATCCATCATAGGTGCCGATGTCCAGTCATACGCCATATGGTTGTCCGATTATGTCGTCCAGTTGTTGATATCTTTCGGACAGTGACCCTTCTGGTTAACGACTTTCTCTGGTGGAACAAGGATGCATTCAAAGAGAGAAGCACCTGAGTTCTGATCTGCCTGGACCTCGGCTGTCATCTCAGCCTCCGTGGCGTCATTGGCGGCCCTCTGTTCATCGCTCACCACAACTTCGGAAACGTCAACGACGATGGTTGAGCGCTCGGCGGTGGTGTCAACCACTCGTTGCCGAATGCCTTCGTCGATCTCCATGTGATCTTCAGCGGGCGTTGCCACCGGCTCCTGGTCGGATCGCGGGGTCCGAGGAGCGGCGTTTCGAGGCGGTGCGCGTGGGATGCGCACTCGCTGAAGAGAGGGAGTGCCGAAGTTTGGAAGCTCATGAGATTGAGCATGCTCAGCAATCTGGGAGCTGCATGATGACGGTCCCTTCATATCCACCTCCATGTGGGCACCACCAATCTTGTCATCACGAATGGGCACGGCGCGAACGACGCCGTTGAGGGGCAAATTTTTGTCGCAGTACCATATGTCTACCCAGCGCAATCCGCAGTGTAGCATCGGTATCTGCACTGCGAAGAACTTCTCAAAGACGCCGATGTGCATGGCGGGGCCGAATATGCGTCCCTTGTTCATGCGAACGTTGGTTCGATAATCGCCCTTGGGGTAGTGATTGTCGTAGCGGTAGCAATTGATTTGGCCCCAATTTTTCACGAAGATGAAGTCGCCGACGCGAACATCCGCGGAGGTAGGAAGTCGGCTCCAGTCTCTCTGCGTCAGCTCTGCTGTGATGGGCCTGAGCGCTGCCCTGCAGCACGCCATCGAGATAAGCCAACCCTTGTCCTGCTGGTTATATGTGCTCTTGCCAACCATAGCACGGACATTGGCCTCTTCGTCGAACCTATCGGGGTCGGCAAATTCTTCTGCCGAGTGAATGAGCGCTGCTGTCATGGCGGCAAGGCCAGCAGGGGTTGCCCCGGGAGTGGGAGCAAGGGGGTGCTGTGCCGATGATGCAGAGGCAGACTCGTGGGCAGAAGGTCGCTCGGAACCACTGATCTGGGCTATCGGTGTCTGCTGCAGAGGCTTTGGCGAGTGCGCCACAGGATAAGCCTTCGCAGCAGGCGTTGCCGCCGGCGCAGGTAGGTGTGCGTCTGACGGGGATGGCGGCGCAATCCCGGGAGGGTCGGCAATCATGTCAGCCTATCTCCTGGGCAATCTGCTCCTGTCGTGACTGTTGCCGAGGCGGTGCGCAAATTTCATATTTGCAGACTGGTGTGCGCTGGCACTCCACAGGCGGGCAATCCCAACGTGGCCCGTTTGCAAGCCACAACTGTCTGCCACAGTCGCGGTCCCCCTTGCAACGGCGAGCGGTCACAATTGCAGCGGGAGGAGCCGCGTCCTCGGCAATGATAGCGCCTTGGGCGCCAAGCCAGAATCTGCAGCCAGATTGTGTGGCAATATACATGTCAACCACGATCTCCACCTCGTTTTTCCAATGATTGAACTTGTATGGTGGGACAAACGTGTGAGGATTCGGCTGCGCACCCCTCATGTACGCACTCGAACTGTAGAAGGCCTCGGTGCGCGGCTCCTCCTGATGCTTTTTGTATTGCTGCGCAGTGTCTTTATATCCTGGGATGATTCCATGCGCCACTATGTTGCTCCAAGCACGGTATGTCGTGCCGTGGTGGAGGTATTTCGCGTCGGTCCACTGTAGACTTTCCCAGCCCATATTCCACGGCTGGGAACGCGGGTTGACCGAACTATGTCCTCCTACGCAACGTGTGGCAGCAACGCTGCTCCAATCGAAGCAGCGGGGATTGCTCCCGGCGGATAATGATTTACCGTGCATCTCGATCATATTCTTCTTTGGACCAATGTGCGTCTGTAAAGCACGAAGGATAAAGATCGGGAAATAATCCGTCGAGGCTTCCCAGTCCATGCCGTCTTTAAGGAAGTGTTCCATGGCCGCTTCATCGGATGGTCCGTTGCTGCGATCACGACGGCTGCAGAATTTCCACTCCGCAGTTTCTTCGAAGGCGGAACGCCATGTGCTGGAGTATTCCCACCTGGGATTTGAGCGCCTTTTCCATTTATGAATACGCCGATCAGTGAACTGATCGATGCTGTAGTGCTGTAGTGCTTGCTATACGAGACGTGGCGCAACATAGTCGTGATAGCTTTGCCCATGTACTTGGGGTCGCCAAGATATTCCGTCAATACCAGGTCGGGACCATACGGCGTTTCGTTGCATGGTGGTAGAGAGATCCATTTATACGCAGGAAAGCCACCAGAATGGTCGAGATCAGGTGCGCGGGTGATCACGCCATCGTCGTAGTCCAACTGAGCTGCCCAAACCTTGTCAGCGATGCGCTGCATGCCTCCTGGCGCGCCCGTGCCCCGAAGTGGAGGGGGCACGTGATGATGCTCATCTGGCTGCTGCGCGCGGAGCTTGTATTCACGAAGAGTGCATGCACTGTCGAACATAGTGAACTGACTTGGCTCTTCATGGGAAGAACGCCCACAACAATCTTGCAATGGAAGCACGCGCATTTTGTCCAAACGCTGAACGGACGTAGGAACGTCGCAAGCAGGACTTGCCTCCGGCACCGTAGCCATTTCTGCGTCCGATGGGGGATGGGCAGGCGGCCCTGCGACAGAGCGCGTGGCCGGCATGGCCTTCAGTGGTGGGCCCGGTGGCAATGGCGGCTTGTTCGGACTGGGCAGAGGCGCCGACGTCGTCGCAGGTTCGGCTGCAGATGGCACTGCAGCGGGCCTCGCGGCCGGCGTTGGCTCGATCGCGGAGGGCGGTGCTTCGAGCGGCGGTGCCGGCGGTGCTCTCGGGGAGGCTTCCTGCGGAACGCATGGCGGCTCTGGGGGAACCTCGATGCGGTCCAGAGCGGTCAGAGTGTGGTAACCCTTGCACTTCTGGATGGTATCCGCATTGTCGAGTCGAGGCCCATCGCGGTGAGAGGCCAGCTTCGCACGCTCTCGGATGATGCGATCGGTGTTTGCCTTAGTAACCTCCACTTTAGCTTCGATATTGTCTACGAGCTGCTCGTAGACCACTCAGGTGATTGCATGCGCGCCGATGGAATAGAGGTTGGGCTGTGGCAGTGATGTCTTCCTTTTTTATCGGAATCGTAGCATGCCCAAATGCCCGGGTACGTGTTGATCAAGGGAATTAGGCTGTAGTATAGCTCTTCGTATGCCGGGCGGAATGGGTCATCATCTGAGTGTTGTGGTGCTGGAGACGCTGATGGCGGCTCGCCTGGCGCCCCTGGGATGGGACGACGCTGCTGAGCCTGCTCATCAACGGGTGTTGCCACCGGCATAGATAAATTGCCGCTGGCACGTGCAACCATCCAAGCACATTGGGCCAATTCTCCGGCGGCTTGTATCATCAACGTAGTAAGGCAATGGTATCGCTTCCACTCATCCGTCATCTTGTTGCGGAAGACAAGAGCGGCTGATATTTCCTTGGCCTGGGTGTATGCCTGAGAATCAGTCACGGCCTTCAATAGTGGCGGTCGAAACGGGTATGGCTGAGAAGGCAATGGTTGAATAACGGCGCAGAAGTTGCGGTAGCACACGGCGTCGTTAAACTAAGTAGTCACCATCGCCATGTTGTGGCTGTTCATTTTGGCATGCCATGCCGTAGGAGATGTCTTGTCATAGGACTCGATCCACTGGTCTGCAGGGAGAACAACGATGCCTCTAGCCTTCATGCGACGTGTGAGGTCACATGTCAGGTAATCGAACTTGGGATGCAAGCCCCATTGTTTAGACAAGCCTGGGCCCACTACTGTAGGGCATCGAAAGTACTGCATCACGTCAATGAATCGTGACACATCAACCTTCACGTGTGTAGGCATTTGCTCTGGAACGCCGTTCTCGCACTTGATGTGGTTGTTCTCGGGCCGTCCAGTCTTGTTTGGGGCACGATCAGCATGGCGCCGTACGTCTAACCACTGTTGGTTGTTGTTGGCGCAGCCGATATCATTGGCACTCTTAACGAAGAAAGCGTTGAGGCCTCTGCAATAGTGCCGTTGCTTTACATATGCAAGGAACGCCGTGCTCCAATATTCCCAAATCTGCTCATTGATCTTGCGCCATTCTGCCACAGAAGCATTATCATTGCAATGCAGTAAGGCTCGCGCCTGACGAATCGTACTCACCATGCGCTGTTCGACCGTGGCAGCGCTCTACACCTGTAGAACTAGTGCGATGCGCTCTTCCTGCACCGCAGCAACACGGGCACGAAGGGTTTGCATATCGCAGCGGGTGTCGCCACCGGCTTCTGGCAATAAGATCAAGTCCTGGCCGACGGGTATGTCGTTCTGCTTGAAGAATTGCTTGTGGCCTTCGTGCGAAAACGCCCACATCACGATGTCGTCGCGAATCATAGTTGCCAAATGCTCGAGCGTGCCGCCGCCCATGCGCTCTGCCTTGTTGAGACATGGAATAAGACGCGGTACGTGGCCGACGTTGGAGGCTGCCGCAAGCTCACCGCGTCGGGTCGGGCTGTTGAGCTCATCAATGCCGTGCCGTGGGTAACGCTTGAAGCCCTCGGCCTTCGCGCCCTTCTTTTTGTGCATAATCCATGTGGAACCCGTGTAGATATTAGTCCATGTGTACGCATGGCCCGCAGGTCCAAAAGCATGAATGAGGAGCATGCCCAAGTCCTCTTGCACCATGCCCATGCGTCCCCGCTCGGAGAGAAGGGCTTTGACCAATTGGCCACCACAGAGCGCGCTGCATTTCGCCTGGGGTAGTTCCACTGGGTCCAACATGGATCCTGGAGTAGCGCCAGGCTCGTCTCCTTCCGGGAACTCGGACGAGTGAACGCCGCACTCTTCGTAGTGTTGCCGTTGCTGCATGCCGAGGTGCGTGGGAAGTCTCCAGCCGCCAGGGTGATCAGGAGGTGTTGTCACCGTCTGGGGACTCGAACCACTCCCTCCAAAACCGCCACGATTCGTCTGCCAAGTAATGGTCTGTCAGGCGTATTTCTTGTGTTGCTGGAGGTCGTGAAAGGCTCGCATGTCGGTGACAAGATGGTCCTCCACAATATGGCGGATGTGTCCCGCCGCATCGGACGTCCTGGCCAAGGCAGGAAGCCGCGCTGGTAATGTGTCTTGCTCTCGGTCAAGAGGGCGCGCGTGATTCGGAGTCATTAATCCTCCCGCATAGAGGCCTGGCGGCGTGTTGTAGTCGCCCATATAGATCTCTGTCGCCTCCTTGACCGTATCATCCGACCACTGGCCAATCATAGCGCATCCGACCTTCGACCAATCGTCATGCAAGATCCGCCACTCGGCATCCAGCATGTGCGCGGCGAGGTCCATTGGAGGGCACATTCGGGAACCAGCCCGCCCAGGGATCGCGGCGCTCATGTGGTCAGGCAGATTGCGGGTAGCCTCCTGAAAGGAGGTATTCCGTGTGAACAAACTTGACAGCGCACGCATGGCGTTCAGCATCGGAAGCCACGGGGTCGCCGTAACCGTGTTGCACTCACAGTAGGCGTTGCCGCCGACAGCCTCCATGCTGTTGCCTGCCACCCCGGTCACGTCCAGCGTGGCGGCGCGGGTGGTCTCGACGAGCGCGGAGTCGTCTTGGACGCGCAAGTGGTACTCGGCACTGTTGTCCAGGCGGCGACGATGAAGGAAGTGATATCCTTCGTCGCCTTCACGATTGCGGCCTGTCTGGAGCAGAAACGCAGGTCCCACGCGATCATCATCATCGGCCTCGGGGCCCCAGCGGACGTCGCCGCCGACGGCCCAGCCGACGAGGTGGAGAGGTGGGACCTGGTGCATCTCAGATGGGGGAAAGTCGGCGGCGGAACCGATTTCCTTAGCAGTAGGTGCGCGCGGTGCGAGCAAGATGCTGGCAAGCGCAGTTGCTCGAGTCGTAAAACAGCTGCGGGAGCAACGTAATCGCATGACAAACGACCTAGAGCGGGCGGGACCAAGGGTGGACGAAGAGGACTGACTAGAGCGTCTACCGCGTGGCGAACGGGCCCGTGCACGAGGTTGGCGAGAGGCGCCAGCCCCGGCAGGGGCGCCGATATGGTACATGCACGCATGTAGTGCCTCGTGCTCCTTTGGCCCCACACACTGTTGTCCGCATCGCGTACCTGGCGCGCCCCACTGTTCACGGTCAGTGAGTAGTATCCCACAACCCTCTTCGCGTCCATCAACCTTCGGAGGTCCGGCAATGTGCGGTAGACCGTCTGGCCTCCTGGGCCCTCTCAACGGTCGCCAAGGGTTCTTCGGAGGACACCGCATGGGGGTGAAGGAGAGACCTGCATTCTTAAGCTCAACAGGTTTGGTCATCATGTCGGCAATCTGTTCTTTAGTACCTACATACTTAAGCTCGACATGTTCAAACTGGCATGTTTCGCATATCAAATCCAAATTGGTACGATGTGTGCGATGAAGATGACGAGGTGCTGGTGTACGTCCCTTTCGGACAATCTTGATCACGGCCTGGTTGTCCTCCAGGACATTAAGGTGCACTTTAGGTGAGCTGCTCGTAGGAGCCGGCTCTGGGCCCACGTGTAACAGAGTACCTTCGTGGGAAATCTGCAGTCGTAAGTGTCTCCGACTGCAGCGGGAGCTGCCTCCGGCTAGGAGAAGATCCCCTTGTAGAGGGCGCCTTGCGAGGCGGTGTCTTACGCCGCCGCTTTTTGACGGCCAGGGTTGGACATATCGTCGTAGCGACACGTCCCAAGCAACCCAGGCAATTGGTCTTCTCCATGCAGGTTCCGGCAACCTCCACCACGGCCTCCCAGAAGGAAAGTAGTGGAAGTCCCTCAAATCGTAGTGCAGAGTCAAGAGCGACGTCTCGGACTCCGTGGAAAGTTGAGAGACGACCGTCTGTTTCTTGCACACGGCATTGACGGGGAAGAATGTGTTGGGTCCAACGAGCGCCGCGAAGACGCCTGTGGTGGACTCAGTGGAAGAAATGCAGTCGGCAAAGGAGGCATCAGTGAAGAACATGATGGACAACTGGTCCTGAGAATCACCGATCCATCCGCGTGCGAGTCTGCGAGCCGTCTTGAACTAGCACGTGAGCCGATGACGGCGTTTGTCACGCGTAGCGCTCCACTTGGCGATCGCTCTGGCTAACATGCACACCGGGTGCAATATCGAAACGACAGCATCGTGCCAGGTAGAGGATCTTCATCAACACGCTCGCCGCGTCCTGGCCGAGGATGCCTTCGTCAGAGTCATCGGACTCAGTAAAAGAAGTGCCCTCGATACCAGGTGTCTCTGCGGCGGGAAAGTCGTCGTAAGTGACAGTCGTTGCATGCAACATATCAGTAGGTCTCTCGACCGACCCAGCTGGGCTGGACGATCGTGACCGAGCGTTGAGCACGCCATTGGGTCTCGCGACCGACCCAGAGGAACCAGGCGATGTAGATCGCAAAGCCCTCGGGGGGTCGGAGCGTTTTCGGCGTGAGCCTGGCTTTTTGGTAAGCTTAGAGGCGCACTCAAGGTAGCGCTCTATACATTGATCAGTAAAGCCGAGCATATCCTGTCGTATACCACGAACTTGTTTAGCTGTATGCTAGTCTTTCTCGCTGTGGTTGGGTAACATTGGGCGAATGGTAGCCGTCCGCTTATCGAAGACGCTCTGCGGAACGTCATAAGCCTGTTGTCCACAGCCAAGGAATTGAGAGTACGGAGTAGGCGGATCGAGCTCAATGCCGCTCCAGCGGATCAGATCCCAGCCGGCATGGAGGTTGGCGGCGGGTCCTGCAAGCTTGAAGTCGTCCACGTATACGGAGAGTACCAGGCCCAGTTTCTTGCGTCTCCACACGCATTCCCAACCAAGGATGGGCTCGAAACCAACGCTCCCCAGGCACGTGCGACACTTGCGTTCCCAGAACACACCTGCCAAGGGGCGTCCGTAGAGTGCCGAGCGGAGTCGGCACACAGGGTTCCTGTGCTTAGCCCAAGAGTCGGGCTGACGCTTGGGGAGCGTAATCCACGTGTCGACCGGGTCAATCCGGCCGTCTCCGTACAGTAAGGCCCGAGTGTACGCGCCTGGCGCGTCACTCTGTTCGCCTCCGTAATTTGGCAATAATGCGGTGGCGTCACAAATCATAGAAGCCTCAATGCGTGACGCACTGGGCGCCGCGTCAGCGAAAATGGCGGCTAAGCCAGTCTCGTCTTTGCCAGTGTTGCCCTGAACCGCCACGCGGCCTTTAAACTTGCGTAGTTCCGGAGGAAGTTCTTCGTGTTTCACAGAAGAAAGCTCCAATCTGTTGAAGAAGCGAACTTGCTTCCCAATACGAACCGCCTCGGCCTCGACGTCTTCTTTTTCAGCAGCGGCTTCGATCATCCATGTCTGTTTCTTCTCAAGGCGTTCGCATTCCTTGCGTAGGGCCTCTTGTGCCCGTGGCTCAGCAGCAACTTCGCGTTTGTTCAGATGTCGCGTAACAAGGGCAGGACGTGCCCATGATGACGCAACTAGCTTTTCGCTGTGTGCCTGCGCGTAATCGGGTCCACGTGGCATTGTGGGCATTGCTACCGACGGGGTGAACTTGCGGTTGAGCGGGTTCACGCGCCCGAAGTCGTAGCCCTCACTGTCGATCAATGCCAGAGAACGCGCAACTCCGGCAGGCGATGTTGAGGGTTGGCGGTAGTATAGTACTGTGGTAATGTCGCGTGGCCCACCAGGAATTCTGGCATACAGGATCTCCTTGTTTGTCACGCCCTTGACGTCCTCGTCTCGAACGACAGCTCCGCTGTCCATATCATAAGTAATGCGGCGTCCCACGGTATTCCATGCATGTCCACCAGCCGTTGTTGTGCGAAAGGTTTTAGCTCGTTGGTCCTGTCGTGTCCACTCCAGAAGGGCAGTCCGCTGACGTATCTCGCGGGCTTGTTAGATGTCATCTGCGTAATCAATTTCTCTCTTCTGTTGGCCTCGGGGCAAAGTCTTCCAATGTTCGGGAAGGATGTGGTCTGGGCGCGTAGTTGCCTGAAGGCGTGTCTCACGACCGCGGACCACCATCTTGCCGTCTGGCAACATCTTGGAGAGCTCGTAGAACCGAACCAGGCCGGTCCATGGCTCACTAAGTTCACGGTGGTCTGCGGCACTAACACCGCCCCAAACGTCTCGAAAGACACTCTCGCCCTCGAAGGTAGAAGTCGTCTCGAAATCCCTTGTGACATCGAACTGATCGACGGGAACAGGAATGGTCATCACGTCGTCCGTCGGTCGAAACAGCTTCTTTCGCGGGGTGCGGATGTGCCGGATGCCGCAGTAGCCACGCTGCTCCCAATAATCAAGCTCTGGCGCTGGCGCAGCGACGTCGGGAGCTGATGGATGGGAAGCAGCGGGGCTGGCGTCCGGCGGTATAAGAGAGGGGTCATCCCACTCTGTCGGGTAGGTGAGCGGTAGGTCAGGCAGAGGTGTGTCGCCCAGGGGACGAGACGTAGCTGCCTTGACCTCGTCGTGTGCCTCAGGGTTGTGGTGTCGTAGGGTACCGTCCTTCACAGGGAAGGTGACCTTACCGTCCGGGATGATGATGTCCTTGGATCTGTGCGCGTGACACAGGTCGCCGCCTGGGTGTTTGGCGTATGTAGCCGTGTCCAAGACGAGATAATCTCCAGACCATCGTCCACCGGAGTGTAGATGGTAACCCATGAATAAACCTTCCCGGATATCTTCTTCAAACTTCGCCGTCTCATTGTTGATCTCGGGATTGAAGCATGTCCAAAAGATCCGAACACCAAAAGGTATGCAGTGCCCGGGAAACTCTCACCAAATCGGATTTCGTGCGCTGTCTTGTCTGCGTGCTCATCGCTAAGGGTAGCAACGCCAGTGGATGCATGCACAAAGTTGTGTCCACAGCAGAAAGCCTGCATGGCCCCCTCCCTCCACTCGTGTCCCAGTCCAAACATGTGTAACACAGCTCGAGCACCCAGAATGACGATCTTGACAATGCGTTCGATCAGTCCATTCGTCTGTGGACGATGTGGGGAACTAGCGCCATGTCGCCATCCCAGCTGGCGGCGCGCTGTCAGAAGCTCTCCGGAGTTGTCCGTGTAGATATGATTCACTTCGTCGTTTGCGGCGATGAACTGCTGAAAAGATGCCTTCGTTGTAACTGCGTCTTTGTGTGCGGCTGGATATGCCGCGATGATGCCGGTGTATATGTCGAGGACGACGAGTGCGCATTTGTTGCCATGTTTGTCAGCGCATCGTCTTTGGCCAGGACAACGTGGTCGGCAGCCAGCGCCTCCCCGAACTTCTTCGGTGGGAAAGCCTCGTAGGCAGTGTCCTCGTCCGCGGGGGCTGCCGGTGGATGCGGCTCATGGCTTATGCTGTCGTCTGCACGGGGCGTTCTGCGCCATGGTGCGAGAGCAGACCTCGCAGTCGGGGCGTCTAGGGCTGCGGGCCACGCAGTGCACGGGATCGATGGGCTTCTTTTGACGGCTCGGCAGAACACGGTCACCATCGGAGTGGGACGCAACAGGCGTCGCCACCGGCAGATCCTCGAGGTAGGACGACGCGGCGTCGATCGGAACTGCCTGAACTGCGCCTGGGGCGCCCCCGCAGGTGCTTCTAGGCCCCCCGCATGAAAGAGATGAACACTGCTGCTGAGACGTAAACGAATCACAAAACGAAGCTTTGACTTGTCTCTTGGGGCAGTTCTCGCGGTGGAGCCGTGGTTCGGGCGTCGGTGGTAACTCCGCCGGGTCTTTGCAGCACCAACATGTGTCAAGGCAGCGTGAAGGAGAACGCCTGCGCCTGCGACGTCGCGGCGATGTGGAAGCGCACGATCGCGGCGGGGGTATCTTTGCAAGATCGTCGAGGCGCAATTCTGGGACAGGGCTGTTGACGGGAACTTTGCACCACTGGCCCCCCGGATCCCGGGGCAGGTAGCCCAGGTCGGGGCCCCAAAGTTGCCGAAAACCATCAACTTCAAGTAGTTGTCCCACTGAGAGCAACGAAGGACAATCGGGCAGGGCAAGAGCTGAGCTCCGTGAGCCTACCTCTGGTAGTTGGATGTCGTAGTGCTCGTTGACAGCACGGTCACCATTAGCCGTTTCCAAAAGATGTCCCTCGCGGATAGAGATGCGATCATATTCGGTCTGCGTAAGCTCGCTCTTGTCCTGGATGTGGTGCGCAGAGCCACTGTCGAGAGACCAGGAGCGGGTCAGGGCGGCTGTCGATCGTGGAGGGTCGACAGTAGGCGTCGCCACCGACTCCTGGATCGCCCCAGGTGGCTCCGTAGCGAAATCGAGAGAACCTGGAATCGCAGTGGATCTTGCCGCCGACGCTAGAGCGTGTCGGTAGTCTTGTAAGTCATTATACCATAATTGAGACGTATCCGGCGTCGTGGTTTGGTAAAAGCATTCTTGGCCTTGTGCGCGGCCATGAGGGTCTTGTCACGGGCGACGCAACTGCGGTCGCAGCGGCGTGGGCGGCGACCAATAGCAGGAGAACGTGCGCGACGCCGAGGAGAGCCGCGAGATGAACTGCGGCTCATGGAGCGTCGGTCACGTCCTCTGTCGCTGCCTGATGATCTGTCGCGGCCACGTGGGCTGCCGCGCCCCCCGCCACGCCCGTCTCTGCCTCGGGAGGATGATCGCGATGATCTATCGCATCGACCTCTCGACTGGCTTCGAAAATCTGCAAATCTCCGGGAGGATGATCGAGGGCGGTCGCGTTGGCGCTTGTGGTCACGTCGGTTATACGAGCCCCCCGCGATCCGGAACCCCCCGCGTGGCGGAGAGCGTCTGCTCCCAGATCCGCGGGGTGGTGGGCGGCCGCGGCTTTCCTGACTGGGATTCCGCGGACGGCTGGGGCTCCTTTCAGGCGTCTTCGCACCAGCAGCGATGTGGGCACATTTGCATTTGTCACCTTTGCGACACATACTCTGGACGAAGTAACTGCACTGCGCCATGTGCGGGAAGTTGCACTTGTCACCGCGCGCGCAGGAACTGCGCTTGGCGAACTCGAAGCAGAAGGGCTTCGTGCCTGGCTTGTTTCCGGAACTCGCAGGGGCAGGCGCGCTGCGGCGGGCGTGGCCGCCAGCGTTCGGAGGACGGGAAGATCTGCCTGCTCTGCTCTCCCTGCAGCATGTATGCAAAGCCTTGCGACGATCCCAATTCCGACAGTTGCCTTTGTTCCATGCGGCGCAGATGTTCACCTGAGAACGGTTCTCATACTCGTGCCGTAGCTTGTTCTGGTTCTTCTCGAGTTGCTTCATTTCCAGAACATCGAGAACTCGTTGACGAAACCAGCCGTAGGAACGATGAGGGTCGCTTATCTTCATTCTGTGATATTCAGGCATCTCCTGTTTCATCCAAGCGCGCCTGCGAATCTGAGTCCAGAAAAGAGATTCGAGGATCTGGGGGTCGGGCGCCTCTCGGCAATCCAACAATAGAGCGCCCCATTGAGTAATGAATCGCTGCGTATCTTCGTCTCTCATCCTCAACTCCTTGAGGCGCTCAAAATCGCGATGGTCATCGTCGACCTCGGTCACCTTGTAGGACTGTAGAATGTGCCAATATATCTGGCGACCTTTCAACATACGTCCAGATTTGCGTTCCTCGGCCTCGATGAGCTCGATCTTGGAGCGCAAGTCAGGGGACAAGATAACGCTGAAAGCAGTTGCGAGCTTGCAGTCGATGCTCTCAAAGGCACCGCTGTCTTGCAAGTCTTCAAAGGTACATTCGGGTTGTTCGGCGACGCACAGGAAGGCGCATGCATTTGAGGGGCGCCCTGAAGCGGCACCGAAGTTCTTCCGAACCTTTTGCTGCCAGTCGAGCAGCTGAGTGATTTTGGGCAAGACAGGGGCTCGCACGGTGTCGGACTCCTTGATAGGAGTATTAGTGCTAAACGAAACTGCAGACAGTGATTGTGAGGGTACCAGTACACCGTCATTAGTTGGTTCTGTGCGCACTGGAGACACGTAGCGTGTTTGCGCAGAAGCTGCCGATGAGGTTGCTCCTGGTGATGTACGTCTTGGTTGTCCGGCAGAAGCGCGTGGTGCTTCAGCGGACGTTGCCGTCGGCCTGTCGAGGCCCGGCGATGGCTGGGGTTGAAGTTTAGTGTCGTTGGTGTGGTCGATCAGTATATTCGTCCAATTCGTCATGTCCTCGTGTGTTGGGATCGTAGATCGCGCTTCGACGAAGTGATCTCCTCGTCAGTGTCCCGAGAGCGTTGGGAATACCGGTCAGGCCTCTGCTCGCAAGCTCGGAGTCGGACGTTGTGTGCCTCCATTTCACTTTCCAGACGTGTGAGACACTCCTCAACACGTACCTTCTCAGCATCTCTGTCCCGAAGGGCGTGGGAGAGCAGTCTGGGCTCGTCCAACACGCAACTCTGCCGGGGCGCCCTGTACCCCAGGTAAACGCTGCTCGATCACAGAGATCTGGTCAGCGCGGGGCTGCACAACAGCGTTGGTCGCATCGAGCCGTTGAGCGATGACTCTTTCACTATTCTGCAACATCCCGATCAGGGTCGACGAGCTGGCACTTGCTTCAGCACGAAGCGTAGCCGTAGTGTGTCCCAGATTTGATCGAATATCATTGATCTGGGACTGAACGTCGCCGAGGTCGCGTGCCTCGGTCGGAGGGGGTCGACTGCGCAGCTGATCGTGGATCTCGCCATGCAAGATCCTGACCGCAGAAACGCCCGCGTCGCGGACGACGACAAGCTGCTGCTCCATCTGCGCGAGGTAGTTGCGCAGGTGCTCGACCGTCGCGGACCGTTCACCTGAGTGCGACACTTCGCGGTCAACCTGAAACTGCAGCTCTCCTAGGATGCGGCGATTTTCGGCGATCCTGGGATCTATGATCGCTAAGGCGCCGTCGAATTCTTGCCGAAGAGCAGCAGTGTGTGCGGCGTTCGTCTGAACGCTCTGCACCGGTCCAGAGGGCTGCCTGGACACGAAGGTTTCAACCTCGTCTCGCAGCTCAGCGGGTTCCCCTGCAGCAGGCGCAGCCGCCGGCAGCTCGTCTGAGAGAAAGAGGCGAGGAGCGTCTGCTCCCTGATGCACCCTCTCGCGAGGGGCGCGTGGCCTCTGAGAGGCCGCACGCGGCCTCGACCTGTTCTCGTCGTAGGGGCCAATGGCCGCGCGACGGTTTCGCAGGGGCGAGCTGCGGTGTGTGTGTGTGTGTGTGTGTGTTTGTGCGCGGTGTCGGATGAGATGATGATGCCTTGGGATACTGCGTCTGCGGTTGCGCCGCCACTGGTCTGCCGAGCTCCTCGAACGCTGCCACGTGCGCCGACGCGGGGACGGCGGCAGGGCTGGCTGGGCCAGCGCCATTGTTCCAGCGGCGGGATGCGCGGAAGCGCCCAGGAGTACCGGGACCAGTGGGGCTTGCGCCCGACGCAATAGGGATTGCTCCCGACTTAGGTAGAGGAGAGGAAGTATCGAATGTAGGCGCGTGAACTCCTCCAACGCCTGCTCCTACTCCTTCTCCTGTCCCCCCGTGGGCGGCGTGGCAGCGAAGTTCAGCCGCGAGACGCGCCTCGGGTCCGTCGGAACTGGGGGGGGGGGGGGTATCTGGGACACCCGCACGGTCACCTCAAAGGCTCTCCAATTCATCACCGAGCCGACGCGCCGTCGGAGAGCTCGGACGCTGAGCCGCGAATGATCCCTTACGGCGCATGCGCCGCGGGGGATCTATCGGGGCTGCGAGCGAGATCGCGACGCAGGGTTCGGTGAACGGTGAGCTTTAAGGGTTGGTAACCTGTGTGTGTGGTTAGAGTACAAAGGCACGGAACCCCTGATTCGTAGGTAGAGGAAGGAGGGACATATAGGGATCTTTTCCTCCTTCGCGACCAGCGTCCTGGTCTCTTCCAGTACCTGAGCCGATAAGGCGAGCAAACAGGCGAGTGAGGAGTAGAGATGAGGGTACGAAACGGGTTCCTTTCACAATGACAGCCACGAGGCAAAGATGAAGTGCCATCCTTTGCAAGCTCCAAACCCGTCTGATGCGGTTTGACGGTGCTCGACCCCCAGATACCTTCCGATCTGAGTCTGTTCAAGCCGCGGCCGCAGAGCTCCCGACCCCTTTCCCAGGGGGTAGTTTCTCGGGCCGGATCCGTTTGTGATGGCCCCCGCGAAGTCGGAGTCGAGGAGAAACGGCAGGATTCAAACAAACACAAACAGCTCGGAAGCATGGCGGAGAACGCGGCGGAGAATCTGAGAAAACAGCAGCGGCACACATGGGAAAGCTCCCTGTGGACGACAATACACACTGAAAACATGACATGGTCGAAAAACTGCAGAATATTGATAATAATGCGCCGGCCCCCTTGTGGGGCCACCAGGCTGTAGGCTGAGGTCATGCTGTTTCCAGTTTCCACTGTTCCAGTTTCCAGTTTCCACTTTCCAATTTCAACTGTTACAAAATTGCTTGTTGCTGCTTACTGTTCCTTGTGGTCGACCGCGCGAGGGGAAGAGCCGAAAACCAGCAGACCTAGCGTCTCGTGGGAGGGTTCTCAGAATTTCCGGGGGGGGGCGAAATTCACATCCCTCGCGCAGATCGGCGGGGTCAGGGCCCAAAAACACATGGGACTTACCACATTACTGAAACTTGGTGGCACCCGTCACGCAGATCGGCGGAATCCGGGTCGAAAAACAAATGGGATCTGCCGAATTTCGAACATTCAGCAACGCCCCTCACGCAGATCGGCGGGGTCAGGGTCGAAGAATCCATGGGATCTGCTGCACTTCTGGAATCCGGCGGCACCCCTCACGCAGATCGGCGGGGTCAAGGTCGAAAAACACATGGGATTTGCGACATTTCTAAAATTCGGCGGCAACCATCATGCAGATCGGCAGGGTCAGGGTCGAAAAACACCGCATGTTTTGAAATTCGGTGGCACCCCTCACGCAGATCAGCGAGGTCACGGTCCAAAGCCCAATAAGAATTGCAACATGTTTGGAGTCTGGTGGCACTCCGCACGTAGATAGGCGGGGCCAGGGTTTGAAAACCATCGGCAACCCCACTCATGCAACTCGCGCGCCCCCCCAATCGCAAGGCTTGGCAACTTAACCGACAGAACTCACAATCCCTTTTAATCGCAAGGTGTGGTAACCAAGCCCGTGAAGCGCACACGTCTTACCAACCGCCAGGTGTGATAACTCCCCTGGTGATGACTTGGTTTTGCCGGTTACAAATCGGTCTCGCATGCAGTTCCGATACTCTTCCACGAGGGATCCCATATTCGCATCCCCGAGGCCATCAACCCGAGGTCGTCGGAGGGCCCCTTTTCGGCCCATGGGAGAGCCAATGTTTGACACCCCTCACGAGGATCGTGGCCCGCGACGGGGAGACCTCGGTCGGGAGTTTCCCTCCTTTGATCGATAGCCTCGAACATGGCCCCAAGAGGCGCTCCAGGGCCCCCAACAGAGCCCCCAGAGAGCCCCAAGAGGGTTCCAAAAAGGTCCCACGAGGGCCCCAAAAGGCACCCGAGAGGCCCCCAAAGAGGCCCCCAAGCGGCCTCAGAGAGCCCAAGATGACCTCCAAGATGGCTCAGGTAGCACAAGCTGGCTCAAGATGGCTCCCAAGATGTTCCAAAATGGCCCCAAGCCTCCAAGAGCGCCCAAAAAACGCTCCGAAAGGGCCCAAAGAAGCTGATTGCCAGCTCCTGATGGGGGGAGCTGACTTGGGGACCCCCCCACCCTGTAATCGATGGCATCCAAGATGATCCCAGGAAGCCTCCCAGGGCTACCGAGAGGGTTTCATGAGGGCCCCCCAAATTCCCAGAGAACACCAACAGCAACAGCAGCCTAGTCCTCGTCCTCGTCATCCTCGTCCTTATCCGCGCCCTCGTCCTCCTATTCCTCCTCGTCCTCATCCCACTCCTGCTCCTCCTCCTCCTCCTCCTCCTCTTCCCCTCGCCCCCGCGCGGCTCCCAGGGGTGGCCCGAAGAGGCCTTCCAAGGCCACCCTCTTGCTCCCAAACATCAGTCGGTTCACCCTGGGTGCTCGCTTTGTTTTCCCAAGTGTGTCTCTTCGTTCCTTTTTTCCCGTCAGTTCAAATGGGCAGGGCTTCTAGTCTTTTGCCTGAATATGCTTAATCCCTGCAACATGTTCCAATGATGTTTCATAGTCAGCGGGCTCCGCAGATGACATGGGCAAGAAGGGATAACGCCGTCAAGCGAACACTAAGATAACACTGCAGGGGGGAGGCCGGCCCGCCGGCCGACGCACGCGCGCGCGCCGCAGGCTCGCTCCTTTTCCGTTCCCTTAGAGCCAGACATGTAGCTGCAGGTAACATGCAAGTCATGAGCAGCGAAGTACAGCACAGTGCGCGCAAGTAGAGAGAGCAGGAAGGGCGAAGGAATGGTGGTGCGGAAGGGGTGCATTGACTCCCCCCGCGGCGGGATCCGCAGAGCCACCCCGACCCCCAACCCACCTGGCCTGCACCTATGTACAGCCACCGGAGCGAACCACCAAAAAGCATTCTACCGCTCAGCGGTGGTTGCCAGGGGGCGGAAGGCCGAAGAAACTCGACGTTCCGCGCCTGAGCTAATATTCCCAGCTCAAGCTTCAATTCCCATGCACACCCGGTGCACCCGCTCCCCGTCGCGCGGTCTCGGATACTTCATTTCCTAATCCGTTGATCCACCTACGAAGCAAGTCATCAAGTGTCTCTACTGCAGCTCGGATCCGACAGTCCAAAGCATAAACATATTGCAGAACTTGGGTGGGTTGCGGATTACGATGCGCCGCATGCCCTGGAAACACAACATTGATCCCCGCGAACATGAATAAACATATGACTTCTCGTACAGCTAACAGAACGCGCCCCCATCTTCCATGGGTGGGGATGCGATCGAACGAATGGTTCAAATGCGATCCACAAGCTCGGGTAGCCCCGGCGGCGCGTCATGGGTGATGTCGGTGTCTAACGGGCTTGCATTTGGAGCAATCGGAAAGTATTCAAGAACAGATTGCGTTGCAACTTGGATAACGGCTGGCTTCTCGTAGAATTCATTGTTGTAGTTATGATCGCACACACAGCCAGAAATAGAAACCAAGTCAACACAAACAAAATCGATTTACCCGGAATGAGCAGTGGATGTCGCTGTGCTATATGGTTATTGCATATGCCATCAGACATCGTAGCCTTCTCTTCACGTTCCGAGACTACTTCATCACTGCGGCTTGGCCGATGATGAAGTCCAGAGACAAAATCGGGAATCTCTGCACCCTACTTGGGTCGATGCAGATGCTCGGTTCGGTGCTTCCAAATTATCCGTCAACACTTGAACGGAGGGAATGGCATATCCTCGTTCCTCCATTTCAATCCCACTGGTCCCAGCCCCTCTCCGGTTAAATCTGGTCTACACTAACATGTTCACGATCGAAAACGGCAAGTGCAGAGCATATCATAGGGCGAGCTTATCGGTCCAGATTTGGCGTCCAGCTCAATGGCCACCATTGGGCAGCCGCGGGATGGGCATCCCCATGCTTGTGCTCTAGCCAGTCAATGAACCTGAGATTGAGGGGTTCAAGATACTGACAATATGGCTTGTGACGCGCCGGCGGCTGTGCCGAGACGCTGTCAGGTCGCCAGGAAGGAACGGCCCCTGGTTGCGAATTCATGAATTTACCACCAGCCGAAGCAGTCTTGAGACGTATATGTGCACTATTAACCCATTTGCGCTGCTGCTGTTTGGCCTTGCTCAAATTGTCCAAAGCATCAGCAGAGCTCTTGTTTATTGCCCTTAGTCTGTTGGGAATCATATACGGTTTATCCTCTCCTCTGGGAGTGACATCGAGACGTCTTTTCAGTCCTAGTCTCGTCCATGCAGCACTCAATGCATTTCCCCCCGGCGATTGTAAGTAATTTGCTCGGACGCATGCGGGGTAAGGCAGTGGAAGCAATATCCCAAACCAGCCCTCACGGCATGGTATTGAGCGCAAATGTACCTCCCACCATCAGTCCACATTCTCCGCATGTGCTTTGTCCGATGTCGACCACTTGTTCACCGGAGAATATACACGCCCTGATTGTACCATACGAGAAAGCAACCTCCCACGCAGACCACTCCTGCGAAAATATCAAGGTCCGCATCGCCTGTGGAACGGTCATTATGCCAACCTGTTCAACCACTTGCAGTTGTACAATACGCCAAATATCATGGAAACGTACTTGTCCCGTGGTCACAAGAGTTCAATCACAAAAGATTCGATTCCTAAGGCGAGTCACTACTCGTCCATTGAAGACCAACATATGGCCAATTCTCATTGTGCGGGCATTGCCCTCAGCCTGATATACCCTGGCGGGCGTAGCCTCACCATCCTTCTGCTTGCTGGGCCAGCGAGGGACGTGTTCAGCATATTCCGTAGGGAATTCGCGCTTCGTCGGTATCAATCTGAGAAGTCCGTAGCCAGGTGCTTTACACAATCAACTAAGCGTGTTCGGGAACTTGATGATCCCTTCTCCCAGAGTTGACTCCCTTATGGTTTCTAGGGATGCAACGTGCAGCAGATGTCCATGGCACCGTGTCGCTCCAAACTCGCAGGGAGTATACATGCGCTCGATGCTGCGTGCAGAACAAGAGTGTCCTTGACATGCGCGAAGGAACAATGGCATGGGCGAAGCAGCCCGTTCATCTCTATCGATGGTGATGACCAGGCCCCCGTGTTCTTCATCGGCGACTGTGTCGCGCGAGGTATCTGGGTTCAGAAAAGACCGCCATTGCTCAACGATGTGCTCTTTGTCAAGAAACGCAATATCATCGGCCCTGACGCCTAGAACATCGATCTCTCCTGATGGCAGCGTCGTCAAGCCGTGCATTGCTATGGCAGTTGTGGCACGTGTTATACTGTCGTTCGTCATCTTCTGAATGAGGTCGCCTGCGTGCACCCACCCGCCCGAAGATCGGGCGCATTCGGCGCAATGTCTCGCTATGTGCACCGCGCGCTCGCCTACAAATTGCGCTTGGGAGTGCTTTCGGTGACTGCGCTTTCTTCAGAATTCCAAACTTCCCAGCGTGGCGGGCGTTCGGCCGTGCTTCAACAGCCTTGCCTTCGGTTCATCGGCTGCGCCGGTAGCGTCATTCAGCAGACTAAGGGAATGAGGCATTGTAGGCCTCCTGGGGAATGGAGTCTGGTCTGTCGTCCGAATCAAACTCTGCTTCGAGAAATCTGAGCGCTTGCCCAAAACTTTCTACCTCTAGCTCCCCAAGCAGCGCAAATATGGGGCCATGCACCATGCGCGCATTCTCCTTGATCGCATTATAGGCACGCTCACGAACAGCTCCGATATGCGGGGCACTGGCCCAGCACCGCGGGCTTCAATGACCTGCTCTGAGATTTCATCGCTCGTTCCATCACGAATGTGTTCTCCCGCTGTTGTCGGTCAAAATACAGGGGCCCTCCATCAATAGTGGATGTGGCGCGACTACGATTCCTAATTCAAGCCGGAGGGTCGCGCCCCCCAGGACGGAGCTGTTTATAATCAGGCGTCGGCGGAAGAGTCGCGCGCATAAATAAGTCCGCGACTCCTGGACTAGTGCCAGCGCCAACGTCTTCCGCGATTAGCAGGTAAGACTTCTCCCGAGAATGGGGGATCCTCAGTCGATTGTCTTGCGGTTCAGCGGGTTGTGCATCACTTTCCCCTTCTGTGTTCCGTTGCCCCCGGTTGCACCGGTCAACGCCATAGGATGAACGGTCATTCGGGCATGTGGGACTTCTCCTGTGGGAATATACTGCGAATACCGAATCTGAAGGAAGTTGCGTAGGCAATAAGCACAGTTTGTAATAGGCAACCAGTGCTCAGAGGGTTCGTTCCTCTGCTCCTCTGCTTGCTTCAGATTGCGAAGTGCCTATGTCATCGTGTCATCCCTCAAAAAGGTCGCCTCTTAAATCGTGAGCTCCCTGAAAATGTCATCAGGAAGCCCGCCTGGGCGAGCTTGCCAGATCACCATCAGTTCATTGCGTTGTGACAGATGTGATCCGCTCGATTGAGGCCCAAAATGCATGGACAGAAGATCCCTGGCAAATTTAACATCCACTGGCGCGGGATCATTATCCGGGAGGTCATTTGGAGGCAACAACAAATCGAGATTATTATTCGGCCCTTCTCTGTCGCCCTCGCCAATCCTATCGGGCTGGGAGGCCTGCAGGTCATGCGCTGTCGCATCCGCAGGAGGATCTGGCAAGTCAAGCACAGGAGTTCTAGGTCTCTCCGGGGCGCTTACCTCAATAGTATGCTGGCTAGCTCCGGCTTTGCCGGGCTGCTCCCGTTGTGTCTCTGCTGGGGAACCGGGTGCCCTTTTTTACCATGTCGTTGCAGATCGAAACAAGGGGGGTCCCGTGGGGGAGGCGTGGGATGCACAGCCAAACCCTTCGAGCTCCCGGCGCCCGATGCATCCGCCGTTGCCGTGGATGGGTCGTCTCTCAAAGAAGGCCTCCATCCACGTCGAATGCCAGGTGGCGGCGCTTGTGCCTCTCTCTTCGGCATCTGATCGGACGCACTGGGCTTAGCCAGTGACTTCGGAGCAGGTCCAGGAGGGGGCGAAAGCGGCTTCGACGCATTGTCTGATAATGGTTCCCGAGGATTCCCGTCACCTGGCGGCGGCGCCGTAGGAGACAGGTTCCCTTCCTGAGAGTCATTATCCGACCCGTCAGACGTCGTGTCCCCCTGACCTTTAGGCGTCGGCGGCACAGGAGGTCTGGCCGCGGTGGGAGGCGGAGGTTTCGGATCCTGAAGATCGCCAAAAAAGCGGTGGAGGCTTGGCTGCGCCAGAGGCGGGCCAGCCAGCCGTCTGCGCCGGCGGCTTGGCCATGGCCTCTGCTTGGCCGCGGGCCGGGCGCTTCCTATCCCCATGTGCTCCGTCCAAGAATTGGTGCTCGAAAGCGAGTTTTCCAATCTCTGCTCTCCAAGTAGTCCCGCACGTTCTCCATCGAAGAATCATACTCGAGGTGCGGTGAAGCATTTTCCTGCCATTCGATTGGTGAAAGATAAGAAACCCATTGGCATTTCTGACTCCTGATTTTGTCTATCAATTCAGTTCTCTCTTTTCTCCTCAATCGTTTGACATTGAAATATTTGCCGGCAGCTTCGCCTTCTTCCAACGAGTGCCGCAACATTATCCGAGCGCCACCCCCGCACGTGCGATGCGCGGAAGGGTGCCAATGATAAGTGCGCATCTCTGTCATTACCACTTGATCGGCGTTGTTGGTGCACTGTTGTGTTGGGCCAACATCACCAGCAACGGATTTCGGAAAACTTCAAAATTTGATTTCCGCCGGGGTCCAATATCCATCGTGGAAGGTATATTCCGCCATCGTGTGCCGCAAGTGGGTCGAAGGATTATCTTCTGGATACGCAAAAGAATATATCCCGACGATCGCTTTCTCCACGTTTCCCCCATACTCTGGGTCGAAAGGACGGATCTGGCATCCTGCAAGAATTGAATGGAGCATCCCAACGGATGTTTCGTGCTTCAAGGCCCAGCCGAGGTATAACAGTTAGTCGTGGTTACAAGTTAGTTGTAACATAGTTAAGTTGCTATAAGTACGCTATAAGGTCAGACCATCTTGTTAGCTCGAGGTTGTAAGAGTAACTAACGTCGCTAACGTTTAACATGCGTTCCACAAACGCAGCTATATAGCTTTTTTCGTAAGTGCACCGCCTCGAATTTCACGCGCGCAAGCGCTCAGGGCTGCGAGGCTGCATTTCGCACGCAGATGGTTTCGAAGTTCAGGTTCTTGACGCTTGTGGAACGGTGTTGCATTATTGAATGCATGTTTTCTGCGTAGAACATCGAGGGCCAAAAAAGGGCAAGCCGCAGTCCGTGCACAAGACACATGGTAATACATTGCCCGGAAAATCTTGCATGATGACGGATCGCGTGGCGATGTTACTCGACAAACGCAGGCTTCGCATGCGAGAGATCGCGGATGCATTTGGCAAAGGTGATGCGGAGGTTGTGCCGTTGCATGAGCAGGCAACAGACGCTGCCAGAGCAGATGAGATGTTTACGAGAGAGACTATCTACATACATATATTTATATATATATATTCATATATATCAGGCGCATGTACGTAAATACGGGCAACCGAAATGAGGATGGCATTGTACCCACTGGGGTAATGGACCTCATTTCAAAAATATCCAACAACGGGTCTAGGCACGAGCATTTGTTGATGCCTACATGTGCCGAGTGCCCGCCTCCCAACACGGCAGCATTTGATGCAACCAAGCGGCTCAACGATAAGATGGTGGCAGATTCGACAGGGCAACTGCCTCCATACGAAGACAGCAGAAAGTTTGTGAGCTTCACATGCGGCCACGCGTCGCAGGGACCCAAGTGCTTTTGGCACAGTGCGCCTATCCCCGAGAAAGAGCCAGAGAGGTTTGCGACAATTTCGCAGGACGGCAAGTTTTCTTGATCGCAACTCCATGGGGCACAGCCCATATATGCTGGGGCTGCGACGGAAGGGATCATGCGGGATGTGTAGAAGTGGGAGTGCATTGGCGCCTTCAATGTCATACTGCCCTTGGCCAAAGAGGCTGGCAACGCAGGCCATGGCGCTGCAAAGAGTGAGTCTCGTTTGGAGGTGACGCCGAAGATCGCGGCGGCGGCGAAGAATAAGAATCTGACCAACGCCCCGCGCCCCCAAATGCCATGGGACAGCGTGGCAGCGCGAAGCCTGCAGGGGGTCTGGTATCGCATATAAGCACGAGGTGCCCGATCTATGCATGTATGCGCAGGAACTGAATGGTGGCGTCGAGACCCCGTGGGCTCTGTGCTAGCTTCGCGACTTCTGCCGACACTTGAAGAAGGTCAACGTGGCACGAGGAAATGTGCGCGCGGCCCTCGCCGCGGTCAAAATTAAAACCGAGGGCTCGGCCCCGCTCTTCCGACTTGCCTGCATGACGGCAATGAGTTCGACACCTGCTAAATATTCGAAAGGCGACGAACAAATTCTGCTGAAGCCTAGCGACATTGTGTCGCTGACAGCCGGCAAGCGAGCCCAGATCGTAATGCAGACAGAGGCAGCGCTGGTGAAAGTGCGACAGATCGCAAGCCAACTTAACATCCCCTACGAGAGCGCCACTTGGAGCACCACGATCGGACTGGCCGACGTCAGGGTCGTGTACATCGCGTTCAACAAGCCCGACGAGCCCCGAGGCATCAGCCATGTCTACATCGCGAACGCCGGCTCCGACTGCTTGCAGGCATTGCGCAGCAGCACTGGCAACACAGCCCCTTACCTTTTCCAGCAGAGGCAGACTGCAGCGGCCGCGTCGCCGACGGAAGAGACGCCCGATACCACAGTGAAGCAATACGACCATCAGGGCAACTGAATCAACCAGACTGCAGCGTTGCAGCCAAAGGGTTTCAAGATGGACACCTCCGTGCACAACATCAAAGAAGAATCTGCTGCGGCTTATACCATTACCATCATTGACGGCGGTAAAGTGACGATCAAGTGTAACCTCAAAGAATGCAACAAGGATGCAGAATATTTCTTGCGAGGCAAGTTCGCAGTATACGATGTCGTCAAGGACGCCGTCGACAACTTCGACGCACGCACCCCGACCAAACTCATGGGCTGGAACTGGAGCGCCGAGGAGGGAAATATCAGGCTAGCGTTGGACGGGCTGTACGGCAAGCATGCTACTTACCTGAAGAACCTCACGCGCGTGGTTCCCCCGATGCAGCACCGCGCGTTGCAGGTCAAGACGTCGCTCGCTACGGATGCACTCACCCTCGTCCCACTCGCGCCCCCGATAAGTCTGAAAAAAAGAAGCAGGCAGATGACGCGTCGCTCGGCAGCGTCTGCCTGAAGACGCACAAGGACCCAGTCAAGGAGACCGCGCACAATGTGGCCCTCAATCCGCTTCTCAAGACCAAGAAGGGCACTCAGACATCAACTGGCATCGGCGGCCTGAAGGAACCCACGCCCCGCGCCGCTGCGCCTCCTGGCTGGCCACAGAGGGCGCGCGCGGGGGCAACTGTCAACGCGGCCCTGAAGCATGCGTCGACCAGCATGGGCGTGAAGGTCCCAGTGCTGGCCAACAGCGAGAATCTCGCCGCTGGTGACACGCTGCACGCGTCGCGCGAAATGATGGCCACCCTGTCGGGCAAGCCAGTGCGAGTCGCAACGGGCAGCGGGCCGAAGAAGAAGGCAGCGAAGAAGGGCGGGGGAGGCACCGGCAAGCGTTGCCACCCACGGCGCACGCGTGCAGGGCGGCACCCTGCAGGGCGCAGCGAGCGATATGAACCCTCCGCGCTTGACTAACCAACGGCAGCGCGCATGAGAAAATACGCGCGGTCAGATTCAGACGCGTGGTCGCCGTCGCGGCGCATCCCGTGCCTGGGTTGCGGGTCAAATCATGTGTTTTGCTGATGCCATATCATCGCAATGCGCCGAAGACGCATTGGCCGAAGCGAGAGCCGCCTTAATCCTGCCCGAGAGGCAATGCCGCCCCCATGCCGAGTGACCAACACATTGGCCATCGAGGGCGGGGGTCTCAAGGAGCCGCGGGTACCACGGGACATCCTTCTCAGGGGCGGCACGCCGTGGATCGAGCTCAGCGAGAAGGGCGCGCAGCTCCAGTTATTCGCCGGGCCCCCAGCATAACAACACATAAACAAGTAATATTTAAAAACATGGCACCAAACCTGACAACACGTCGTTGACAGGCCTCCTACCCTATCGGGCCATCGGGGTGCGCCGCTCACGGACAATAGCTTCTTGTCGGAATTGATGGCCATGCGCGACCGCGCAGTGGGCCAGTGCATCTGGGAACCCCTGAAACAAGACGACCCGTTACTTCAGGACGCCCAGCAGGACGAGATAACTCAGGACCGCAAGAAGCACGTCGACGAGACATCGATGCCAGACTCTGCAACAGTGCATGCTCCTGGCTTCGCGTATGCTCCTGGGGGCGACACCTCTGAGCAGATGGAGTGCGATGACCTCGCAATTAAGTGCTTGTTCACTCTACAAGCAGCTCCCACCGTGCATGCTGAATGCGCGGCACCTGCGTTTACAGCTGTGCGTTGTGCCGCCATCAAGGCGGCGTTCGAGGATCACCAGGCCGGCAGCTGAAAGAAGTCTCTCACGGGCGTGAGCGGGGCGCGGGGCGACAAGCGTCGCAAGACGGTGTACGTCGTCGGATCTGCCGAGTGGGACGAACAGAATCCAGGCGAAGAGTTCTGAGTGGAACGACGTATTCATGACCCAGTGCGCCAACTAACTGAAGGACTCGGCGGCGCAGCAGGGCCAGACCACATATTACGGCGGTAGTGACGGCGACGACGGGCCGTCGCCTGAGAAGGACGGCGGCGACGGACTATCGCCTGAGAAGTCGGCAGACGGCGGCGATGCTGATGCAGCGGTTGCCGATCAGGTAGGCATCCCGCAAGCCGCTTTGCCGTAGGACTGAATATATTAAAGTAAGCATGTTGGGTGGAAGGGGAGCTCGGTGCGCGGTTGATGGAGGGGCGAAGGGCGCGGGGGGTGGGGCTTGGAGCCATCGTAGGAGCCAGGGCTTGTTATCGGAATGATGGGGGGGCATGTTTGACGACGCGGTGTGGAACGCGCGTGTGGCATCAAAGAGATGCGGCCTGAATGTGCGATGGGAGTCGGGGTGAGTGGGTTTGCACTGCGCGTGCTTGCCGCCGGGGCCGCGTTAGTTCACGTCGTTTGCGGGGCGCGAGCAATGCGGGGGTGGAATCAGTGCGTGAGACGGAAAAATGTCTGCATGTAATGATGCATCGATCCATCGGCATTGCGTTAGACGACTACGTCCCAGTACACTTTGTCTTGTGCATGAATGTATGGGTGCACGGGGATATGCGCACCTAGACTGGGTAAGGATGTCAGGTGTGGGGCTCTCCCGTCGGTCGCCAATTTGGCGCATGCACGCGTTCGCGCTGCGATCGCGCTCGCGGGCGCCCGCGCGGGCGCAACCGCGATCATCGCTGCGACGCCGTGCGCAACAGCGCCAGCGCAACCGGCAGGACCACGCGCAGCAGCACCAGCGCGACCAGCAGCACCAGCACGATGCCGCGCCTTGGCCCCCATGGGCCCCAGCCGCTGAACTGGCGGCCTCCCGCGTTGCCCCATGACGATGATGAGCGGCCCAGGCAGGGCGCGACGCGGCGGCCCGCCGCGGCGTCGCCTGCCCCAGCCAAGGCAGATGCGTCGGGCGCGGAGACGTCGTCGTCGGTGGAGGTGGGGGGCGCCCTTCGGCGTCGCGCGACCCGCGCGCCTATGGCCGCAGGGAGCTGCAGAGGACGATGCGCAAGGGGCGCGAGCGGGCGGCGGCGCGCGCGCGCGCCTGGAGGCGGCATCGCGCCTGGTGGAGGAGGCCAACAACGCGTGCATCCGCGCGCTTGTGGCGCGGGCGTGCGCGCCCACGCGCGCGATGGAGGCAGCGCGCGCGCACCCCGCGGCAAGTGGGCCCCCGCCCGAGGAAGCGCGCCTAGCTGAGCGCGACCCGACCATCGTGATTGGCGAGTGCATCGCCCCAGCTGAGCGTGGCCCGAGTGACGCACCGTGCGCCCCCGCGCCAAGCGATGACGATCTTGATGACGATCGCTAGTGCGCTGTGTTACATGTAATTAACGTGTTTTGCAGATTTGGTTGCATCGTGCCTGTGCAATTGCTCGCCGCCCCCCCCCCCCGCCTGTTGCCGCCGCATCATGTCCACAGAATTCAGTCTTCCGCCGACGCATTTTGTTCTTCGCGTTGGATTGGAAAGCGTTGCGCTGCATTGCATTGCAACTGCGATTGCACTCGTACCACGTTGTATCTTGAAGCCTTATGCGTATTGGGGTGTCTTGTGGCATGAAGCGTTTTTGGTGCCTTAGGCGCATTGGGGTGCACAGGGGCACCATGCGCCCCGCGGTGTCTGGGGAGGTGTCTTGGGACGCGCATGGGCCTCAGCCTCTCGGGGCAAGCGTGCGCGTGACAACGAGTCGCAGCAGCCGCGTGCATTGACGTCTTGGGGTGTCTAGGGGGCATGATTGACGACGCGGTGTGGGAAACGCGTGCGATATCAGAGAGACGCGGTATGCATGTGTGATCGGAGTCGGGGTGAGTGGGTGAGCTCTGCGCGCGCTTGCCGCCGGGGCCGTAGTTTATTCCGACGTGCACGGGCGCGTTCCGCGCCGCGGGGCATGTCTGATGAGGGGGCGGCATCGACGCGTGAGAGACGGAAGAAATGTCTGCATGTAATGATGCATCGATCCATCGGCATTGCGTTATACGCAATCGATTGGACTACGTTCCAGTCACTGTGTCTTGTGAATGAATGTATGGATGCATGGGGATATGCGCACTAGACTGGGCAAAGGCGCCAGGTGTGGGGCCCCCCCGTCGGTCGCCGCTTTGACGCGTGCGCGCGTTCGCGCAGAGATCGCGCTGCGATCGCGCTTGCGGGCGCCCGCGCGGGCGCAGCCGCGATCGTCGCTGCAGCGCCGCGCGCAGCAGCGCCAGCGCAAACAGCAGGACCACGCGCAGCAGCACCAGCGCGACCAGCAACACCAGCACGATGCCGCGCCTTGGCCCCTACGGGCCCCAGCCGCTGAACTGGCGGCCTCCCGCGTTGCTCGATAACGATGATGAGGGGCCCGGGCAGGGTGCGACGCGGCGGCCCGCCGCGGCGTCGCCTGCCCCAGCCAAGGCAGATTCGTCGGACGCGGAGACGTCGTCGTCGGTGGAGGCCGGGGGCGCCCTTCGGCGCCGCGCACGCCGCGCGCCTATAGCCGCGGGGAGCGGCAGAGGATGATGCGCGAGTGGCGCGAGCGGGCGGCGGCGCGCGCGCGCGCCTGGAGGCGGCATCGCGCCCGGTGGAGCAGGCCGACAACGTGCGCAGCCGCGCGCTCGCGGCGCGGGCCTGCGCGCCCGCGCGCGCGATGGAGGTTGCGCGCGCGCGCCCCGCGGCAGGCAGATTCCTGCCCGAGGAAGCGCGCCTAGCTGAGCGCGACCCGACCATCGTGATTGGCGAGTGCGTCGCCCCAGCTGAGCGCGGCTCGAGTGACGCACCGCACGCCCCCGCGCCTAGCTATGACAATCTTAATGACGATCGCTAGTGCGCTGTGTTACATGTAATTAGCGTGTTTTGCAGATGTGGTTGCATCGTGCCTGTGCAATTGCTCACCGTCACCCCCCCGCCTGTTGCCACCATATCATGTTCGCAGGGTCCAGTCCTCCGCCGACGCTTTGACTGTTATTTTTGTTGCATTGGATTGGGAAGCGTTGCGCTGTCTTGCATTGCAAATGTGGTTGCACTCGTACCACGTTGCATCTTGGGGCCTTATGCGTATTGGGGTGTCTTGTGGCATTAGGCGCATTTGGGGCCTTCGGCGCATTGGGGTGCATCGGGGCAGGATGCGCCCTGTAATGCCTGGGGAAGTGTCTTGGGACGCACATGGGCCTCAGCGTCTTGGGGCAAGCGTATGCGCGACAACGAGTCGCAGTTGCCGCGTGCATTGACGTCTTGGGGTGTCTATGGGGCATCGTGCGACACCGAGTCGCAATAGCCCGTGTTTGGGCGTCTTGGAGGGGGGGTGGGGGCTTGGCGTACTGGCGCCATGTATGTATGCCGTCGGTTACAAGTCGTGCTCAAGCGTTCTGCGTTTGCGAGCCGCGCGACCTAGGGTCCGCGGCAGGACGCCCCCGCGTGCGCCCGCGCCCGCGGCCGGCCGCGGGCGCCGCGATCATCGCTGCAGCGCTACGCGCAGCAGCGCCAGTGCAATCAGCAGGACCACGCGCAGCAGCACCAGCGCGACCAGCAGCACCATCGCGACCATGGACGCCGCGACTGCGGCCGACGACGTCGTGTTGGAAATGGCGCGGGACTCGGGCTACATCCCAGACGGCGACGATCCTGCTAGGGCGGAGATGCTCGCCCAGGCGGCGGAGGTGCTCGAGCGGCGGCGGCAGGGGAAGCTCGCCGCCGAAGCCGAATCGAAGCCTACGGAAAGGGCTGAATGCGGCGGAGAAGCCGACGGAGAAGCCGCCGCCGCTTGAGCCGACGCCGATGCGGCTGCGGCCGCCGCCGAGGGTCCCGCGCGCACCAACGGCTCCTCCTCCGCGCAGCCTCCGCGGGCGATCGCGGTCGCGATCGCGGGCGTCGCCGCGGGGTGGAAGCGCCGAGGCGGCGCCCGCGGAGAAGGCGCGCCCGAGGGGGGTCGTCGCCAGGCGGTGGGCACTACCTAAGTGGAGGAGCGGCGCAGCGGACCAGCTGCTCGGGGGGATGAACATGGCCCGCGCGATGTCGCCGCGGCGGAACGCCATGAAGTTCGCCGACGCGACCGATGTCGCCGACGCGAAGGCCGACTGCCGCAAAGCATGCGAGGTGGAGGACGGCGACGACGACGACGACGACGACCACAGGACGACAAAGGCTCGGGCGACGACCAGACATTCGTCAAGCAGTACTACAAGCACATGGAGCCGACGACAGCGACATGGGCGACGACGGCCACGCGGGCGACGGCAGCTACGCGGGCGACGGCAGCTCCAGGGGCGACGGCAGCTACACTGGATGCGGCGGCTAGAATGGCGACGGCAGCTACTGGGGACACGGTGGCTACAAGGGCGACGACAGCTACATCAACGACGGCGGCTGGGCCAAGCGCAACAACGACGGCAACTGCAACGAAGCAGCTGCGACGACCACAACTACGCGCGCTACAAAGGCGACGGCAGCTGCCAGCGCGACGGTAGCTACGCGGGCGACGGCAGCCACGCCGGCGACCGCGGCTACACGGGCGACGGCAGCTACAAGGGCGACGGCGGCTACAAGGGCGGCGGCAACTACGCAGGCGACAGCAGCTACAAGGGCGACGGCCACTACAAGGACGGTGGCTACAAGGGCGGCAGCTCCGACGGCCGCTACTACACGGACGGCGGCGGCTACACGGGCGACGGCGACCGTGGCACAGCGGCTATTAGGGCGGCGGCCCCGACGGCGGCTACTACGCGGACGACAGCTACTACAAGGACGACGGCTACTACACGGGCGGCGGCTACTGCGAGCGCTGCAGCTCCGACGGCCGCTACGCGGGCGCCGACGGCAGCTGCGCGGGCGACGGCGGCAGCTACGTTGGCGACGGCAGCTACACAGGCGACAGCAGCTACGCGGGCGACGGCAGCTACGCGGGCGACGACGGGCATCGGCGGGCGACGCCAAGGGGCAGAAAGCACATCCGCTTGGCCAAGTCGCTCGCGCGCACAGAGCAGCTCGATCCCAGCCGCGCGAAGGAGCTCGAGAACGAGGGCGGGAAGTACATCGAGTGGAGCAGGCGTGTACTCTGGCGGGAATGGGCCAAGGCGCAGGAAGAAGTGCGCGCGGAGGCACGTGCCGCGTCGGCCGATCCGCCGTTGAGCTGAGCCCGTCGAGCGGAGGCTTGTCGCGATGACGTGTCGTCGTCGTCGTCGGTGCCGTCGTCGTCGTTGCCGTCGTCGTCGTCGACGCCGCCGCCGCCGTCGTCGTCGTCGTCGTCGTCGTCGCCGTCGCCCCCCGCATCGGGGGGGGGGGGGCACACCAGCGCGCCGAGCCTCTGGAATAGCTCCCGTCAGCTTAGACGTTGACGCCGCCAGCCGCCGCCAGCCGCCGTCAACTTAGACGTTGACGCCGCCGTAGCACCGCCGGCTGACGCAGCGCTGCGCGACGGCAGGGCCGTGTGCAGCAGCAGCGGTCTGTTGCGACACATGTGTAACATGCTGAATTTCAACATGCGACAAGATTGTTGCATGTTGAAAGTCAACGCGCGACAGACGCGTCGCATGTTGAAGTTCAACATACGACAGATCACATTCATAAAAACAACAAGAATAGTTGCTGTATGCTGAAATTCAACATACGACACTCCACTGTGTCAGGCTTGCTGCTGGTCTCAATGGCCCATGCGTTCCTGCGCAAGTCGAAATCGCGACCGAGTGTCGCGATGACGTGCACCCATTGCGACCGTGCGTCGCATTAGCTGGCTTTCTATAAACAAAGGGAAAACAAAAACCATAGCGCCCAGCCCAACCCAGACCCACTCACCAACGCCAACCAGCCAACCATAGCCCAACCCGCCAAGCCAAACCACCCCAAACCAGCCCAACCAACACAACAAACCCAAATCAATCTTAGCCCAGCTGCGGACGAGAGTCACAATTGATGTGGGTCGCTTGAAGTTGGCGGCGGCTCGGACAAGGCACAGTCTGTGTGAGCCGTCGCAAAGGCCTTTCGATCTCATCGTTTCGCTTAGTCTGAGTGGCGGCGGCGTATATGGAGTTTTATCTTCGCGACGCGTCGCTAACAACCTCACTGCTCCACCTCGTCATCATCCAGCTAATCCTCGGCCTCCTCGAGCTAATCCCCACTCCTCTGGATCTCCCCCCTCGCCCTCCCCGCCCTCCTCATCATCCCATTCATCGTCATCACCTGCCTCCTCCCCCGTCGTCGCCCTCATCCTCGCCCTCGCGCAATGCGAGCTCCGCCCCGCGCGGGGCACGACGACGCCGACGCCCGCCGTCTAGCCCTCGCTTGTCGGCAGCGCCCTCCGCTTCATTCTTTCTCCTCTGATTATTCTCTTTCGTCCTCTCCTTCTTCTTGTTCATCTTGTCCACCTCCCCCTCCAGCGCCGCGACCCTCTGGTTATTCGCCCTCGCCCCCGCCTCCCGCTCCTGCAACTTGCCCCCGCCCTTCCACTGCTTCCGCTGCCCCCGTCTCCGCCTTGAATGTATGGTCCTCGGGTTCCTGCGTCTGTGCTGCGCCTCCTCCGCCTGCGGTCAAATCGCACCCCCCCGCCCGCCTCGTCGTTCGCCCTCGCCATCGCCATCGTCCTCGTCTGGCGACCAGATCGCATTCGCTCAGCTCCACCACGCGCGGGGCATCGATCGCCCCGTCGACGTCCGTCTTCTCCAGGTCCGCCGCCGAGGTCCCTTCGGGATCTGTCGACGCCCCGGGGCCCCCGCGGGGGGAGGGGGAGGGAGGGCCGACGACGCTGGCGGTTCAAGCTTGATCATATATATATATGGGGGACCGGCACATAAGGACAATGACGGGTGAAGCGAGCGTGGCACGGATGGTGAGAAATCTGTAGGTAGTGATATGCAGCGCGATGCATCGGCATGGTTGGAATGAGGGATCGGTGGGACATGGTGAGATGGGGGAGGGGCATGATGATCTGCGACCGTCGCGCACTCCCGCTGCAGCTGCGCCACCGCGGCCACCGCCGACTCATCGCGCGACATTCGTTGCTGCCGTTGCGCCGCAAGGCGCGCTGTCAGCAGGGCTCAGTTGGCATTGCCATGCCCAGGCCCCCACGCACCCAACCGCCAAGGCCTTGCAGGCCCAGCAGCGCAAGGAAGACACGGCCTACTTCAACCAGAAGCTCGACTCGGCAATCACCCACAAGTTCAATTGCCTCAAGGCCGTGAATAAGAACGCTCGCCAGGCGGCCGCATTTGATGTGCATTGCGTGTCGCCACGCATGTGTCCGGGCGTTGTACATAGCCCTTGCATTGTATGTGCCTAGCTAGCTTATTATATATTATGGTGCACGGTACGCGTTTCCATATGATATGCAAGTGGTACGCATGATTGCCATGTGCTTGATTGGTCGCGCATCTGGTTGGCAGCGAGCACGGTCGGCGTGATCACGCCCATGTGCATTCACTGTTGTGTTGCGGGGACGCCCCATCATAGGTGGAGAAGACCTTCAAGGCATTGGAGAAGGCGATGACGAAGGCCGAGAATGCCGAATATGCTTTTCGTCAAACATTGGCAAAAACCGACGTCTACAAGTAGGCGCTCGGCCGTGCGACGAATCGCATCATCGATATGGGTGGCCTCAATCGGGCGCGCGGGCGGAAGGCCGTTGGCGTCGGGGAACGCGCCGTGGGCCTCGAGCGGGCGCGCGGTCCCTGAGTGTCTAGAGTGCCTAGTGCGTTCACGCATTGTAGATGGCGCGTGCACACGCTCCCGATGCATTGCTCGCGCCTGCCACGGGGGGGTGGCTGGTGCATCGGTGCCATGGAAAACCGAGCGCAGCTTGCGTGGTGCTCACCCCCCCCCACCCCGCCCCACCACCGCCCATCCCCCGCGCTCCCCCCGATGACAATGATGTCGGCACTACGTGGTGGGGAAGCGGGGGCTTTGGGATAGCCGCGTCGGGCCATGTCGGCTCAGTTGCGTCAGCGATCTACGCGCCGATCCCCCAGCGCCCCTCGCCCCAGCGGCCGCCCGGCCCAGCCATGGGCTAATCGGCAAAAGAGCATCAGATGGATGCGCAGAGCCGCGCAGATATCAAGTGCGATCGCATTGAAAAGTTTGAGACTGCAAAGGTCACCAAGTCAGCCTGCCTCAGAGAGTTCAAACGCACATCGAAACAGGCGCCATGACGAGGGTGAACTGGCAAACGCCATGCATAAGTTACTCAGTGTTGTGGGGGTAGCGTATATCAGCACGCTTGCACCCCCTCCCCACAGGTTGAGGAAAACTTCGAGAAGTTCACTGCTGCCAAGACTCAGATGGAAGACGCAAAGGCGGCATGGATGTCGTCCATGCGCGGCCGCCTTGGCGCTCTGGAGATGCCGAACGATGCGTCTGATGCGCTCGATCGGATCAAGGCCGAGCGCGCCCCAGGGACCTAGTGAGTGGGCGACGCATCGCCATTGCGACAGACCGCATAGCCATCATGCGGCACGCTGCGGGGGAGCAGAAACACTCAGCGGGGGGGGCACCATCATCGCCGCCATCATCTCCGCCACCACACTTGCCGAACGATGGGCGTCGTTGCGGGTGGGCGATGGTGAGCCCGTGTCCTGGGAGGGGGTGATCGGGGCACGTGGAGCGCGGTCGCGATGGCCGCGACGAGCCCCGGGACCCCCGCCAACGATGTGATCGTGCGACCACGCATTGTCGGAATTGCGACAACACATTAGGCTCGAGCGAGTTTGTTCGCGTTGGCCGCCTCGCTGTCGAGGGCAGTGCTGCGCTGCAGCAGAGGACATTGCTGCGCTGCAGCAGTCATGGCCGCTGTGCCCAACATCATCGCGGACTTGAGTCACATGATAGATTGGGTACGGACTCAGATTGGACGCGGGCTGGACCCAACAGGTTGCGCCAATCAGCAGGTCAATAGCCCCACTGCTAGGATCAGGAGCCTCTCGACCATCTCCGCGAAGGAGGCAACTGAACTCGTCGCCGCAATCCGCACCAACGCGCTGAGCAAGAGGACTGAGGCGCAGCTCCCCCTCCAGCTCCGCGACCCTCTGGTTATTCGCCCTCGCCCCCGCCTCCCGCTCCTGCAACTTGCCCCCACCCTTCCACTGCTTCCGCTGCCCCCGTCTCCGCCTTGAATGTATGGTCCTCGGGTTCCTGCGTCTGTTCCTGCTGCGCCTCCACCGCCTGCGGTCAAATCGCGCCCCCCCGCCCGCCTCGTCGTTCGCCCTCGCCATCGCCATCGTCCTCGTCTGGCAACCAGATCGCAGTCGCTCCGCTCCACCACGCGCGGGGCATCGATCGCCCCGTCGACATCCGTCTTCTCCAGGTCCGCCGCCGAGGGCCCTGCGGGATCTGTCGACGCCCCGAGGCCCCCGCGGGGGGAGGGGGAGGGAGGGCCGACGACGCTGGCGGTTCAAGCTTGATCATATATATGGGGGACCGGCACACAAGGACAATGACGGGTGAAGCGAGCGTGGCACGGATGGTGAGAAATCTGTAGGTAGTGATATGCAGCGCGATGCATCGGCATGGTTGGAATGAGGGATCGGTGGGACATGGTGAGATGGGGGGGAGGGGCATGATGATCTGCGACCGTCGCGCACTCCCGCTGCAGCTGCGCCATCGCGGCCACCGCCGACTCTCCGCGCGACATTCGTTGCTGCCGTTGCGCTGCAAGGCGCGCTGTCAGCAGGGCTCAGTTGGCATTGCCATGCCTAGGCCCCCACGCACCCAACCGCCAAGGCCTTGCAGGCCCAACAGCGCAAGGAAGACACGGCCTACTTCAACCAGAAGCTCGACTCGGCAATCACCCACAAGTTCAATTGCCTCAAGGCCGTGAATAAGGACGCTCGCCAGGCGGCCGCATTTGATGTGCATTGCGTGTCGCCACGCATGTGTCCGGGCGTTGTACATAGCCCTTGCATTGTATGTGCCTAGCTAGCTTATTATATATTATGGTACACGGTACGCGTTTCCATATGATATGCAAGTGGTACGCATGATTGCCATGTGCTTGATTGGTCGCGCATCTGGTTGGCAGCGAGCACGGTCGGCGTGATCACGCCCATGTGCATTCACTGTTGTGTTGCGGGGTCGCCCCATCATAGGTGGAGAAGACCTTCAAGGCATTGGAGAAGGCGATGACGAAGGCCGAGAATGCCGAATATGCTTTTCGTCAAACATTGGCAAAAACCGACGTCAGCAAGTAGGCGCTCGGCCGTGCGACGAATCGCATCATTGATATGGGTGGCCTCAATCGGGCGCGCGGGCGGAAGGCCGTTGGCGTCGGCGAGCGCGCCGTGGGCCTCGAGCGGGCGCGCGGTCCCTGAGTGTCTAGTGCCTAGTGCGTTCACGCATTGTGGATGGCGTGTGCACACGCGCCCGATGCATTGCTCGCGCCTGCCACGGGGGGGTGGCTGGTGCATCGGTGCCATGGAAACCGAGCGCGGCTTGCGCGGTGCTCACCCCCCCCCACCCCACCACCGCCCATCCCCCGCGCTCCCCCCGATGACAATGATGTCGGCACTACGTGGTGGGGAAGCGGGGGCTTTGGGATTGCCGTGTCGGGCCATGTCGGCTCAGTTGCGTCAGCGATTTACGCGCCGATCCCCCAGCGCCCCTCGCCCCAGCGGCCGCCCGGCCCAGCCATGGGCTAATCGGCAAAGGAGCATCAGATGAATGCGCAGAGCCGCGCAGATATCAAGTGCGATCGCATTGAGAAGTTTGAGACTGCAAAGGTCACCAAGTCAGCCTGCCTCAGAGAGTTCAAACGCACATCGAAACAGGCGCCATGACGAGGGTGAGCTGGCAAACGCCATGCGTAAGTTACTCAGCGTTGTGGGGGTAGCGTATATCAGCACGCTTGCACCCCCTCCCCACAGGTTGAGGAAAACTTCGAGAAGTTCACTGCTGCCAAGACTCAGGTGGAAGACGCAAAGGCGGCATGGATGTCGTCCATACGCGGCCGCCTTGGCGCTCTGGAGATGCCGAACGATGCGTCTGATGCGCTCGATCGGATCAAGGCCGAGCGCGCCCCGCGGACCTAGTGAGTGGGCGACGCATCGCCATTGCGACAGACCGCATAGCCATCATGCGGCACGCTGCGGGAGAGCAGAAACACTCAGCGGGGGGGGCACCATCATCGCCGCCATCATCTCCGCCACCACCCTTGCCGAACGATGGGCGTCGCTGCGGGTGGGCGATGGTGAGCCCGTGTCCTGGGAGGGGGTGATCGGGGCACGTGGAGCGCGGTCGCGATGGCCGCGACGAGCCCCGGGACCCCCGCCAACGATGTGATCGCGCGACCACGCATTGTCGGAATTGCGACCACACATTAGGCTCGAGCGAGTTTGTTCGCGTTGGCCGCCCCGCTGTCGAGGGCAGTGCTGCGCTGCAGCAGAGGACATTGCTGCGCTGCAGCAGTCATGGCCGCTGTGCCCAACATCATCGCGGACTTGAGTCACATGATAGATTGGGTACGGACTCAGATTGGACGCGGGCTGGACCCAACAGGTTGCGCCAATCAGCAGGTCGATAGCCTCACTGCTAGGATCAGGAGCCTCTCGACCATCTCCGCGAAGGAGGCAACTGAACTCGTCGCCGCAATCCGCACCAGCGCGCTGAGCGAGTGGACTGAGGCGCAGATCATTGAACTGCGCAGCGCAGTCGGCACGAAGTGCCATGGCATGGGGAAAAGCGGCGGCAAGAAGTTGTTGCCTTCCCCAAGTTCACGACGCGAGACGAACTCGCACAAGAGCGGCAATCTCTCCGAGAAAACAATGATCATGGTCGTCGTCAAGCGTGCCCGCACATTGGGCATGCACACGCTGAGTGAGACGGCCAAACGGCATATTGCCGCCATGGTCGCCAGGGCCAGCAACGTCGAGACGCCGGGTCGGGCGTGGCGCGAGCTCCTGCGGAAGGTCCAGAAGGGCCCCGGAGCTATGAGAAGCTCGCCATGGCGGCATCGCACGATATGGAAGCACGACGACCCCTCGGAGATCATGGCCGAGCCATGGCACGAGGCAGCGCGCAGCGAGGGTGCCCTGCCTGGCGATGCATGGGAGATCAAGGCGCCCGACTTCGCCAGGGCGAGCTACAGGAACGCTGGCAAGTCGGAGCGCAGCCCCGCGGGCGCTGCCATAGCGCCTGCAGCGGCCACGTCGCCATCCGAGCTCGGGGCGTGCCAGGGCATGTTCGGGAATGGCCTGGCGCACGCGCTATTCAGCCACGCCATGACCGCCGCGGCCGCCGCGCCGCCCCCTGCGACGCCGTCGCAATGGTCGGCATTGCCGCCGCCTGCGACGCCGTCGCATTGGTCGCCACCGCAAGGGCTCGCGCCGCCGCACAAGGCAGCAGCCCCAGCAGCCTCAGCGGCCGTGGCTGAGGTCGCACCAGTCGCAGCGGCAGTGGCAGCCGAGAAGGCGCCTGTACCCGAGGAGGTGGCAGCGCCGCCCGGCGAGCCCTCCTCGTCGGATGAGGAGGCTGCGTTGCGCAAGCATATCGGCTCGCGCCGCAATGCGCCGCCCTGCCGCGGCCGCCGACCCCCCCGACTTGGACGGGGACGACGCGGCGCGCGAGCGACCAGCCACGCGCGGCGGCTCAGCACCGAAGGCGATTAAGGTCGCCACGTAGGCTGTCCAGAAGAAGCCCGCCGCGGCGAAGCCCACCGCGAAGCCGTCGAAGCTCCCAGCGCCGCCCATGGGCGAGGGAGCTCCGCCCCTGCGTTACAGGGTGGGCACCGCGACTGCGAACTGGAAGATGAGCACCTACAGGGCCATGGTGGGGAGAGCGGACATACGGTACCGCTGGGGCACGGGGTACCACACTCGCCGCGCGGCTTGTGCAATGGCGCTTACATCCATTTACAATTGATCGTGACTTGTGATCGTCATGCTTGACTGCGTCGCGTCAGCCTTTTGACAGCGGCGAAAGGCTCGCCTGATGCTTGCATGCTAGGACGCACGCATACATGACTGAGTTGTTGGGTTATGTATGTTGTTAGTGCCGCGCGTCTCGTTGCAGTTCCATGGCCTTGGTATGTCTCGCAACAATCAGAGCCACCAGCGCTGACTCAACTTAGGTGGCACGGTCGGCAAATACTGCATATTGCTAGGGTATAACCACACCGACGGATATACTGTACTCTGCGCAACTCCACGCTATCCATCACGGTCTACCCGAATACAGCGTGGCGAGCGGAACGCCTCTAAGCAAGACGTTTGCATACATTGTCGTGTAAACCGTAGAAGCCCAATGCTGTTCAAGTCATACGCATATACGCCAATCGTGCCTTGCACGTAGCATGCGGCATGTCAGTTGTACCAGTCGTCTGTGATAAGATAGGGGTCACATTTGTTGAGATTGGCTTAGTGTTCGTATGACCAGCCGTGTTTTGTGACCGAGCCGCGCGCGCATTGCAACTGAGGCAAGCACGCAAACGCGCCATGCAAGTCATGCAGGTCTGCGTTGGTGGGCCAACCCCTATGGAACACGTGGCCATTGACGAGGTCGTGTGCGATGCGACGACACTCAAAAAATGGCGCGTGCTGCGGGGCGCCCTTATCCGTGTTGTCCATGCGATACATGCGCTCGGTGCGTCGCAACCAGTTTATATCATCCGTTTTTTGTTTGGCCCCAAGCGATGGCGCGGCGTCGTCGACGCCGTGAAAGCGACCCGCGCCCCGCACGGCGGAGGCCGAAGCCCTCGTCGAGATCCGCCGCGGACCGTGCATATCCGAACGAGGGCCTTCCCATGCATTCAAACATAGCAGAGACAATGGCATGTCAGATGCAGTCTCAAGGGCTGCGCGATGTCGTGTAAAGGAGGTGGTCGTTGCTGAAAAAAAAAACGCCACGTTACGGCCGCGTGCTGCCATGCGTTGGCATGCAATTGGAAAACGGCCAGTCGTTCCATAACTGGGCGTGCTCACCAGGACCCATGCTTTATGCCACGCGCATGGCTAGCAGCGGGTCCAGGTCGTGGGTGCGACAGAAGCTGCGCAGGTGCCCGTGTACGCCAACACGCGCATGGCGAATGCGCCTTTATTTTGACGGGTTTGACGGGATCTCGCCACGAGACCCGTTGGTCAAAAGCAAAAGTTATAGAGGGGGCGATGCTATCTATTGGAGCTTCCTGGAGTTCGACGGGCATCTCTCCAGCGAAGGCGCGTGGATTGTCTTGTGCGCGACAAGAGTTGCCATGGCGCGCGAGCTTCCAGGCGCCATTGGTCACTCGTTGCGCATCCCTATCAAGAGGTTGATCTTCAACGCCGATGCTGGTGAAGCCAATCCAAAGACTACGGGCATCACGCTCGATATGTCTGAAAATTGCGACGGCGCTGCGCACGCGACACTGGTCGGGAAGCTAGAACGCACCATCGGGGAGGAGGAAGAATTGCGGGAGCTGCACATGAACAAAGGGCACGCGGGGACCAAGCCGTGCGCCATATGCAGGAACCTGGCAAATCAGAAGCACGATTATAGCCTGCATGACGCAACAGGATGGTACGTGTCAGATGAATCTATAGACAAAAGCAAGTGGGTCACCAACACAGACGAAACCGCCGGTGCGATCCTTCGCAGAAAACGCCCCCCACTGGGAACGGCTGGATAATGGCGGGGTAAAGGATGAACGGTTCAGGGTGCTCACGCAGCTTAGCGGGTGGACCTATCACCCAAATCATATAGTACTCGACCCCGATTTGGGGTGCGGGGTCATGTCGGTGCTGTGCTTCGGTTCGATGCATGTCTATGTCGCAGGCAGCATCGTTGATAAAGAGCCCTCTGCCTTCCTCAGCGATCGCCCGGTCGCTTCTATCGCCAACGGCAACGACCTCGACGCATGCTTGCAGGCGTGGAATTGACCGAAAGATGTCAAACACGCCCGTCGGGTTTTCGACGTGGGCGAGTTCGCTGCGGGCGCGTCTGAAACGTTGTCAGCCATGCCCGTGCTCGCACGCTACGTCAGAGAAGTAGTAGCCAAATTTGCAGGCGCGCCTGCATGCGCCAAGAGCAGATCGAGCTTGCTGGCTCTGTGCGACGCCTTGGGCTTGTTCCCTGCACTGGCGAGGGGCGCATGCGTCAGTCACGCCGAGCTGCCTGCTGCTATTGCGCACCATCTTCGGCTGCGCCAGGAGCGCTATGGCACCACAGTCTGGACTTAAAATTCCATATGGCTATGCACCTCCCCGACATGTACTAGGAGTTTGGTTTATGATCATGCTTTGTGCACGACCGTAAACACAAAGTTACCGAGCGGCTTACGCACGATCGCATGTGCCTAAGGCGTCCTGAAAAGGCATTGATGTTACAGCTGATCGCCAAGCACCGTCCCGTTTTTAACCTCTTCAACGTTGCAACTGTGTTGCAGCATCCGGTTTCAGCGTCTAAGACGTTGATCGAATGCCTAACGCATATGCGCCCCCAGACGCAGACGGCTGAGTCGAGTGCAAAAGCGTGCAACAACAATGAATTCGGTAGGGTGGCATTGTTCTGATGGGTTGTGGTACTGGTCACTCAGCCGCGCAAATATAGTTCCACGTGCAGTGCGACGTCGGGACGGAGTCGCAATCGGACCCGCTTAGCTTGATTCTGCGGTTGACAACTCGCCAGGCGCATTCAGGATGGAGTAAATAAACCATCGACGAAGACCAGCAACTACTTCTCGTGCCAACGAGCACGCTCAAGAATGATACAGTTTTCAAAGGGACAGACTCTTTCACCACATGCATTTAGCCAAACGAATACCGCAGAAACCGTGCCAGAGTTGCACTGCTTGTGTCCTTTTTCTGATGTGAGTTCACTTACTGCCCTTCGTGAAAGAAATCATGTGCAATTCATAATCTGCAAATCAGCATCGCCATCGTCATCATCAGCATCACCACATCAACATAACATGGGAACACCCCTAGCCAAAAATTGGGAACACCCCTACCCCGAAAAAACACATGTAGGAAAAAAACATATGCAAAACCTAACTCTTAGGATTAGTTAGAATTGGGTTACAACTCGCGCTAACTAGTCAGATACTCAGCTGGGCCTTAAGTGGGGCAGCCTAGTCCACATATTACCCGAAATCATATCTGCCAGTCTATCCTCTTTTACTGGAAGAGGCAACGTCAACTGGACACTCTGCTCCTTCGCCGGATGTTCTACAACTGCTGCTTCGTCCCACACAATGCGGTCAGCAATCGTCCTCGGTTCGCCACATACCGTGCGGTCACGTCGTGCAATGAAGAATTCTGCCCAATTTGGGATCACAAGTTATGCAGACAGAACCGGTCGTTCCACACTGTCTTGGAGAAATTGATCCGCCAACCACGTCTCCATTTGATGCGTCGCACAACCGATCGTAAGCTTCGCGATGCACGAATATGTCATTACTCCTTATCTTTCGCAACAGCTCGTCATAATCTTCCCCTGGCCACAAAGTATTCTTGCTGTAGGGGCGTTTCGCCAACTCTGCAGCATGCGAGGGCTTCGGGGAGATGATTCTCGCGGACCCTCCATCAGCTCCTTCAGCCACTCCAATCGTCGACTGATGCGGCAATTTCATAGGCCATCTACGAACACCATCGGGCCCGAGAGGAGGATATTTATGTTTGTTTCTTGCCTAGGCCCGTCGATTTGCACTCAGGGCGCCACTTCTCTTTCATTGCTTTCTTATAATGCTCCTCGGGGAACACAGCAATTAGTACTCGAACAGGTTCCCCTGGGCGTGCTCGACTTTTGGTTGGACCCTTGGCTGTGCCAGGTCCAACAGAACCCGCTACGTCGCTCGGATGTTGCACGGCTTTTCCGGCAGGGCTAGCAGTCGAAACCGCCCCAGTAGGGATGGCCTCCAAGTGATCACCTTGCCTCGTCACGGGCTGCGCCCCCGAGGTCTGCCGCGCTGTCCGTCTGGCAGACTGGGCGGGGGGCCGAAACAACGGTCGAGATTTGTCCAGGGCATCTATTGCTTGTTGCATAAATTGATTCATGAGAATCTTCTCTCCAGCACGACGCATGCCCCGCCGCTCAGGAGGCGCGCCAGGGATGCAAGGCAGGCTCCTCTTGAGGAAGAGATGGAACTCACTCCAATGCTTGCATTTCTCACACCAGTTCTCTTTCGAACAAAATGTTTGCCCAACTCTTGTGATAACGAAGAACGGCGCGCCCCTTGTCCTGTCCCAGTCGAACTGACAGGACATTTTTGAGTGATTGAAAGGAAAAGGGCGTTCCCATTATCGATATCGGAGAACTGTTCTCGGTCGGACACCAGTTTGTCCAATATGAGACGTCTTCCTCATAGGTAGCTCCTTTCATCGTAAACCCAGAGGGTAGGTAGCAGCTCATTTTCGCAGACCCACCCCTGGGCGGCTGAGCCGCCAGAGGGCTGACAGAAAAACCAAGCCGCAAGCCGTGCTGCTTTTATCGTATGATCAACCATTACTTCACCCCCTTGAACCTGGACCATTGCACAATCTCTGTCCAATTCGCACGATTGATGTAAATTGAAAAATGATATGCATCGCGGGGGGTGCGACGCAACTTCCGATGCAAACGCGCGCAATCCAACGTCATTAGTTTAGGCTGTAGCCCAACAGCCTTGCATCGTTCAATGCGCCGATTCATGCGCGCCCGCAGTAAGGTGGCAATGTCATCCCATATGGCGTTCATTTTGAATGTGCCACTCTCCGATTGCCAACATTTAGGATCTCCGCCGACGTAAAATATCTGCATGGCTGCCGTCTTGGAACGTTTCACCGCCTCATCGATCATTCGCTCGGCAGTTTCAAAGAATAGGCCGAGCACTGATATTAGCACTTGAGGCTCAGTATTATTCTTCTTCGTTCCGGGCATTCCCATGAAGTTGCAATTGCCCCCATCAGAAATGTCGTTCATGGACCAAAATACGCATTGAATCGGCGCGTGTTGGCCCGGGATGAAACTTCTCATGTGATTGGAAACCAGATCACTCCACAAATCCTGTTTTGTCATGCGCTGCAGGAGCGTCGGCCCACATTCTCCGCATCAAATATCTGCGTCCGTTCCCTGATGACAATCCTGCATGAACCACTGTGGGCTCGCGGAACCTCCGAGCCTCTTATCTTGTGAATCGCTGAATTGACAAATCGATTCAGAAACAGCATGAATGACACCACCCCAAAATTTGTACCCTTTGGTAGATGTTTGTGCCAAAGGCCGGAAGAAATCCCGCAGGGGTCTGCCGGGCCGCACCATGGCGGCCAGGCCCTCACCACTGCATGGGATCCACCCATGGCCATCAACCGCTGCCAATTGTGCGACGACCTGACACATCTCCTGTTTATTAAACCACGCCAGCGACATGTGAAGGGCAGGGTCGTCTATGCCAGCGTACAGCGCGACGATCTCTTTTATGCTACGAGCCCGTTCATCCGACGCGTCGCTGTCCTTCAGGGGCGAGGCTGTGCCAGCCCCTGTTTGCTCCATGCGATGCAGCAAATTCCAGATGCCACGGGCCAGATAGAGCGGATCGGACTCACCACCTAATCCATCCGAACGAGGAGGTCCAGGTGGGCCCGGATCAGGAGGTCGGTCTCCGCTCACCCCCGTTTGGTGCATAAGGGTTCTCTCCGTCGTTTCCGCCACTGGACCCAGGTCCAGACCGCGTCCCCCATCCCCGGGCTCTGCCGGCGGTGGGATAATTAGGGACACCACTTCCGCTCAGGACTCTCTTGGTCTGGTGTTCTTCATGCTCCTCGTTCCTATCGTGACGTTTACTCAGAACCTCCACAATTTGTGCTTGTGTGACCACATGTACCTTCACTTTGGTCTCTCCCCTGACTACTGGAAGCGCAAAATGGGTTCCCCATTTATCAACAGCCGGGCTGTGCGACGGCCTATTCTTGGATGGTCCCCAAACGTCCATGAGGACAACTTGATCAGTGCGCCTGTCGGTGGTTCTGATAATGACAAAATATCATGCCCCTGCCATGTAGGTACGCTGAGCGGCCCCAAGAACTGGTCCAATTACTTATCCATGGTCACAGAAACGCGCAGGTCTGCTCGTTGGGTCTCCTGGAGGCCTGGTGAAGAACCGACACCTCAGCGTGGTGCTCGGGTCAACGTGCGACTGGACAGACTGCCATTCCTTGATGTGCGCCAGATCTGGAGGCGGACCATCAAAATTGCTTCTGAAACTACGCTGCGAGCCCCGCTTACACGTTGCCCAGAAGACGGTCCATGGATCAACAGACATGTTATTGCACAATCGCTGAAATGCTGACTCACTAGCTGACTTCAATTTTCCATTCAGTCCAATAACAACATCATCCGTCCGAGAATACGTGCAGTCATTCCGGGTCACGGTAAACTGCTGCGTCCACCGTCCACGAGGCATTTGCGGTACCCTTCCGCCACAAAGAAATGAATTGTCGTCATCCTCTGGTTTGAAATGGTACGTGTGTTTAGTTTAGCACCGGTCCACTCTTTGGTAATCACTCGTACCTTGGGAAGACTCATCGCATTCGGCTCGCTACCTGGACGATCCGTGACGATCACCTCTGTAGCGTCCAAAATCTTGGGGTAGTGCTCGTAGGTGTACATGACTGGTACTTTAAGCTTCCCTAGCGGCTGTGCCGTTCGGGAACTAAAGATCCCCAGTTTCTCAGCGACCCTTTCTGCAATTCTGATCGGGTTGTTTATGAGGAAATCATATTTGAGGCAATCGTTGTCATGGGTGGAAATATCATCATTGTCGCTTCTATCATAGCTATCCTGGCAAGCCTTGCAACAATGATCTGGGCAATCTACATCCTCGTAGCATTCTCTCGGCTGTGCCGTTATCCGTTCCTCTGCCTGCTCATCGGGCGGTTGCTTGTCCTCCATGAGGTCCACCCTGGACTGCGTCCAGGTGATCCCCACGAGGTATCTGCACCCTATCGTTTTGCACAGGGAACCACCTTTCCTTCGCATGCATCTCGAGCGGCAGCACCGCCGAGAGAGCAATAATCTGTCGTCGCAAGCGGGGAAGTGGCCGAAGGCTACAGACTGGCGCCCGCGGCCCGCGAGGGGGGAGCGGCCGCGGCTACGCGGCGGCTCCGCCAAAGGGGGGGCGCGGCCGATGGCGGCCCCACCCCTGCTCGCGAGGGGAAATGGCAGCGGCGCGCGCATCATGATGGGAAAAGGGAAAATGCAGGGAAAGGTGTGATGCAGCGCGCGCAAGAACAACATTAATCCGTTTTGCAAACACGTCTGTGTGATATTCGGCAAGCTGGCAGTCCTTACCGCGAGCCTCCACGCGTGCATGCGTGCCGTCGCACTTTCGCTCCAAACCGTTGGTATCAATGCTGGATGTCGAAGCAATGGTCCACGGCTTCGTCATGAAATCCCTTTTCCTATCGTTCAAACCATACGCGCATCCGTGCAACGCTGTCGTTTGCAACCCTATCTCTCTCACAAATGCGTGCGCTTGAAGGCCCCTCCAATACTGACACTGACTGGGCCACTCAATGCAAACTATACCCCCGCATCAACGACAGCGCGTGCAATCTCTCTTAAATTCCAAAACAGATATCGAACATCTGTTCAAATTCCTCGGACCAGGGAGTCTCTGCGGAAGTAGCGAGCTTCGTTGACACATTGCCAGGGAGAACCTCCAGTGCACGGGATCGAACCCCAAAGCGAAATATGTGTTCCCTTGAATTCTCTGATATCCGCGAGTGCTGTATTTTTGCCTTCTTCTGTCCTCATGTCCTCGCTTTCGGTGTATAAAAGAAGATGAAGTGGCTGACAGGCTTCATGATGGCTAAACGCCCTCGGCCGAAGGCCGAGAAAGTAGTTAAAGGTGTGGGAGAATGCGGCCACGCAAAGCCTAGCCGGAGTCAAAAAAACATGGGAGACCCCAAAAACAACTAAAACATCAAACCAACTCAACCTATCCGACACCGGGCCCGGCGAGGAGAGGGAGGGGAGGAGGTAGGGCGAGGCCGTCGCCGGGGCCTCTCCGGCAGGGATTCCACCCTCCGCCGCGAGCGGCGGCCGGGCGACAGGGGCACGGGGGACAACTCCCGCGCGCGTCTCGTGCAAGGCGCACCGACCACCACCTCGCCTCCGACCGGGGGCGGGGGCGGGGGCGGGTCGTCAGCGACGTCGGCGTCGCTGCTCAGGCCGTCGTCGGTCCCAGTCTGGTCGCCCGCCTGAGCCGTGTCAGGAGGGGGAGAGGGAGGCGCAGGCCGCCGCTTCGAGGCCGGAGCGCCGTCAGGGCCGGCCGCGGCGGGCCGCCGATCCGCAAGCCTTCTGCGAGCCGGGGCCGGGACGGCGTCCCGGGGCAGCGCGCCCAGGATGCGGATCCCGAGCTCGCACGACATCACCTGCAGGCGCGACCGGGCCTCAGTGGTGGGGCCGGCGGCGAAGGTGATCCAGCCAGTCTTGGCTGTGACCCTGGGCTGGCCAGCCCACCAGGCCTCAGCGACGCCGTACGTCCGACCGAGGGCGGCGCGATCGGGCCCGAAGCGGGGGCACTCGGCCCAGAAGTGCCGGGCCGAGGCGGTGGCGTGCCCGCAGAACGGGCAGGGGGCCTGGCCGTTGGCCCGCCGCGTCGGGGTGCAAGAGGCGCCCCCGCGCCAGACCTGCAGGAGGCTAAGGTCGTCCTTACCAAGGCCCGCGTGCCAAGAGCTCCACGGGAGCTTCGACGAGGCCTCGATGTCGACGTCCCCCAGGCCCTCCTCGTCGTAGCGCGGCCGCTGGGGCCGCTCTTGGAGCAGCCGGGCGCGCGCGCAGACCCGGAGGACGTGCTGACCTCGGGGGGGGGAGGCGTCGAAGTAGGGGGGGAGGGCGGAGGAGGCGACGATCCCGGCCACGGCGGCCGCGGCCCGGGGATCGAGGGAGGGCCCGGCGCGGACCCAGACAGGCAGCAGCCCGGGCGAATCCGGGTGGGAGACGAGCCCGAACGAGTCAGCGTGGTGAGCCACGCACGAACGCCAGAGGGGCGAACGGGGAAAGCGAGCGGCCAGGCGGAGGGCCTGGAGAGAGGTGCCGAAGATGGGGTGGAGCTCAAGGCGCTCGGCCCACCACCGTCGTTGGTCCCACCAAGTGCACCGGGTGCGAGCGACACACCAGAAGGCAAGCTTGACCAGAGAGGGGGGGGGACATTCCACAAAGGGAACGGCCCACCTGTACTTCGAAGCCACGGACATGACAGCCGTCAGGGAACGGATGCCAGAGCTGCCGGGCATGAGCAGCAGCTTGCGCGTAGCATCTTCGATGACCCCCCAACCGTCGCGGGGCCCCGGGACCGGGGGGGGCGCCAGATGGCTCCCGGGGCAGGCCCGGATGCCCAGGTGCCCTCGTCTTCTTCCCAGAGCTGCCGCTTGCCGGCGTTCTCCAGGAGCCCGAGGCGGCCGTCGAGCGAGGCCGTCACCCCAAGGGCCCGGGAGCGGGCCTCCACGTCGGAGCTCTTCAGGCTCCGGTCGTCGACGTAGGACCAGGACCGGACCTCAGTGAGCGCGCGCATGGCGAAATGCCAAGGAAGCAACACGGCCCCCAGGACCCGGCCCGAGCAGGGGCAACCGGCAGGGATGCCGGTCGTAGGGTGGATGGCCGGGGCCGTGGTCCCGGCGACGCAGCAGACGCGAGGGGCGGCCCGCGTGTGCCTGAGCCACCGGACGACCGGCGGAGGCGTCCCTAAGTGGGTCAGGGCCTCAGCAGCCACCGAGTGCGAAATCGAATCGTAAGCCTTAGTGAGATCGACCTCGGCCCCGGCGCGGCCCGGGGCGGCAGCCCAGTCCGCCGCGGACGCGACGGCACCCCGTTCACCAAAAGCCTCGGGGGGGGGCGGGGGGAGGTCAGGGAGGAGGACCGAGTGCCAGGCCCGGAGCCAGACCGGCGCCACAGCAACCGGCCGAGACTCGTCGGAGCCGCGCTTCGGGATGCCCGCCACCTTAACAGAGGCGAAGGCAGCTAGGCGCTCCGCGGGCCAGTCCTGGTCGTCCAGTATAGCCTCGGTGAGGATACCGTGCAACTCGGAGATCAGCCAGGGCATGTGGGTGACCATGTCCTTGAGCTCCGCGCTCTCCCAGCCGTCCCAGCCGGGGCCGCCCTCGGCGGAGCCGAGGGTGTCGCAGAAAGCCTCCAGGGAGGGGGGGGCCCAAAGCCGGGGAGGGGGGGCAGCGGGGGCCCCCCAGTCCGAGGCGGCGCCCGCCCAGTCGGGGGCAACCGGCGGGGCCGCAGGCGGATCGCAGGTTCCCAGAGGCCGGCTTTCTCAAGAACTTCGAGAAGCAATCTGTTCATTATCTAACACTCTCGAATTCGTCCGCTAGATAATACACGCATGCAAGCTAATATACGCAAGCAAGCTACCGATGTCTGAGCAATATATATGACAAGAATAAGCTGACATATATATATATATATATATAGAAAATATAAAAGCCCGGGTAAAAAGTATGAAACTGCATGCACACGATTAAGTGGGAAGAGGGGGAGAAGAAGGAGGAGGAGGAGGAGCAGGAGAAGGAAGAGGAGAAGAAAGAGGAGCAGGAGGAGCAGGAGGAGCAGGAAGAGCAGGAGGAGGAGGGGATGATGCGGAGGAGGTGGAGGAGGAGGCGGAGGAGGAAAGGAGGAGGAAAGGAGGAGATGAGGGGAGGAGGAGGAGGATATATACGGAGGAGGGGGAGGGGGAGGAGGAGGAGGAGGAGGAGGAGGAAGAGGACGAGAGGGGGGATGAGAGGGAGGATGGGGGATAAAGAGGAGGAGGAAAGAGAGATGACGAGGAGGAGGAGGAGGAAAGGAGGAGGAGAGGAGGAGGAGAGGAGGAGAAGGAGGAGGAGGAGGAAGAGGACGCGCAGGAGGGAGATCATGAAGATGGGGAGCAGCGAGAGAGAAGAAGAACGATAAGGAAAAGGATACGGAGACGGAGAAGGGGACTGATCATGCGAAGCAGGATGAGAAGGATACGAAGGCAGAGAAGGATAATGATACCGATACGGGCAATGGTAACGATGAGGAGGGCGAGGATGACGACGACGCGGACGAGGAGGACAATGAGGACGAGAACTGACGAGAGGGACGAGTACGAGTAGAGGAGGATGAACAAGGTGGATGAGAATGAGAAGGGGCATGCGGAGGATGAGGAGGAGGAAGAGAAGGGCGGGATGAGGAGGAGGAGGAGGAAGAAGAGGAGGATGAAGGGGATGAGGATGAATGGGATGAGGAAAGCAATAAGGACGTGCTCTCATTGGCGGTTGCCTGGTCGTCGCATGCGACGCGGTGCGAATGTGACACCATGCTTCGAAAACAATGTTGCGATGGGGGCGTCGCGCGAGGCGCAACATGCTATGCGCCGTTATGCCGAGACTGAAGGTCTCGGAATCGCATGCAATGCAATGCTACGCAAGACTGCGTCGGCAGTGTGTCGAGCGCGAAACGCGCGGGCATGAGGCCACGCGTGCCATAAGACATGAAATTACCAACCGCACGTGGTAAAAAAAAAGGGTGAGGTGGGGGGTGGATAGATGAATGGCTGAAGAGGGGGCGTCGAGACGACTGGGGGGGGGGATCGAGGAGGAAGGGAGGGGGGAGTATGAAGAGGAGGAAAAGGATGATGATGGCGACGACGATGATGATGATGCTGGCGGTGATGATGATGACAATGATGATGATGATGTGAATGAGGATGATGAGGATGATGATGATGATGACGATGATGAGGAGGAGGAGGATGAGGCGGAGGAGGAGGAGGAGAAGGAGGAGAAGGAGGAGAAGGAGGAGGGGGAGGGGATGGGGGGGAGCCCGCCCCCCCCCCTCCCCCCTCTCGCACACCCCCTCATCTCATCCCATCCCCTTCTCTCCCCTTCTCACCCATGCCCTCCCCTCCCCTCCCATCGCATCCCCCCAATCCCATCCCCCCCCTCACCCCCGCCTCTTCTTCCGATCGTCGATCCATCCCATCGCCGCTGCACGTCGGCTCCGTGACTGTGCACCCCCCCGCGAACTGGATCGAGTACATCATCCAGGCGCACGGGGCATGGGACGGGACGCGACGCCCGACGTCGAGACGCCGGATCGACGCGCGGCGGAGTCGACGACGACGGCGACGGAGTCGTAACACATCGGACGTCTACATTTGGAAACACACGTTACGAATTCGATTGTTGTTATGGATTTGCGTTCCAGACACGGGTCATAGATGTTGGGTTGGGGTGTTGCGCGCGTTCATCGTCGCAGTCGCCGTTGTAATTTACATGATGTCGGGCATCGCCGTAACTGTCTGCACTGTTAAACGGGCGCCACGGTTTTCACACGCGAGTTCACACGCGTGTGAAATCGCGTGTGAAATCCAAAAACTGGTCCCACGCCTGCTATTTTCATACAGTTTCCGCGTCAACTGTCCCACCGTCATCTCGCAATCGTCATCCGCATCCTCATCCTCCGCATCACCATCGGCGTCATCATCCGCATCGCCCCGCCATGTGCATCATCACCATCGTCATGTCCCCCGTCTCTCCATGTATTCCTCCGCGCATGTATCATCATCATTCTCTTCATCCGCTGCCTCCGCTTCCGCATCCTACGCCGCATCATCATCATCATCCCCTCCCCATCCTTAGTATCAGCCATCCCTTATCCTCATCACCATCCTCCCCCCCTGCATCATCCTGCAACATGCCGCCCCCACCATGCCCATGGAGTTTCTCATGCCCAGCGCATCATCGCCCCTCCATAGCGCCCGCCACATCATCATCATCATCTTCCCCGCTCTCATGTTCATCTCCCTCACACACCGCATCATCGCCATCACCAGTAACATCGGTATCAGCAACATCATCAGCATCATCAGCATCACCAGCATCACCATCGTCAGCATCAGCATCACCATCACCATCACCACCAATATCACCATCAGAATCAGCATCATCATCGCGACCCCCCATCCTCGAGAGCACGGTTTACCTATTTCGCCCCATCATTCCCCTCCCGTATCTTTCTTCTCCGCCTAGCGGTGTCGATGCACCTGGATTCCACGGGTTAACGGTGCCATCGGGGCCCCGTCAGGATCTTCTGATTCGGGCAGCGCCCGACCTGACAAAATCTTGCGGCGATCAGATCAGACGGTGGCACCAGCACAGACTCGCATGCAGTGCCAGCAGATTGATCGATTAATCACAACAGGATGGGAGTGGTGTGGTAGTGTGGAGCGTGAGGCTTCAAATTGAGGATGAGACTGGGGCTGAGAAGAGGGCCGAGGCGCGGTGGGCCACCGCCATTAAGCATTAAACACCGCATGTAAGCGGAGCACGGCGCGGTGGGCGCACCATACAATCACACATAGAATCCATCCTCATGGCGCACACCGCTGCCTTGGATGATCCTGAACCTCACTCGGAATTCACTGAGCAGGTCCGCGCCTTGATTCAGCGTATTGCTCAGACGGGACAGGCCTGACACGGCATCGTCCACAAGAGCTTTGAAGTGGAGGAGCTGGTCGTACAACGGCTTGCTCTCGTGGGCTGGGTCATGACAGCCCTCCGCCCGCATGAACATCTCTGCGCGCATGAGGCCCATCTGGAGCGAGCCCATGACGTCCAACGTGTCCAGGAACGACGCGTCGCCTGCGATGGCGCGCGTTTCCTGGCCGTTTCTGCGGCGCCGCGTCGGCGTGCCACCCGCCATCGCCATCGATCGGATCCTCGAGCGCGATCGCCGAGGCGACGTCACACTGCCGCCCTCGCGGCGCTCGCGGCGCGGATGTAGCGTTATCCGGATGCCACCCTCGATCTCGCGCGACTGCAGCACGGGGCTGCGCGCGGCTGCAACGTGGGGTTGTCGCCATCGTTCGCCTGCGTGTCGCTGCCAACTCCGTGCTCGATGCCCTGCTGCCCGATGTCTGCATCATCCGCCACCGCCGACCCACGCGGCATCGGCACCATGGAGTGCAGATCTTGCAAGAAGTGGAGAGCACGGCGCTGTGCCAGTGCTGGAGCCAAAACGGCTTGTATGCTGGGGATGGGGCGGTACATATTGGTATGTATTCGATATTGAACCTTGCACCGCGAGGCGTTATGGCAAACCCAATCGGGTTGTGACGCACGCGGTGGCCTCGCAAGCCCCACCCGAGACGTCGGCATTTGCTCAGCGCGCGCTGCCCGAGGCCACTTTGCAAGAGAAGCCACGCGCACCTGATCGCGCAGTGCGAAACTATGCCCCTGCAGAACTGCCACCAGAAGCACCCGTGCACTTACTTTCGCCTGAGACATCCTCGCACGCGCGCGCGCGCATGGTGGCGGGGACGCGGAGGAGGAGGGGGGATGCTTGCACCGTCAGGTGTGGCTGTGTATTATGCGCGGTGTTATCTTACACGTCGGCGTCTGAACCCGCCCCCATCCAACGCCTCTCGTCTCATCCCCAGTCGCCCACTCATCATCCCCATATCGTATCGTCGGATGCTATGCCGCATGTTATACTTCGTGTGTGTGAGCACCTCCTCATATGCATGTTCGCGCGCTGCCTCGCGTGATCCATCGCCCCCCCTCCCTGATTTTTCGGGCGGTAGAGTGGCGCGGTGTTTTCGCCGAAGTGAGGCGGCACAGTGCTCGAACCTATCACACGAGTCAACCGCGCATCCTGCCAGCAACGAGGGGGGGCCACGACCCTGCCGACGTCAGGGCTGGATTACCAAACCTACCCTGGAGGTCGATCAAGCTGAATACTCGCCGAGCGAACGTCATGCGATTGCAGAATTGCGCCACGTCCCGCAGCGACGAATTCAGCGACTCGTCCGCAAAGTTGTGATATAATTTCGCCGCCCCCTGGTATCTCATCCTCGGCAGGTGCGTATCACATGTGTTCTCTTCCCCCCCCTCCCTGTGGATTAAACAGCGGGGGGGGGGGGGCAGGGGTGCCCGAGCACGACCGACGCGCGATCGACGACGAACGAACGTCATGCGACAACCGACAGTGGCAGGCCGTTAGACACACGCAGACACATCACATCGCATCTTGATAGCGTGGGTCGTCGTCACAGTCGTCGTGCACATGTCGTCAATGCTGCATGGGGCGTTTGCAGGGGAGGCTCCCATGGCTTCGTCTACGTGTATGTGTAACGGCTGATGCCTTTACCGAACCCCCCGTCCTGTCTACGAAATGCCCCAATACATGGTTCTTAGGAGTCGGCGTGATGCCCGCGGCCTTGCAACACCTGTTATAGTTTGCCAACGCTCTCACCATCCGCCGATAACCATCTGCGCTCACTGTGGCCGAGTGCGACCTCATCTCTTGGACGAAGTGATGCAATGCGACGCCAGCGCCAAGAATGGGGCCACCGAACGTATCCGCTCCGCCGTAGAGCACCAATAAATCTCTCGGGAACCCCAACAAGATTGCACATTCTCCTGCTTTGAGGCTGATGTTGCATCCAGGGTGCCGCGTGTTCTGATTGCCGAATTCATTTGAAAGAGCTCGCGCGCGCTGGGAGATGGAGACGGGAACGGGGGGGGGGGAGAGACGGAATGAAGAGCGGAGGGAGGGAGGGCGAGACCGAACGAAGAGCAATGGCGAGACGAGATGGATCTCGAGGACGGGGCTGGAGGATGGCAGCGGAACGCGGAAGGACGATCGACGCGAGATGGCGACGGAGACAACGCCTTGAGGAGGAGGCCGCGGAAAATCAGAAGCCCCGATGAGGATGCGCCGGAACGCCTTGAGCGACATACGCACGAGAAGGGGTACGCACCCTCTCCCACCGAGAGGTCGACGGTCAATTGAGGACTCCAGAACTCGACAGCTAGGTACCCCCATGGAAAGGGGTAGGGGTCTGAGATGCACTGGCCCTCGTATCGGGGGGGGCGGAGCACAGCCTACGGTGCTGAGCCCGACTCGTCTCAGTTCACCCCGTCGTGAATGCGCATCCTATACCGCTGCCTTCGCAGCCGTCGTTTCGGTCACTTGGCTTGTAAACCCCATCCGATGCCATGTTTCCGATGTGCGTCCAGTCGCTGCGACGAGCGGTGACACGTCCAGACGCGCATCGATGCACCCCCCCCGCCCGGCGAGGTCGACGACTTCGGGTCTTGGCGGCGAAGACCGTTGGCGCGCGATCCTGGAGCTGCCCTCCGCTGGTGGCCCCGTGCTCCACCGTTTCTCTCTGCGGATGCTCGGCCACGCGCTCAGGGTGCGCCTCATATCCTCTCCACATTCCCTACGTCATCTTCCCATCCCCATGGTCATCCGTCCTCCTCGCAGCTCATCGCCCGAGTGCTGCATTCCATGCGCTTCTCGCATTTAACTTGCCCCTTCTCGCATTTCCCCTGATGATCCATCGCCTCATGTCCCAGACATTCGCCCTGCCCAGTCTCAGCTTCACTGCTACCAACTGACACCATCCTCCCGCATCAGCATCCCCCTCATGTGTGCCCCCCCCCCAGGCTGCTCACTTGCTGCAGTTCGCATCCTCCACCATAATCGTTCTCATTGTCTGATTCGCAAGCTTAGCGCGAGCCTCCCCATGCTCATCCTCCCCATCCTCATCACTCCGCGTCCGTTCACTTCTCCTCCTTCTCCTCCTCCGCCACCCTCCGCTCGACCGTTCACGCGCGTGCAAACAAAAACGCGTTCCTGCAGCGTGAAGCCCAACCGATTGCCCAACATACCAGCAGTGAAACTCCCTTGGTACCGATCTTTCAAGGGTACATTGTTATCCGATTGCCACTTTTCCAACACTGCAGACAGGAATGGCATGCTAGCGTTGACCACAACATCTACATCACCACAGATACTCCAAGGGTTGGATAAGACAACCCTCCACAATACAGCGGCGATGTACCGAATCACTGGGCCGAAGTACACGGCGTGAAGCGCATCGATCGCCATCGTTCTGGCGGGGCTCGAATGGAGTTGCTCGTCAAAAAGCGGGCAACGGTGATGCACGGCATCTAAACATTTTGACCCAGTGTACCTGGGACGCCACAAGCACACGACCGGTGGAAGAGCAATTGTATTGAGCGCCCCGATGTCCCATAAATCATCAGATGGTTCGAGGCGATCGCCTCGGAGGATGTCTATGCCATTAACCCGCCCATCCCGCCACGCAACGCGACCGCCGATTTTTTCTTGTCCCTGGTCCACCGCAACAACCTGCACAACGCATGCCTATCCGCGACCGTCCGCAATGGCACGGTCACTTCGCATCTGGTACAGTCACGATTGTAATCACTATGGGTCCTTTGCGGGTATGGCAAGTCGTCGACGTCGGCATCCAGGTCACAGCAATGGTTGTAGAGCTCTGCCTTGCCAAGGACACAGAACGGACACGGCGAATGCAGTTTCGCCCAGTTCCCGATTCCGAGCGAGTGGTTCTGTTCGGCCCAGTCCACCTTGATATACACCATCACCGCGCTGAAGCCCAGGGGGGCAGCATTTTTCAAGGGGCTGGTTGCTGGCCGCTCCGCTCCAGTATGGGTTCTACTCGGTGGCACGCCACGCACCAACGATCGCAGCTGCCACTGCAAGGCTTTGAGCATCGGCCACACGCTGCACCAGCCTTTACATCCGCATTTACACGCGTCTGCGCTCTTGAGCGCTGGAAAAAAATGACGGCGCTGCGTAAGCATGTTCACAACCCAGACGCCCAGCACACTTTCTGAGCGCCCTGCCGCCTGCGAAATAAACCGGACGCCGTCCATATATACGGACAGCGGGATCGGCAACCCATTCCCTGATTGCAGCGATTCAATTGCATGTGGGTGACCCGCGTAGGCGGGCACGTCAAGTACAGATGCAGGTCGGTCCTCTGTCGGCGCAGTCAAGCTGCGCATGATGCTATTATCACTGGCTACTTCCTTTGCGAGCGAATCCCACAGGGCTCGGACGGGGGTTGCGTTGACTGAACGATGTGCCTGCATTTTCTTGCTCATCGGTATATCTATGAAATGCATGTCTCCTGGGTCGGGGAGGACTCTGTCCAGGTGCTCCTGAAATTGTCCCGATCTCGGTGTGTCTGGGTTACATGCGTAAGTCGAAAAGGAAGCGCCCTCCACCCCAGCTTTGTCAGCATGCCAACAACACGTACACAGGTCCGTGGCCGTAATCCGACACCTCGCATACAGTTCCAATAAATGCTTCAACAATGCAGCGCCATGTTGCCTCTGTTCTGACGGTCGCTGGTTCCACTGTCGCGGCGGCGAATCCGCCATGAGGTCAACAGACGAGCCAGGCACGCTAATTTCTTTGGGCCTGTAAGTACGGGCATAGCGACGGACCTGGCAAAGCATGGGTCATATGTGATCAGCGTAGCATTCACGCATAGCATGTTCACATAGCATGGGCGCATTGCACTGGCGCATCGCATGGAAGCGCCGCTGGCATTTGACCATAACATGTGCACAGCTCACGCGTATCAGCGCGCATATCTAGCGCATGTTATTCCGCTATCATGAGTGATTCGAGCGACGGATGAGAAGATTGTGGGCGGAGCCAGACCGTGATCGTGACGCAGGTGACTGAGTAAAACACGCAGGGTCGTCACATGCGCTATGGTGCTAGGCTGCGCCGTGATATGCCAGGCGCGATGCCATGGTATACAACGCTATACCGATGCTATACCATGCTAGACCGAGCAACGCTTCGACGTTGGCGACTGCGGCAGCGACGACGTTGACGACGCGTAGGCAATTTCGGTTCGAGCTGACACGCCCCACACGGCGAGCGCCGATGATGATCATTCGAGCGAAACGCTGAGACATCAACATATACGCCGACAGCTTGTAGCATCGTCAGCTTGGCGACTTCGACAGATTGGAACATCGGGCGCAGCAGCAGCGCTACCGCCGAGCAGCCAAGCATCGATCCGCAGGGATGTAGGCACGTACATGCGCACCGTCGAACAACGCGGATTTGCCCGATGCGATGGCGACCGACAACCATAGTATGACGACAAGCTCGGTACCAATTCCGTTGGCACCGCTAGCGCGAACGATTGCAATGCGAACGACTGAGGTGGCGATGTTAGCACGATCGATGACAACACGACCGCCAGCGCGAACAATGTCAAGCACGACACATTACATGATGATAGCACGTCGTGCCCGGTGTCCCCGAAACGGTCGCGCACGTGGCTGTGCGAAAGCAGTTCCAGCCCCAGGCCCTGCCCGTTGCATTGACAAACTGTTTTTTTTTTTTGGGGGGGGGGGCGTGGGGTTGAATGTGAAGAATATGGCCATGATGGGGGCGAGGTGGCTCCTGAAACGCGGCGGCTGGGGAGGGCGATGATGATGATGAGGGCGGGGCGACGCGGATCATGATGATGAGTAGGGGGGGGGGGGGGATGCGGTGCGACGGCGATGGAGGCGACGAGTACGACAACGCCCGCGCGCGCCCCCCCCCCCGTGCCCGAGGCTGAGAGCTGCGACCGAGTATCTGGCGACATACAGTGGCTGTCGCCAGTCCGTGCACACCTAGGCAGTCGCCACCAGTATTGTCATGTCAGCTTGCTCTGATCGCATGTGCCCGTGCGCCCTGCCATCCGCCGCCTCCATGCCCACCGCGCGTGCCTCATGTGCCTCCCGACCCCCTTAGTCATCGTCGAGCTGCGGCGGTGCCGCATCGTTTCTCGAGCTGCGATGCGATGCGCGTTGTCTCGCTGAGCGCACTTCGCAGCGACAGCGGGCGAAGGACGCACCAGGATGTAGCTGCGTCGGCGGACATGGCGGCGTCAGCCATTTGAATCGATAAGAAAATTGTTCCCAATGGCCGTGAAGCCAGGACGCTCACCTGTCTCGGGCGTCCCGAGGTGAAACGAGCGCGGCCGTGGCCCGCAACAAATGTCGTTGGCGTAGGCGCTGGCGTCGGCGCTGAAGGTGCTGGTGTAGGCGATGGCGATGTGCGCTGGCGTAGGCGCAGTCGGTGCCGTCGTAGGCTGGTGTAGGCGCTGGCGTAGGCTCTGTAAGTGCCGTCGTCAGCGCAGGTGCTGGCGCGCCTACTGCCTACTGCCGAGTGTCATCTGCCGCTGCCCACGAGCTGCCCAAGCTGTCACCCTCGGTCGTCTCCACCTTCAAGCTCGGGTTCAGGGCCACCGTGAAGGTCGGGCTGTTCTTGCCCTCGCCATTGACCTTGATGTGGTCCGTAGTCGGGATGGGCGTGGGCTTCGGGACGTGCTCAAAGTTGTTCTTGTAGACGCGCATGCTCGCAATCTTGCGGTCCGACTTGACCGCCTTCAGCCTGTCCAGGATGCCCGCTTTCAGCTCCTCGCACGTCACCGTCGACGTCGCAAGGGAGCTGACCAACTCGACCCTATACCACCCCTTGAACTTCTCGTCGAGAATGTAGATGCTCAGGTAGACGCCGTCGCCGAAGTCGCCGTTGCCCGCTCCGCCGCGCATGTCGCACGCGCTGGGGCCGTCGCCCGGCTTCATCTCGAACGAGTCCACCTGCACGTAGACGCCCCACTTCGCCGCGTTCTGGTTGATGGCGTGCCAGTCCTCGCACGGATCTCCATCGCGGCGAACCTGGCCGTTCACGTGCAATGCGCGGTAGAGCGAGATCTTCTTGCCGCAATAGAAGCTGAACTTCTCCTCCAGCTCGTCCTTCAGCATCTGCGCGGCGGGGAAGAGCGGCCACTCCTTCCACGTCCTTCAGGTAGCACTCCACCTTCATCCTGGCAGCGCCGTTCGCGATGTTGAACCCGAACGTGTGCTCGGTCGCCCTCATCACGTGCTCTGCCATCGCTGGTGATGCGCGCGGTGCTGCTGGTTCCCAGCGGTGCGGCTGGGCGCGCTGGCGATGCGCGCGGTGTTGCTGGGGCGCGCTGGCGATGCGCGCGGTGTTGCTGGTTCCCGTCTCCGCCGCGAACCCGCAGCGCTGCAGGTCTCGCGAAAGGCTTGAGCCAGAACAGATGCAGAGGAACTGTGGGCGGGGGACTTCGCTGAGCTCTGCAATCATCATATCCTCTCCCCTCTTCATTCTCCTCAGTTTTCCTCTTCCTAACCATATATTCCGCATCATCATTTTCGCTATCATCAGGACATTCCTAGTCCAGCTGAATCGAGCGCGGCAAAGTCAGCTCGACTCACCGAGCTGCGAGCAGTTGAAACGCAGGTCTCGAGCGATCGCACGACGTCCACCCCAGCAGTGATCTCCACCTGAAGCCAACTACAATGCGAAATCACAGCACAAAAAAGAAGCCATCATAGGATCTCACACGGCAAATAAATCCTCCGGTAAGAACTCTCGTTGAACTGCAGCACCCCCTTAGATTTGTGGGAATGTATTCGAGCTGAGGCCGTGTAAATCAATTTTCCTCCGGCCTCCTCTTGGCGCGTATGAAATCACCCGCGTGTGAAATCCAACCGGCTGCCTGGGGGATTTATTCTCGAGTTTGCATGCAACACGAGAACCCCCAAATATAAATCAGCCCCCAGGCGCCAGAAAACCCCCAGGGTGGCCCGCTAGCCTGTGTGATCGCATAGGCGCAATCACGCGGCCCGCGGCCTGCGGCCCTTCGCCTTGGGCTCGGCGGCGATGCCGAGGCGCCTCAGCACCTCATCTTGGTGCATCACCTCCAGGCCGCCAAGGATGAGGCCGCTCTGGAGGTCCGTCTTCATCCCGCTCTCAGCCCCAGCGAGCAACATGCGCGTACTGCTCACAATCCAGCTGCTGCTTCACCTTCGAAATATCAGCAGCGCGAGGGACGCCTCCAGAAAATATCCACTGCCAACCGCCGCCGTGGGCACTCCACCGACGCGAGTCAGCTCCTTGAAGGTCTGTGTCCTCAGCTGCCCACGCATACGTCAAGGTCCTTACCTCGATCACTCGCACATCTCCCCTGGAACCTGGAGACGAGAGCGACGCGTATATCAAGAGGCTTCTTCGCGTGCTTCAGCATCACCTTGGCAGGAGATCCGCCATCATCGCCTTGCGCTTGCGATCCTTGTCCTTCTTCTCGCTGGCGGGGTCATGCTTCTCTTCTCCTCCCCAGCTTGTGCGCGGCTTCTGCTTCTTTGCGGCGGGGCGGGCGCCGTGACACCAGCGTCGCCAGCAGCGTCGACCTCGAATGGGGCCCGTCCTCGTCGCGGAGGCGGCCACTCGTGGGCGAGCACGCGATCACTGGTGCACCCACCTGTGCTGCGCGCCTGTCCTGCATGGCCGTCCGTGAGCGCCGCAGCCTGGGTGGTGCTGCGCGAGCATATATACCCATGCACATTACATTGCGCACATCAGCCGCTGGGTGCACACGGGTCTGCGACACACGCGAAGGGTGCCCAGCTTGCTATGGAGATCACGCGCGCATGTCCCAATCCCCATAGCGCGCGCATGCGCGTGCACAGGTTTATGTGATCACACGCCAGCCTTCGGAACAGCAGCGATCAAACTCGCACGCCCCCGTCCCGCACCGCGTCGTTCGCCCCAACGCTGTGCGTGAACCACGCCCTGTGCGATTCATGTGTAGCCCTCAGTGCGCGACATCTTTCCGCATCCGTCGCCACCCCCCTCCCTCAGCCTACTCCTCATCCGAATCCTCAGCAATTATCCTCGCTATTCGCAACCAACAACCGCCCCTCCTAGTCCCACGATCGTCGCCCCCTCATCCTGTCCATCATCTTCATTTCACCAAACCCACATTCACCACCGCGTTCTGGATAGCCACCCCCCACCATCATATCGCCTCGTCGTTCTCGCCCGCCACCCGTCCCACTCCCTCATGCTACACCTCCACAAATGTCCATCTCACAAGTTGCATGCCTCGTCCTCCTCATCATATCCCTCGCCATCCGCAGGGTCGTCATCCGTTCACCCTCGGTCCCGATCGTTCTCGGTCGCATCGCCATACTCAGTCCCATCATCACCGCATAGATCCACGATCGAGCGGGCAGGCGACCGAGCGATGCACGCGCGTCAGGTACAAGCACCGCAGCGCCTCCGTCATTGGATCGAAGCATACCCACGGTGGACCGAGCAACATGCAGTTGGCGAAGTATTTGGCCGCCTCGCGGCGGATTGACCACCCCCTCGCATCCGCGTCGGTATCACCCCTCCTCCTCTTCATCCGCACCCTCCTCATCCGCATCCTTCGCATTCCCCACGTCTTCATTATCATACATGTCCCCTTATGTCGCTCATCCTCATCCTCCTCATCCTCCTCCTAATCATCATCATCAGCATCATCATTATCGTCATCGTCAGCAGTGCCCCCCTCGCCACCCCTCCCGCGCCGTCCACCCGCTCCTCAGCATGGTTCCGTCTGTCCTCGCACTCCAACTACCCTTCATGCCCCTCGAACTACCCCTCATACACCCGCTTCTCACCCCGTCCTCATCTTCGACCTCCTCGCACCATCCATCCTCCTCGGCCTGAATGAATCCGATCTGGCCTCCGCCCTCGAGCCACGCGACGCGGCCGAGCGGGATATGCACGGCGTTCGTGTACTCCGTCGTGGAGTAGGTGGTCGCGCGCTTCTTGAGCTCCTGTCCGAGCGAGGGGCGAAGGTGATGAGGGGGCGGGCGGCGGG
>CAUYUJ010003371.1:0-5000 GCA_963575745.1 Prorocentrum cordatum
CTGATGATGATGCTGATGGTGATGATGATGCTGCTGATGATGAGGCTTCTGATGAGGTTGATGATTGTGATTGTCATGATGGTGATGATGACTAAGATGAAGATGAAGATGATGATGATGATGATGATGATGATGATGCTGATGATGATGATGATGATGCTGTTGATGATGATGATGCTGATGTTGATGTTGATGATGATGTTAATGATGATGATGATGATGATGATGATGATGATGATGATGCTGATGATGATGATGACGACGAAGACGACGACCACGACGATGATGATGATGATGCTGATGATGATGATGATGATGCTGAGATGAATGATGATGAACATAATAAGATGATGATGATGAATGATATGATATTATGATGATGATTGGAATAGGAGATGACGGGGCCGGAGGCGGCGCCAGGAGGATAACTTCAGGCGAGAGGAGGAGGACGACCTGGCCCCAGCTCCGTGGACGCCAGTGCCGCCTCTATGTGTTTCCCGCGGAGTCTGGATCTGACCTCCCTCCCGCTCGGGGGCCAGGCGGGAGCAAAGGGGGGGAGGGACGGGGCATGGGGGAGCGAGGAGAGGAGAGGGAGTGAGGAGGGGGCTCAAGAGGTGGGGGCGGAGGACCCCGACCCCCGACGTCGCGTGACTTTTTTCCACAGCGTCGACCCCCAGCGGTCTGGACTCCTGGACCCGTTCCCCAGGACCGCTCTTTCGCCCCGAGTCGTTTTTGACGGCCCCGAGGCCCGGGAAGGGCCCCCCAGGGGCCGGAAAAGATGCAGAACCTTCCGTTGTGCTTTCTTCAGCTTGGAGAGGGAGGGGTGAGGAGGAGGACCAAGGGCGTCCTGCTCCCTCTTGGCCCCCGACTGAAAAAAAGGTGCCCGCGCCGGCGGAGCCCGTGGCGCCGCCGCCCCCCGCCGCAGCGCCCTCGGCCCCGGCCGGCCCCCTCCCCGCCTCGCCTCCTGCGCCGTTCCCGGCCCCCTCACTGTGCCCTGGCAGCGGCCTCCGCCTCGCCTCCAGGTCTCCTCGATCCCTTCTCGTCGTCGTCGTCGTCGTCGTCGTCCTCCTCCTCCTCCTCCTCCTCCTCCTCCTCCTCCTCCTCCTCGTTCTCGCCCCTGGGCGGGCAGCCGGTTGGTGTGGGCGGCACCTCCCGGCGTCCGGGGGATCTGAAACCCGCTTACAGTCGTGGCCTGTATGGGGGCTGCGCCACTGCCGTGGGTGGGTGGGAGGATTCGGCAGTGGGGGCACCGACCCCGGTCTTCGGGCCTAACCGGTAAACCCGTTTCGGCTACGGCTGGTTCGGGTCCCCTCCATTGTCTTGGCCCAGCGACTCCCCGGTCGCGCCAGGGTGTGGAGGGGGGTCTGGCTTCGACCAGGCTCATGGGGAGTCCTGCTCTGTCCCCCTTGGGCAAGGGGACTGGGGGAGCAGGCCAGGGCACCCGCCCCGAGACCCCGGCCAGTGCCTGAAGTGCCTGGCGGGTGGCAGGGGGGCCCCCTCCCCTCCGGGGGGGGCCGGTCCTGGAGGCGTAGGACGTGTACGTGCACCTCTGAGTCCCACTCCCCTCCTAGGCCGTTTGAGGTCACTGCACATGCCCTGGCAGTGTTTATCTCTACGTGATGGCGAAAAAAATCCTGGAAATCCTCCTCCTCCTCCTCCTCCTCCTCCTCCTCCTCCTTCTCCCTCTGCTGCTCCTCCTCCTCCTCCTCCTCCTCCTCCTCCTCCTCCTTCTCGTCTTCCCCCCTCCTCCTCCTTCTCCTCGTGGCCTTGGCCGAGTAGGGTGCTGCCCCGACGGACCAGTAGCCCCCGCTCCCGCGGATCCCAGCTCTGCCCTGTCGGCGAAGCGCCACCCTGAGAAGCGGACGCGCGTCCTCGGTAAGCCCGCCCCCCGTCCGGAAGAGCCGACGGAGTTTTGGGCGGGGCACTTCGGGGCCTCAGTTCAGGCCAGCCCGAGACGGGCGGGCCCCGCGGTCGCTCTGCCGAAACGTCTCAGGAGGCCAGCCCTTTGGATGCGCTCGCCTCCTTCGGGCTCGCGCTTGCCCGAGCTCAGTCGTTGGGGTCCCAGGTTCTGAAGGCTAGAGCTCGGCGAGAGCAGGGGCCATAGTGCCCGCTCTCTGAAACTCAAATCGGCACGACGCCCGTGTGGCAGGGTTCCGCCTCCGCCTCCTCGTCCTCCTCCTTCTCCCCCTCCTCCTCTTTCTCCTCCTTCTCCTCCTCCTCCCCCTCCTCCTCCTCCTCCTCCTCCTCCTCATCCTCCTCCACTGTCTTTTTTTGTTTTCTCTCTCTCTCTCTCTCTTTCTGTCTGCCTCGGATTCCTCGTCCTTTGCTGGGCACAAATGGCCAGAGCAAGCTTGCATCATCCCCGCTGCTCGCGCCCCCTCTGATGCCTCTCTCCGCTCCTAGTCCGTCCAGGCCTTATCAGTGTTCTCGCACCTGGCCGAGTTCTTCCGCCCCCTCCAGTCCGTGCTTGATCGTGAACGTGGCTTATTGCGTCGAGTCTTGCGCCTCCCTTCGAGCTCTTTCGATTGCCCTGCTCATCCCCCCTTGCGCGACGGGGTCCCTGGAGGACGCCAGGGGCCGCTGGCGCCCTGGAGCCAAGCCCACCTGTGGTACACGGCTGGCTTGAAGGTGCAAGAGTTGCGCCGCAGACTCGCGCAGACGCGAAGCAGAGCGAAACATTCCCGTGAAGTTGTCGCGATTCTCCGGCGAGAGTGGTCTAGACCATTCTGGAAGGAGCCGCAGGCCATAATGCAGAGGCGGGCCGAGGCAGTAGGTATCACACCGTGGCGCAAGCTCTCGCGATCGCGCTTGTGTGCGGCAAGGCGGGCTGCGATCCACGGATGCGCTGCCGGTGCTGCCGAGCAGCGCCGAGCACGTTCCCAGAGATTGTATCTCTCCTCCCTCGCCGGCTTCTTTATTGGTTCCATGCCCAGCCTCTTGGGGAGGCGTCGTTTTGTGGTTTATGAAAATTGGTTTGTGAATTAGCTGCGCGAAGGATTCGTGAGCTCCAACAGACGTGGCCGGAGCTGAAAGCGACTTCCATCAATTCGAAACCTGAGTGGGTTTGAGCCCCACATCAAAACCATAGAGTGGGCTCGTGGACGATCGTCCGCATAGTCAGGGTAGCGGCTCCAGGTTTACCTTTTCGGATGCATTCATTGTCCTCATTCTCTCCCCCTCTGCCTCACTTGCCCTCGCCTCTTAGGCTTCACGCCCCTCGCCCGCTCTCCTCTCAACTCCGACCTCGTCGTCCGCCTCGGGCTCGCGCTCCCACCGTGCGCATGCCTTCCAATTCGAGCGACAGCACGCTCAGGCATACACGGTGCCGCCGTTTCAATTTCATGTTGCACTTCGCAGTGCGGCAGGGCGCATCCCCGCCCCTACCCTCGTCATCGCACGTTAACTTACAATCGAATTCGATGGTAAGGATAGGTAACGGTTCCAAGGGTATCCTTACATCCGTGTCTCTTCGGTCCATCCTGAAACACTCTTGATGGCCGGCCGCGCTCGAATCAGCTTCATTTCGGCTGGCCAAGGGGCTTGCAGCCTCACCATGCATCCTTACTATCAGTTTGGGCTGCACCACGCGCGGCTGAAGCTCCCATCGACACGTTGATGGTGGGATCTGCACCCGCTGCGCCTCATGCCACTTGCGTTCCTCCCCCTCGTCCTCCTTCTCGTCGTCCTCTTCCTCGGCAGAGGGCAGGCCCTTTTCAACACGTGACTCTCCTCGCTCCAGCGCCACGCACGCTCGTTTTGAAAGTTGCAGCAGCTTCCAGGATAGGACCACGGGTGGCTTTTGACATGTGGCTCTCGCCTTCGCGCCCCGCACATTCATTTTTGAATTTTTGAAGGGACCCTGGGACACACAAATCAATAGACACAAATAACAGGATTCCCCCTATTTTCCCACACTTCCTAGGTTTTTGCCTTCCCCCCCACTTCCCATAGTTTCCCATCTTTTCTGGGGAATCGTCGATCAATTGTGTCTGAGTGTTTTTTTCCCCTCCTGGATTTTGAAACTTTGCAGCCGCTGCAAGGACGGAGGGCGGCTGGTGTTCCTACTGTGGCCGTCGCCTTGGCGACGCGCGCGGTCGTTCTCCAGGTTTGCAAACAAATCGTCACGGCTGGAGGGCGGATGTTTTTTTTTGTTTTGTGAACGAATTCTTTCAGAACGTGGCCCCTCGCCTGAGCACCGAAAACATCGGCTTTACACGTTTGCGGCAGTTGGACATTGGAGGGCTGCTGGGTCCGTTAGGTGCCTCTCGCCTGAGCGCCGCGCACGTTCGTGTTACAAGTTTGCAACCGTTTGCAACTGGAGGGCCGGCCGTTTTCAAACTGTGGCTCTCGTTGTAGCCGCGCACGCTCGTCTTAAACATTTGCAGGGGCCGCAGTTTCAAGGATCCATCGAGTTGAAGTTTCAGGAATGTTGCTCTGGCGCAATTCAGGATTGTCATACCGCAACAGTCACGCTGACTTACGGAGAAGCAATGTCAGGAATTGTTTTCTGGCAGGGCTCAGGTCTGTCAGGACGCAGCAGTAGCGTTGATTCGCTGTGTCGCAGTCCCAAGAATGGTGTTCTTGTGCGACTTAGGGTTTGTCAAAACGCAGCAGTCGCGTTGATTCGCGGAGTTGGAGTCCCAGGATTGGCGTACGATTGAGGATTCTCAAACGTTTGTCCTTCAACGGGGCACTTCCCGCAATGACGATCAATCCTCGCAGGTACGTCTTAAGAGAGAATTTGGAGGACGGGTTTGTGGCAATATCGTTGACGCCTCTTCGGTTCACAGTGGTTCTCCTTCTATTCTTCCTCGTCCTCCATCTCTTTCTTTATACATCGTTCCTCGTTGTCGCACCCCCAGACGTGTTGGTAGGGCGGACCGGGCGTTTCGCCTGAGACTTCCTCAACTTCCACAGGTCGAGGACGGGCCATTTTCAAAATGTGCCTCTCGGCTAAGCGCCGCGGGTGTTCGTTTCAAAAGTTTGCGGCAGCTTTAAGG
>CAUYUJ010003371.1:10000-45000 GCA_963575745.1 Prorocentrum cordatum
CCCACATACTACACATACACACACATCATACACATCACATCACAACTTCGCCAACTAAACACATCATACACATACTAAAAACAACAAAAAATCCATGCACATATCATAACTTCATCACATACTACTCCCATAATTCACCAACAAAACACATCATACACATCACAAGCGCATGACATGCATCCACACAATATAAATATACACAGCAATCACACGTGCACCATGCATCCACAGCATATATATATATATACACACAACAATAATTACATCGTCGTGCGCGGAACCCGCATGATGCGTATGACCATACATATGAATACAAATATTTGCATACATGTGTGCGCGTACCACTATATTCGTGTACAACAACACACAAGTACAATGCGAAATACTACATTCAGAGAAAACGAACATGAGTTTTCTGATGCAAAGCTGCGCGTATATCGTTTTAAGATAAGTGCGTGGTTGTTGCTGGCAGTCAAACATATGTGCATCAGGCATTCGTTTACATGTGTTTTGCACATGTCGACATAACGCTATGCATATTCAGCATTACATGTAAACGTAATGAAGTACGTCATATGCTATGATATGCGTCATACCACACATAAACGTAATAGTAACAAGACTACCTACACAAAGGTCATGGAAACTATGTACTGGCATCGTGCGAACACACATGCGCGATTCCAGCAACTATTCGAACCGTACAACGCACATATAATACAATATGCGCGCGCAGCTGTGTATGTAAAATATATGGTGTTCTGTGCATGCGCGTATGTGTCACGAGCGCAAGCAATAATGACGCTGTACGACTGCACGAGCGGAAAATTGCTCATTCGCGCCCGCATAAATGTGACCCACAGCGGTCGGCAGGGGGAGAGAGAAAAAAAGGGGAAAAACCGAAGGCCTCCTTACAGAGTTAAAGACATTTTATATTCAAGCTCTGGAAATACATGTCGGTTTTTGCGCGCGTGGACAATGCAAAACTCCTAAACGCCCAACGCGCTCGCGGGTGACACATGTCATCGTCGGCCTCCTTAAAAACCAACAGAGATTTTGATTTTACATGTCAACTTTGTTACTGTGGACAATACAGAACTCCAACGCGGACGCGCGCGCGCGCGCGGGTGACCATGGTCACCCGCCCGCGCGGGTGACCCAGCACCCGTCGGCCTCCTTAAAGAGCCACAGAAATTTCAAATTCAGTTTCTGGAATTACATGTCAACTTTTCCATTGTGGACAATACAAAACCCCAGCGCACGCGTGCGCGCAAATCACCATAATCACCCGCGCGCGCGGGTGACCCACGCGCGCGCGCGGGTCACCCGAAGTCCGCTCGGCCACCGTTAGTTATAAGTTCACTTTAATTTCCAAGCCAACATGGCGGCTTTTCGATTGTGGACAGTACAGAACTCCAACGCGCGGGCGCGCGCGCGGGCGGGTGACCATGGTCACCCGTACGTGCGGGTGACCCGCGCGCGCGCGCGCCACCGCGCGCGCGGGTGTCCATGGTCACCCGCACGTGCGGGTGACCCGCGCGCGCGCGCGCGGGTCACCCGAAGTCCGCTCGGTCACCGTTAAGGGCCCACTTTAGTTTCCAGGCCAACATGGCGACTGTTCAAGTGTGGGCAATACAAGACTCCAATGCGCGCGCGCGCGCGCGCGCGCGCGCGCGCGCGCGGGTGACCATTGTCGCCCGCACATGTGGGAAAAAAACAACAAAACAATAAGCCTTCAGGGACACCTTCCTGGGAGACAGGCCACGGCGACCACTCGCGTTCTTGAGCGCGTCTTGAGAGAGCAACACAAAACAAACAAAAACAGTTGTCTGTAATCAAGGAACATATTTTCTTCATTATTTACAATCAGGGGGCCTCTAGGGGGCGGCGGATTCATAAGCATTTCACGTGTGCATATACACATATATGTATATATATATATATATATGATAATACTTCACACGCCAGGGCTGGTCGCCGCGGCTCCGAGTCTGGACGCGGCTCGAAAAACAAAACATACCAAGCAAGATGCAAAAACAATGTTTAGGCTCTTGGGTGTCTTGGGCTCTTGGGTGTCTTGGGTTCTTGGATGTCTCGGGCTCTTGGGTGTCTCGGGCTCTTGGGTGTCTCGGGCTCTTGGATTGCTTGTTCGAGGTTGGTGGTTCATGCGAATTTCCAACTCGCGGTGTTATGGATGCAGCTCATATTGCAGACATCCTCAGAAAATGGTGCTGTATGTCTTGGTATGGTCTTCCCTCTGGTCCAACCGCCGTCGCCATGATTGCAACCGTGGTCACAACTTCGAACCCTCTTGGCTGTTCCAGCGATTTGTTGCCGCCATGTCGTCCGGGAGCGTTGCTGCGGCGGAAGCGGTGGTAGACGATCAGGGCGGATGCGGCACGTTGCCCCCTGTTCTTGAGAGCAGCGTTGAGGCGCAGCAGGGGGGGCAAGAATGCTCGGCGCTGACACCCCAGAAGTCCGCTCCAGTCGTCGGAGAGCTCAGTGAGAAGAAGAAGACCCGTGACAACGCTAGCAACGAAGACATGTTCAGCGTGCGATCCATTTACGACCCCATCTACGACCCTCTTTGCGCAGCGATGGAGGCTCATCATAAGCAGTTGATGAAGCAGCATCGCGGTCAGAAGCGTAAGTTTGGCCCCGTTTGCACGTGGATCCCTAAACTTCGAGCGCAGAAGGCGCAGAAGGGAGGTGGACCTATTCTAGTTGAATGAATGCTTTATCTTGCTAAAAGTTGCACGGCGCGTGCCGCGTTCCTGCTGCGAATGCGAGTTTAGGCCAGTTCAAAATCGAAGATGACTTCTCAACATGGGGTTTCGAGAAGCAAGTAAAAAATGATAGCACCGTGGAACCTCGAGTATACAATCGCCTTCTGCTGGGGGGTCGAACCCTGTTCTCCATCCCCCCCTCCTCAGCGCGCCCGGCAGGCCGGGAGAAGAGTGGAAGGGAGGAGGGGGTTGGAGGAAGAAGGGGCGAGGGGGAGAGAGGGAAGAACAGCGAACTGAGGGGTGAGTCTACTTCGGGAAATATGGAGGGGGGGGTAAGGAGGGATGGAACCGAGGACGGTGACGATGATCAGGCTGAAGAGGGCTGAGGAAGGCGGAGTAAGGGAGAGAAGCGGGAGTGAGGTTGGGAGGGGACGGACGGGTGGGAGGAAACGGTATCATGAGGGGAGGGTTTAGGAGGGAGGGGTGGGATGCCCATAACCAGTAACTGAAGTCAAGTCGTTGGCCTCATCCTCCCTAAACCTTACAACCTTTTGTCCCCTCATCCTCCTACTCCTCCGTGTCCTGACGTCCAGCCGTGGCGACGAGAAGGAGGGCCCTCGAAGGCCATCAAGCCTTGAACGCTGGATCCTCAAGGTTCGAACCTCGACGTGAAAGAACTGGAGGTGCCCCCCCCCCCCCCCCCCCTCGTCCTCCTCATCCTTTCCCGCCCCCTCCAGAGCCCATTTAGGCTCGAGGGTGTTGGGATCACAATAACACCTACTGGCGGGCCTACGGGCGCCCAGCCCATGCAGCCGGGCGAAAAGTTTGTTCTTACGACCAGTCATATTCAGCATGTTTCCAGCTGCGCGCTGGACATGAAAGATTGCCCAACATGTCTCTTCTTGCATGAGATGTCGGAGCAGCGCAGGCCGTGGCTGATTGAGCAACCCTCGGGCTTCGGGTGCTCAGTGTGCAGGGATGCCAGCGTGCCCAGCGAGTGGGGGCGATGTTCTGTGGAGAATGCGGAGGCGCTTCGGAAGCAAAACCTGGACAGGCACGAGAAGAGTAACGTGCATGCCAACGCTGCAAGCAAGCAGAACATCATCCAGGGCAAGATCGTGCCTCCGACTGCGTTGTTCGAGTCAGTTTGGCAGTCGATGTGCAGCGGAGTTTTCTCTTGCGTCAAGCTCGCAAGCCGTTGTGGCATCAGCAGCTGGAAGGCACTGAGGATCAAGAAGTGTTTCGCAGCGGTGTGCAAACAGGAGACGAAGGAGTTCTTGCAGTCCAAGGGCACGGTTCTTGCGCTCCACCAAGATGGTTCCAAATTATGGCTGTGCGTACGGTTCACGGGCTGCAATGACAAGCTCGAGAGAGCATCCGGTCTACTGTCGTTCGTGGACCTCAGGCGGTGGCAGGACCAATGGGCGGAGAACATGAAGAGTGCCACCGTGCAGGCGGTGGTCAATGCTTGCTCTGACGGGTCCAACGAGCCAGACGCCCACGTGGTGGCCAAGGTCTTGAAGAGCTTCGAGGTCTACAACGCCGACGCGGCTGCCGACGAGCAGTTAGCGGGGTCCCTCCTGAGGGGTCAGAGCTACAACGGCCTCAACTACTGCAAAGCGCTCCTGCCCAACGTCAAGGTGCTGCACAGGGACAAGACCCACGCCGCTCGGCGATTGTGCAGCCGAGGGTGGAAGGCGGACGCCTACCTGGCCTCGGTGATAAGGGTCAAACCATATAACATATAATAAACAACACCCCAGCGTCCTAGTGCTTGCAGAGTTGCAGTGCCCTGTAGTGCGTACTCCTTTACACATCGGGGGTTAGGTTTTTTCGCGCGCTATTGCAGTGATGCAGATAGCACAGTCAGGACTCCACGAGTTGTTCTATGTTCTATGTTCTCCTCCTCCCCCGCATCGCAACCTACTTCTCGAGTCAACCTACTCGCTCCTCCTCTCGCCGTCTGGCGCACTGCCCCATCCTATATCTTGTGTCTTTGCGTTTGCCCAGGTGTTCAACGGCATCGTTGGCAAGGGCTCCTTCATCCAGAAGATCCAGCACTCCGACACTCTGAAGAACGTGTTCCACGAGCACGCCAATAACCTCAACTTCGAGACTGTGGACGGCTCGCGCGTGAAGGACCTGAAGGCCAGCGCCCGCAGGTTCGAGGTGTCCCAGAGGCCTTTCGTCCGCATGGTCCTCTTCTACGAGGCTACCGTGGGCACGGCGATGTCCATCGCGTCCGGAAGGCAGGGGGGTCGGGCACTCGAAAACTGTCAAAATCAGAACCGAAACTATTTTGACCTTGTCTGTTGCCGTCGGCTGCCCGACCCCCCTGAAGGCACGGCAAGGCGGAGGGCAGGCTGGCAGAGGAGTGGCTGGAGAACCAGTCCGCGGAGCGCGCCCTCCAGGCTGCGATGATGGGCGACGCTGGCGACGAGACGCTGCAGCTCATCCGGTTCTTCGACGCGGAGCAGTTCGATCTCGCGAAGCTTCAGCAGGCTCTGGTGGACTACCACACGCGGCTGCGGGCTCTCTTCTGCGACGGCCTGTGCATCGAGACTGGCCTGACGAAGACGATGCTGGATGCCCTTCGCTGCCGCCCCATGGTCGTGAAGCTGAAAGGCGGAGCCGTCAAGCAGCTCGGGGGGCAGGCTAACGGCGTGGAGATGGCCCATCATGCACTGAGGCAGTGCTGGCCGGGCCCTTTCTGGCACCAGGGCTGGTGCTCGGCTCCTCCGCGGAGGCTGAGGCCTGGTGGAGGATCCGCGCGCAACCTGAGCTCAGAAATCCGCTTGGTCAGCTTTGCAGTCAGCGCACGGTCGGCGATTTTCGATCATAGGTCCCTGACGCAATCATTGACAAGTGCCTCGGGCGGATGGCCGCGTGGTGCAAGCTGGAGGAAGAGATTTCGAAGGGCGAATTCCCAGGCCAGGTGGGCCTATGGAAGCATCTGTCCCCCAATTGCTTCACCGTTTCACCCCGAAGGTGCCCGCGCACCTGTAAGTGGGTTCTCGGGCAAAATACACTGAGTATCCCACCTATCTATTTTTACTGGCCATGCCATTGTAACTCATGCTCCTCCTCCCCCTCCTAAACCTGCCTTCCCTTCCTGCCTGTCTCCTCCTCCCACTCCTCCTGGCCCCCTCCGCCTCCTCAGTTGTTTTATCAATTGTTCCTTCCCTCCAGATCTCTCCTTATTCTTTCTCCCTGCCTCCCTCGCCTCATCTTCTAAATAGCTCCCTCTCTTCGCGCCTGTCTCAATTAGGATGAGCGCTCTGGTATCCTACGGGCGCGCTAGGTGGGTCAAGAAGATAACGCCGTTAAGATGATACCCCCCCATCCCATGATCACGTAAGTAATGGGGGGAGCGGGGTAAGGAGGGTGGAAGGGATTGAGAAAATGAGGAAGGTGATACGGGATAAAGGGGGAGAGTGAGAGGCTGGAGCCCCAGGTTTAGGTGTATGTAATAATGCGCATGCTTCGATGTTACCCCTTGCAACGAAGGCGCTGATCGAGGCCCCAACTTGCGTGCCCACCCACTCCTTCTTGTCACCACTTCCCGCCATTGGAGTTAGTGTCCGAATCGGGAGCGGGGAAGGAGTTGAGGTTTGCGTCATTCCCAGCCCTCCTTCTAGCTTGGTCCCCCTGCTTAGTTTAGCTTGGTTTCTTCAGTTTAGTTTAGGGCGGTTTGGTCCCCCATGTTCCTCTGGAGCAGCTTGCCCAAAGAAGCGATGCATTAGTACGGGTAACCCTGCGCGAGATCGCAGGCACCAGGGTGTCCGCGCTCCTCTTCCGCACAGTGAGAGCAGCGCTTACTGATGAAATGAGAAAGGGTAAGCACCTCCTCCTTCTCCTCCTTCTCCTCCTCTTCCTCATCATTCTCCTCTTCCTCCTCTTCCTCCCCTCTTGCATTCCTTCCTCCACCTCCCCCTCCTCCTCCCCCCGCACCTCCCCCTCCCCCTTTCTCAGTGACGTTTCAGTTTCAGAGTGCTGCTTAGAAAAGTTGTATTGCGCAAGCCAATGTTATTGGACATCCAGAGGCTGCGAGCTGATGCAGGCGCTGGGGCCGTTCAACTTGGAGATGCGCGTTAAGGGCATGAAGATGGGGGGGAACTTCACGAAGACCGCCTTCAAACGAGTGTGCAATGTGCTGAAGTTGCCCGTCGAAGCCGCCTACGAGGAATACTGCTACTTTCTACCGATGGCGGTGCAGCACTACCGGCAATCACCAAACACATTCAACGCTTGGAAGACAGCACTGTCCCGTCGGCCCCGCGGCACGCAAACATTCGGTGATGTTCTCGCAAAGCTGGTCAAGAGAGTCGGGGCCTGGGGCGCCTCAACATCGGGCGTGGAGCAATCTTTCGCCAAGCAGCGCACCACCCAGGGCTTGCACCGTAGCGAGATGACTGAAGAGCACGTGAACGTGGACGCGCATATCATGGCCAGGAAGGGCGACGAGGAGCAGTTCATCGAGAAGGCGCGGAAGGCATGGGCTGTCAAGTTCGGCAACGCGCGGTCCAGGGGCGAGCGCCCCAACAGACTCAAGGGCAGGGCAGCCAAAGCCAAGCAGGACGCGAAGCAGACAGAGAAGGCGTGGCTCAGGGGCAGGCGTCGCGCCGTTAAAGCTGGGGCTCGCAAGGGGAGAGTCGTCCGCCAAGTGGCCTCGGTGGATGAGCACTGGACGGCTGGACACCAGAAGGAGTTGGACTTCCAGAAGAACAAGCAAGATATCATGAAGGTGCAGGCCTATGCCGACGGCGCGCTTCTCGACGACGAGATCACCGCAGACTTGGCCATCGAGAAGCAGAAGCGGGACGAGAGGATGGCTGAGCTGTACGTGGAGAGGAGCCGTGAGCACGAGAAGCACCACCTCCATAGGCATGTCCATGAGTACAATCTGCAATATCACCAGAACGTTTACGTCATAGAGGAGGTGTCCACGCCAGGGTTGCTCAAGACGATTCGAACTAACAAGATGTTCGTGACTCCCGACAAGGGCTGGGCGGACATTTTCGTCGTGAAGGACGTGGTGAATCCTGGCGAAGAGATTTCCTGGTTGCTCTCGCTGGCCGGTGGCATCGCGTGCACCCGTGACTACATCGAGACGCGAGGAGCGAAGGGCTTGGCGCTGAAGTACCTCAGGGCCATGAAGACCAAACGCCAATTCTGCATGACGGACGCGTTCGCGACGGCATATCCAGGGGCAGCGACGGCCATCACGACGCACATTGGCAAGAACTGGAATAAGTGGAAGCCCGTTACGGCGCTTGAGATCCAGACCAAAAAGGCCAATCCGAAGACAAAGATGAGTGAGCTCCTGGTCTTCGCATGCGAAGGTGAGATGGCGAATGCGACCTTCAACGGCGTCAAGAACACGTTCTCGGGCATTTCCGCCCTGTCGTTCGTGCGGAAGTTCGACCATGCGGCGCCCTGCCTGAACGCGTGCGGCGCGTAGGTGGGTTTTTCGTGTACGTAGTGCTGGAATTTAATGTGATTACCCTCCTCCTCAAACTCCTTACCTGCATATCCTCCCCTTATTCGCCTCCCCCACCTGCCCATCCCTCCTCGTCCTTGCCGGAGCTGCTGCTTGCTTCTGTTGCTCCTCCTCATCCTCGTCTTCCACCCGATGATGCGAGAGTGGGAGGGGAAGAGTAGTTTGACCCCGCTCCTCATCGCCCCCCTCCTCGCCCTTCGTCGGTCGCGGCCCTCGGCCCGTCGCTCGGCCTCTTTCTTTTTCTGCCCCTGGGGGTAACCTGGCTATGGGGCGCGGGGCGGGTGGCTGATGTACTAACATGCCTGGAGCGCCGTGCGCTCCACCCGCGCCCCCGACCCCAGGCCCCCCCTCGCTCGGCCCCCTCGAAGGATGGAGCCGGGCCTGGAGCCGCAGAGCCTCAGCCGGGCTTAGAGCCTCAGAGCCTCCAGGCGCTCGGGCCTGGAGCCGCGGAGCCTCAGGTGCCGTTAGTTAGTGCTCATTTTTTCGCCTCCTCCTCCTCCTCCTCCTCCTTTTTCTGTCCTCCTCCTCCCCCTCCTTTCTCATCTACCTACCTCTTGATCGTGCTCAGCCTCCTCCAGGACCCAGGACCTCATACTCCCCCAACTCCTCTTCGTCGTCTTCATATTCCCTTTGTCACCCTCCTCCCTCCCCTTCCTCCTCCTCCCTCCTCCTCCTCCCCCTCCCCCTCCCCCTCCCCCCACTCCCCTCCTCCTCTTGTCTCACATCGGCAGGCGGGCGGGGAAGCTCGAGGCCTTAGCAGACCCACGGCTTCTTCTGGGAAAACGAATTTCGAGGAATGCTGCGAGAATTGCGATGAGGGCGATGAGGAAGATGAGGACGACGAGTGGATAAGCGAGATACGAGTATGAAGAATAGAAAAATGATGACGGAGATAGGACGATTACGAATAGGAGCAGGCGGAGGATAGGTCAAAAGGGGCAGGAAACAGAACACAGTAAAAGGGCGAGGAGGCGGCTGCCTGCGCCAGCAACAGCAGCACGATTGCCAGTTTTCTTTCTTCCTTCCGCCCCTGCCGCCCGCGACCCGATCTACGACGTGCTGTGCTTGATGTTCGTGTAGGCTGGGGCAGCTGGGAGCATCCCCCGTCGCGATGAGGAGGATGAGGAGATGAGGAGGAGAGGATGATGATGAGGAGCAGGATGACTCCGCAAGCATAGCTATAATAAGTCCCCCGCACTCCCGAAAACAAACAAAAGACCGCAACGAAACCCCAACTCTGTTATCCTCTTCCACCTCCTCCTCCGCCGTCTTCTTCTCGTGGGGCCCTCCTCAAAATCCTCACAAACCCGACCCCCCAGATGCCCGAAAGTACATGGTAATCAAAAGTTCTCCACCGAAAAAGCTGCACAGGGGGTACGGTGGTAACCAAAATTTCTCCACCGAAAAAGCAGCACAGGGGTATGCGGTAACCAGCGGTTCTCCACCGCCCTCTCATCCGGTAGGGTACACGGTAATCGTGTTGCCCTGGCAATTCCCACCGCCCTCTCATCCGGTAGGCGGGTGGGGTGCATCCGCCATTCCGACTGTATGAGCCCCTGGGAGGCGGGCCACAGGGCCCCATGCAGTCGGTAGCCCCGCCGTGTGTATGGGGGTCAGTGAATGATTTAGACACGCCCAACCCCAGGTGTGTATGTGACAGGGGGTGCACCCGCACAGCGCTGCATACATACTTGCACCCTGGCATGTTTGACTGGGCCACAGGCTTGCATACACTCACGGGGGCATGTGCCTGTATGGCGCGCTGCGTGGCACCACGCAGCGCCCCATGCAGTCCCGAGGAAAATCGTTGAGTTTCTGACCGCAGCTCAGACGGTAACCCCATGTGAAAGACGTTGTCGGACCTCGCTTGATTCACCCCCCCGCTCGGTAATCGTCGCTGTCCGACCTCGCTTCATACACCCCCCGCTCGGTAATAATCGTCGCTGCGCGACCTCGCTTCATACACCCCCCGCTCGTTAATCGTCGCTGCTCGATCTCGCTTCATGCACCCTCTGTCTGGTACTTGTCGCAGGTCCAATTCCATCCACTCCTCGAGAAGGGGCCAGCAGGCGTGCGGTCAGTCCAGGTATGTTACACAATGTCTCATTGCCCTGTGAGCTTTGTTCTGCTTTGCTCCAGTCATCATGCACCCTCTCCTCCCCTGCCCAATCATAGCCATTTTTGGCCAAGCCATTTCGGCATTGCAGTTTTCGCAGCGGCCCCAGCGGGCGACTTCATCAGACACCAGCAGTATCAGTTATCAGCAGATCATGGCGCCAAAGAAGGAACCCAGGGTCGCCAAGGCCAAGGCCAAGGCAGCCGCGGGGGGAGGCGGTGGCGGAGGTGGCGGCGGCGGGAGTGCTGCCTCAGCAACGGTTTCGCAGCAGCGGGCGGACAACTCCAAGTACATGCAGTTGGTGCAGGATGACGTGAATGTCGTACTGGAGCATGTGCCAGATCTCAAGAGCAAGGCGCCCCTTGGCCTGGCCGAAGGTGGCTCCACTGTGGGGTTCAAGATGGAGACGATGCTGAGCATGTATGGCAACACTGGCCTCTACGACTGCGGCTTCAACCTGTCCCTTCTGTCCCTCAACTCGCCCACGCCCGAGCTGCCCCTGTCCGTCAAGAAGAAGAACCAGCTGCTCAACGCGTACTACTTGAATCCGCGCAGGTGCGATAAGCTCACGATCGGCGTCGACAAAGATATCTCCAAGAAGGACATGGAGGCCCTTCTGAAGGAATACAATGTACCAGTATGCTTTCCCCTGGAGCACCTTCACGCTTGGTGGGCCGGCTTCGCCGTGGCAGTGCGCCGGGGGGACGAGGATGAGATCAAGGAGTGGATCAAGGCCTGCATCACCACCGTAGTGCACTTCAAACACATGGTCAACGAAGACATCATATGGAAGTCCATGCAAGGCCGCGAGGACATCGCGACGGACTTCGAGGCCTTACGCTGCACGCCTTTGATGCGGGTCCTGAACTTCGGCGCTTTCAAGGTCCGCCAGGAGCAGCATGGCAAGGTGTCGGTGGCGGACTTGGTAGCGAAGTATAGGGAGCACCTTGACTTGTCTTCCAGGTCAGAGAAAGTCACTGTTGGCTGGGTGGACCAGGCATGCACTTTCCTGAACAGGATGTACAACATCCCTGGAGTTGCGAAGCTACTCAACGAGGCGGAGGACCTGCCGTCGGGAACGAATCCGCTCGAGGGCACTAGCAAACTGCAAGCCATCATCCAGAAGGCCCGCACCCCCGACAAAATCATGAAGGTCGTGGAGCACGTCCTGGACGCCCATAAGTCTGGGTTCCTCACCACTCCTCCATCCTACGCCTCCTTCATGGGCCAGACGTCCGGCAGCTCAGGCAAGGGCTTGGTGGACCTCATTATCTTCAAGTGGGACGTGGCTTACAACATCCTCAATGACTGGGTGCAGGCCCATCCGTTTCCAGCAGAGGCCCTCGTCGAGATGAAGATGGTTCTGGGCAGCATTCAAAGCTACAGGTCGAAGTGCGGCTTTCCCAGCGACAAGAAGGACATGACGTTCAGGGCGGGGTGGCGCAACTCTTGCGAGGAGCTCTTTGTTTTCGTGGAGGCCGTCCTGTTTGACGCTATGTATGATGCCCACATGAAGGAGGCGCTCAAGTCCAACTCGGGCGCGGCGGACGCGGTGGCCAACCAGTTCAGCGAGTTCTTGCAGCCCATTGCGGACATGGCGAAGGAAGAGGCCAAGGACGAGGGAGGGCAATCCTACAATAACACACACCCTCGTTACCCTTCTTCTCTACCCCTCCACCCCCTACTCTGGGTTGTCCCCCTCCCTCATCGGAGGGGGATATACCTGGTGGCGGCACGGGCAGTCCGAAGCTTTATATCGTTAATGTTTTCTTTCCTGTAGAAAAAACGTCTTCAAACATGAAACCTGACGGCCGGCAATGTATTGCTATGTTTCCGCTTCTTCCAGGAGGCGGGCGAGGGCGACGCTGATGAAGCTGCCGACGATGATACTGTTCAAGCATCTGTGGGCGAGAGGAGGCCCGCGCTGCCCGCTAGCCTGATGAGGAGAGTGCGCTCCAGAGACGATGCAGGGATGGGCGGCGGGTCGGACGACGACGACGAGACTCACCCAGAGGACAAGTTCACAGAGCACTGCGCCAGGCTCATCAGCACGCATGTGGCGTTGATTGCTGACAAGGGTGGCTCTGACAAAGCCCTGGGGGAACAGATCGCGGAGACTGCAGCGGGCAAGTACACGATCAAGGATCACCTGATTCCCGCGGGCAAGGGCTCTGTGTTGTTGGTTATCGACCCTGCCGACATGACTGAGAGCAGCGCCCACCCGCACCTGCGCAAAGCCCAGATTCCCGCCAACATGGTCGAGCGGTGTGTGAACTCGGGGTGCGTGGCCCGTTCCATTGCCCATTCGAAGAATTCAGACCCTGACCCCTCCGAATTGCTTGGATGCGACGACCTGTGGTTGCTGTTCGACGGCGGCCGGCAGGTTGAGAACAACCTCATGAAGCCTTTCAAGAGGGCGACGAATCGGAACAAGTTCCAGCTCATGCTCTCTTACGACGAGGAGTCGGTGCTGACGAACATCGGTCGCGTCAGCGCCATGGGGTCGTTGAAGCTCACAGAGGTGGTCCACCTTGTATCCAGCGCCGACTGGACTTGCGCTCGCAGGGTGCACGCGCACTACAAGGGCAGCAACTTCAGCGACCAGTTAGGGCTTATCAAAGCTGACGACTGGGATTCGGACTCCGTGTGGAAGCTGGGCAGGAAGGATAAGAAGACATTGATGGGCCGGTTCAAAGTGGACGTGGGTGGATCAGTCGATGCAGGTCTTGCCGTTACCTCGAAGTGGAAGACGAAGGAGCAGGAGCCAGTCTGGTTCCATCAGAAGCCCTACTTGCTCTGCGACGAGCTGGTGCACTCGTACTTTGGGAAAGCCGTCATTGACTACAGCCCCTCATGCGGTCATTTTGCAATGTCATGCATGCGCAGGAGGCTGCCGTACGTGGGGATCACTTGCTCGGAGTTTCACAGCGAGGAGCTGCTCAAGCACCTCTTGGAGGAGGTGAAGAAGGCGGTCCAGGATCCCAGCGACGCGCTCTACAGGGAGGAGTTCGCGAAGGGCGGGGATGACGATGATGGTGGCGACAACGACGGGCCCCCGAAGAAGAAGCCGAGGGGCAGCAATGACAACAAAGGCAACAAGGGCAGCAAGGAGACGGGCGAGGCGGGCAACAAGGGCAGCAAGGGCAGCAAGGGCGATCAGGGCACCAAGGGCAGCAAGTCGAACCTCATGAGCAAGCTCAAGGGCTTGATGGGCACCGAGGACGCCAAGGAGGAGGAGGAGGAGGATCCCTCTGATGAGTGAGGACGGCGCTTGATCTGTTTGTTGTGGCTGCTGGTGCACAACGCTGGGGCAGGCTGCCAATGATTTTTTGGCTGACCTGTTCTTTTCTCTTGGCCATAGGCCGCCGCGTGCAGACATAAATCATTCCTTCTCCTTCTCGCTCCTCAGTTGACCCCTCATTGCCTCCTCTTTCGCGTCATCAGTTGGCGCCGCCATATGAATGGGATGATAAGCCTGCCGGTAGTCCTCCCCCTCTCCTCCAGTTTGGTTTAAGACCAGTGTTAAAACGAAAACACATATATGACTCTCTCTCTCTCTCCCTCTGTGCCCCTCAATGTTTCAAGCGTCAGTCTCACGGCCGTGGAAAATGGCATCCCTCTTTGATTTGCGCGCGATGCGGCGTGCAATAATATGCAGGGGGGTAGCGCTACTGGAAACGTATATAGTGGGCTGGCAATATTCTAGGCTGGTGCGGTGCTGTGCTGAGCGTTATCGAACATTTGAAAGCGCGTGCGTGCACGAGCTGCGGGGCGATGCAATGCCACACAGCGGAGGGTAGCCGCTTTATCCCAGCAGAATATACCCGATGCTAGCCCGCTGGGTCCGTGAAGTGTAACATGACTTCCTCGTCCTCCTCTTGGTCGAGCTCTCCTCTTCCTCATCTTACTCCCCCTGCGCCTGTTCCCCCATCCATGCGGCCCAACCCTGGAGCTTCTGCGAAGAGGGATCTCAAACTTCTCTTCTAGTGCGTAAAACTCTCTTGAAGAATATGGGACGAGGATACGGGGACAACGAAGACGACGAGGAGAGGAGCGCGAGGACGAACTGCGAAACAAAACAAACACCATGAGGGTTACAAGGGTCCGTTGCCCTAAAGCCCCTGGGGGCCAAGGAAACCAACGCATATTGACGCCGCCCTGAGCCGCAGTCCGTCACCTGCCCCCGCCAAGCTCCAAGTCTGCCCCGTCACTACTATTATGATGATTGCTGGCGGCAAAGACACCCAGAGAGCTCGCCGGTGGTGCCGTCTCTGTCCTCCCCTACTCCTCCTCCTCACTCATGCCTCATTCCTTCCGTAGCCATTTGGGCTCTATATGCTAGCTGCCTGGAGTCTGGAACATCGCACTGGACTGTTGTAAGGTGTCGCAAGCCATGGACGATTGCTGGGATAGCGCTCACATTGCACGACAACAGAAAGCTACGACTCTGAAACATCGTCTTGAAGCCTCAGGCTACCGTGCGAAGCGTCCTGCCGGTAAACCTCCTGCGCCCACTCTGGCTCTCAAGAAGAAGAAAGCTAATGCGGCGGGCACCAGTGAGAATGTGATGGCGCGACGGAGCAGCAGCCCTGAAGTTACGGAGAAGAGAAGGATTTCGAAGCTTGACTGCGCTGAGGTCCGCTCCAGGGCTGACATCACCGTGGGCAGTGACTGCAGCGGGCTGGGCGCGGAGATCTTCGGGCTCCTGAGCATTGGCATCGGCTCGAGGATCATTCGCAAGTTCGCGTCGGAGTCCGACGAGAAGACGCGGGAGGTCTACGAGGCGAACCATCCCAAGTTAGAGAAGATGTACAACTCGTGCTGCTTGAAAGATAGGCGATTCGGATCCCCGAATCCATGCGTTTGGCCCCCGTCGCATCCCTCTAACAGCCTACGGGCGAAAGGGGGACGGGCGTGCGGCAGCGCATGGATCTGCGCGTGTCTTTCGAATCATGAGGCGGGTGGGAGGCGCCCCTCGCGTGGACCACTACGTTGCTGGCCCCCCGTGCGGCCCATGGAGCTTGGAGGGGAAACGCGGCGCTCTCAAGGACAAGGGCACCGCCGAGGATGCAAGCAATCGTGGGCCTGTCTTGTTCGACGTGGGTGGCTACATCATCTCGCGCCAGCCGAAGACCTTCATCGTCGAGGAGGTCGTCGGCATAACCACTGGGGATCGGCGCCCGGTGTTTGACAAGTTCATCAAGATGCTGAAGGACATCGCGTGCAGGAACAGGCGTGTCTATCATGTTGAGTGGAAGGAGGTCAACACCATGGAGATCGGAGGTGTCCCCCAGAACCGCCCGAGGATCTACATAGTTGGCGTTGATCGTTCTCTGGCCATCGGCGGCCCTGACGACATCAAATTCGACTGGCCAGAGACCATCAAGTGCCCCAAGCTGAGCGACTTCCTCAAGCCGAACAACGCTCCTAAGTGGACCCCTACCTCAGAGACCCAAGCCGCCAATCTCCTCAGGCTTTGGGAGCTGGCCCAAGATGAGACTTCCAAGGACCCCAAGACCACGATGTTCGTTTTCGACATTTCCTCCAGCGAGCAGTTCGCAAAAGGCTACATGAAAGAGCGGTGCCCTGCGATTACGCGGTCTCGTGCTAGCGGAGGCGGCTACTACCTGTCAGCGTGGCAGCGCATGACGACCGTAAAAGATCTCACCAAGCTGCAGGGCTTCCCTACGAACATGAAGCGCCCTTCCACCACGGAGAGGCAGTTCGCCATGATGCTTGGCAATGCTATGACGGTGCCCGTGCTCAGCAAGATCCAGAAGATGGTCCTGGGTGCAGCTGGCTACATCAAGGACTAGATGAATGGTGTCTCTGTGCACTATTGGGGGTACTTCTTCTACTTGAGCCGGGTGCCGACGATCCAGGACAGCGACTGCAGCCAAGAAAAAAACACCATCATCATTAGCATCATCATCATCATCATCAGCATTATCATCATCATCACCATCATCATCATCAAAATCATCATCATTACCACCATCGCCAACGGTACTATCACAATCACTGCTACTACCACTACCACAGTCACTGTTACAACCACTATTATCATACATGGTGGGGGGAGGAGGGAGGGGGAGGAGGGAGGATGAGGATAGGGGGAGAAGGAGGTGTAGGAGGAAGGAGGGCTAAGCTGACCTTCGCCCGACTCGGAGCCTAAGGGCTCAACATGGGCAAGCGGCGCGTTCTGCCGCCCTGGGCCCAGGGGAACCCTCCCCCACGGCCCCCCCCTCCTCGCGACGACGTCGCGGCGGCCGGGGGGGATGGCGATGACGACGCGGTGCTCAACGTTTTAAAACACTGAGGCTTTCAGTTACTTGTCCGGTGAAAGATGTCATGATGGCGTCCTAGTTTTGGTCCGGTGACAGATGTTATGATGGTGTCCCTAGTTTTGGTCCGGTGAGGCAAAACTTGAACGCCGAGCGGAGACTTGGGCAAAACGGAATGGGAGACGGGGAGAGAGGAGAGAAGAGAGTAGTATTCATATCGTGTAATGGTGGAGGAGGAGGAGGACGACGAGGAGGGAGGAGAGAAGAGGGGGCGAGAGGGGGAGGAAGACGAGAGGGCGATGTATGGAGAGATGATGTGGGAGTCGGGGGAGAGAACTCTGGGCCCCATGAGGAAGGAGAACTGGGTCTCCTTCGTTTTCGTCGAGATGCTGCGTTGAGCGAACTGGGTGATATGAGGCCTCGGGGGTCTAAAGGGTCTCTCAGCACTCGGAGCCTGCCAGAGTTTCGCGTTGGTCGGCGCAAGTTCGAAGCTTTTCAGTTGAAGGGCTCCCGCTCTAAGGGGCCGCGCGGGCCTTGCCGGGCGAAGTGCCTGTGCGAGGAGTGCTACTTGAGGAGGAAGTGTGGTTGAAATAATGCATCCTCCTCCTCCCCTCCTCCTCCTTCCTCTTCCTCCCCCTCCTATGCCCTCCCCTCCTCTCCTCTTCCTCCTCTTATTCCCCATCCTCTTCCTCCTCCTCCCCTCCTCCTTCTCCTCACCAATCACGTCTTTTTCGTCGTTGGATTGCCTAGCACTTGCTGTGTTCGCCGCTCTGCAGGGGACAGGGCGATCTCTCTCAGCTCGGAATCCCAACTTTCAGACGTAATGTGTGCTACAGGTATCTGCATTGAGTGAGGCCCCATCGGCAGGGACTGAAGATGTGCGGGGAGGCGGCCTTTGAGGTCAAGCCGAGTCCAAATAATTACATGCGATTTGCATTGCGTTGCATTCGCATGACATTTGAAAAGAATATTGCATTGCATTGAATTGCAATCGATTGGGAATATGATTTACATTGCATTGCAGTGCATTGCATTCCATTGGGAATATGATTTACATTGCATGAGCATTGAAAGGAATATTCGCATTTGCACTGCATTGCATTCGATTGGGAATGTGATTTGCTCCGTAGCCGTTTTGGCTCAAGCAAGGCTTGGCTCACGCCTCAAAGCTTAGCTCGGGTGCTTGGCTGGATCATGGTGCTGGGCACTGGCGGCTGGCGTCAACTGTGCGAGCAGCTCGTGGCAGGGCCTCCTAGCCCCCCGCTGTGCGACGACCTCTTCGACGAGCTCTTCGCCGACGGCGATGGTGGTGATGATGGCCGCGGCGAGGCTCAGCATCGCCAGGGGTGGCGGTATCGTGCCTCAACATCGGCGGTGGCAGCGCCTTGTCTCGGCATCAGCGGTGATGGGGCTCATCACGAGCACCGTGGCTCGGCATCATCTGCGGCGGCGGCACCTTTGCTGCATGCAATCGGCGGCGATGGACATCATCATCCTGAGCACCGTGGCTCGGCATCTTCTGCGGCGGCACCTTTGCAGGGCATCGGCGGCAGTGGACATCATCCTGAGCACCGTGGCTCGGCATCATGGGATGCGACACCTTTGATCGGCATCGGCGGCGATGGACATCATCATCATGATGAATGCTGTGGCTCGGCATCGTCGGCGGCGGTGGCGCCGTTGCCTGGATCAGGTGGCAGCTTGGAGGATCAGCAGCTGGTGGCGCCGCGGCCTGGATCAGGCGGCAGCTTGGAGGATCGGCAGCTTGGCGGCACTGCACCGCCGGTGGCGGCACCGCGGCCTGGATCAGGCGGCGCCTTGGAGGATCATCAAGCATCGGCGGCGGCGGTGGCACCGCGGCCTGGATCATCAAGCGGCAGCTTGGAGGATCGGCAGCTTGGCGGCGGTGCACTGCCGGTGGCGGAGACGCGGCCTGGATCAGGCGGCGGCTTGGAAGATCATCGAGCATCGGCGGCGGGGCCGCAGCTCGGAGCCAGCAACCCATCTGGCGGCGATGATCTGGTAGAGGAGCGCCATGGTGATTCTCATTTCGGGGCCTCGAAGAAGATGTGGTACTGCAGGAGGATGTGGTCCTAAGGGGACGGACGGGGCCATATTCTGATAAGAAGGGACCCAATCATAATAATAATGGGCCCCATGGGGGCCCTTGGGACCACGTCCTGTAGGACAACATCATCTTCGAGGCCCCGATGTTCGGCCATCTGCTATTGCGCGCAGCAGGAGTCGGAGCTCCTCCAGGCGCTTCCCGCCATTCCCACGCTGCGCGCCAGCTCCATCGCCACAGGAACGCGAGCGTATCCTGTGGGAGAGTGCGCGCGAAGACGCGCTGGCTGTCGCCGCCCGCGCGGCGGCGAGGTTCCCAGACCACATCGAGTTGCGGGAGCCCCTCCTCGATATCACGGAGGACGCCGTCCTCCGCCGTATCAGGTACCACCTGATTGGGGTGGAGGACGGCTACGTGGGCAGCACGTCGGACCCAGCGTGGCGCTGGGAGGGTGGGCATTGCTGGCGTTGCGAGCGCAACTCTGTCGCGCCCAGGTTGCACCCCACGCACATGCTGGGCCACTGCCGTAGGTGGCGCCGCCTCACTGTTGTTGGGAGTTTTTCCGACGCCAGAACGTCGGCGCTTGAGACCAGGCTTTTACAGATCCTGGTCAATTCTTCGTCCGTGGTGAACGTGGCCACCGACTCCCGCGGCCTCGCGGTGAGGCCGCTGCCTGGGTATTCATTTCTTTACGTTTGCGTTTGAAACGTTGCCATTGCCATTGCCACCTTTGTCATCGCATCACCGACCATATGCAATGTTATGGTATGCAACACAACAAAAGTGATGTGATATGCAATGCACATATATGCCATGCTATGATATGGCATTAACTGCTATGCTATGATATGATATGATACTATTCTATACTATGATATATACAGGTATTATATACTATGATAGATATGTAGTATGATATATATCTATATATATGCGATGCACTGAAGATAAGACATGATATTCAGATGGTATGATATGATATGATATGATATGTTATGCTATGATATGACATGATATGCTGTGCCGATATGCTAAGCTATGCTATGCTATGCTTTGCTGTGATGCTATGCTATGCTGTGCTATGCCATATGGGGTGGATGTCCCACCACCCCTCCGTATGTGAACGCCTCTGGAGAGGACGAACCGCGTCTGCTTCCACTGACGCGCCGCACGTGGATTGGAGTTGTCTGACCTACTTGCGGGGGGGGTCGCTCCACAAGCCCAAACAGCATGCTAACCACAGGCCAGTTCCTCCCCCTCCCCCTCCTCAGCCCTTCCCCCTCCTCTCTCCTCTGTCCCCCGCCCCCCTTCCTCCGTCCTCCCTCCTCCCTCCTCCCTCCCCTCGGTCGGCTCCCCGCTGCTAGCTGCAGCGCCACCTTTACGCGACAACCGCCAGGTTCAACGCGCGCGCAATCCAAAAATCGGCTCCCCAGCTCCCCCGTGTGGAGGGGACCCCCCCCCGGGGAGGCCTGCACGACAGGCCCTGCTGCACAGGCGGCCCCTGCGCCCGCGTCGGCGCAGGGCTCCTGCCTCCCGCGGCACTCGCGCAGCTGCTGCGCCGCGCCGGTTCCAGCGCCGTCTTCCGCCATAGCGCCCTGGGCGACCGCAGCTCGTCAGAGGAGGGAATGGCACCCATAGTGCTACACTCCCCTCGTTGTCCCCTGCGCGGGCCGCCCGGGAGGCCCTCGGCGCCACCGCCGGATTCGGCCCGCGACGTTTTGGTCAGAACGCGCCCGGGAGAGGTCCGGGGAGCAGCGGCAGGGTTTGGCTCCCTCGGCTCGGCCCTCGACCCCCCTCCGGGCGACGGCGGCCGAGGGCAAGCTCCAGCCCCGCCCCCCGCGACGGCCCCCCCTCGCCTCGGCCCTCGCCACCCCCTCCGGGCGGCGCAGGGCCCCGGCCGGGGGCCCCTTCGGAGCCCGCTGGGGGCCGCCGAGCGGACAGCCGAGCGGGCCGAGCCAACTCGGGGCAGCCGAGCGGGCTCGGCTGCCCGCTCGGCTGCCGAGTCCGCTCGGGGCCGCCGAGCGGGCCGAGACCGCTCGGGGCCGCCGAGCGGGCTCGGCCCCCGCGGGGCCGCGGCAGAGGCGCCCGCGCCTCGGCCGCCGGAGGGTGCCCGCCGCGCGGCCTGCCCGCGCCTCGGCGGCCGCCGCGGGCGCCTCTCGCCGCGAGCGGCTTGGGGGCGCCCGCCGTCCTGGCGGGGAGGCGGCGCCCCGCCGCGCCGCGGCAGGCGCGGGCGCCCCGCGCCTCCCAGGCTGCCGAGCCCCCCCCGGGGGGGCCAGGCGCCCCCGGGGTGGCCCGGCGCTTGCGGCGCCAGAGCGCTCGGCGGTGGCGCCGCTGCCATGTGCCGCGCGCCACGGGGCGCCTGAGGCACTCCGTGCGGCCGCCCTGCCTTGGCCGACCTCGGCCCCTGCTGCTGGCCTCCGTGCCTCCGCGGTCCTCGCTCTGGCCTTAGCCTCCTCGTCCTGCCTCCGCCGTCCTCCCCTCCCCCGTCCTCCTCGGCCGTCCTCCTCCTCCTCCGTCCTCCTCGGCCTCCTCCTCCTCCTCCTCCTCCTCCTCTCCTCCTCCGCCTCCTCCTCCTCCTCCTCCTCCTCCTCCTCTCCCGTCCTCCTCGCCTCCTCCTCCTCCTCCTCCTCCTCCTCCTCCTCCTCCTCCTCTCCTCCTCCTCCTCCTCCTCCTCCCGTCCTCCTCGGCCGTCCTCCCCTCCCCGTCCTCCTCGGCCTTCCTCCTCCTCCTCGAGGAGGAGGACCAGAGTAAACCCAGGATGCGTCACCGATGCTGCAGTGAATTTTCCTGTCCCGAGACTTCGCCTCAGAAGTCCATCAAGTACTTCTGTCCCTCTCAGGACGCGCCCCCTTGAATGAGGAGCGTCCTGTCGGCCTGTCAGTCGGGCGGGGCCCCAGTGTGTAAAGGATCCACCGTGTATTTTTCCAGTCGCAAGACACGCCATTCATTCGCTGGATAAGTTCAATGAAGTGTCAAGCGGTAGCCCCTTTTGGAAAGGAGCTGCCCTCAGTCCATGTGCTGGTGTCAAGATTTCAAGGTTCAGGTCCGTAGCCATTTTGGCTCAAGCCATGTTTGTCTCAAGCCATTTTGGCTCAGGCTGTTTTGTCGCAATGTATTTGGGCGCACAGCTCTTTTGGGGCGATTCAGGTCGGCCACTCGAGGGGCATGGGCGCATGATCTGAGGTGAGCAATGCATTGACACCGCGAATTTCGTTGAGAGTGCAATGCTTCTTAGACGCTGCGCTAGCAGCCAAGGCATGGGAGCTACACGATTTGGGGAGGCAATCTACGGCAGTGCTTGTTGCATTCGCTCTCGAGAGCGTGCTTTGGTAATCTCAGCATCCAGATGTGGCTTGCACGAGAAGCCAACTGAAACACAGAAAGCATTCGTGAATGCTGGATTGCTCACCTTGTCTCCGAATGTTAGAGGATCCGTTTTAGAAGCAGCTACTCGGAATATCGTGCGCGATATGTATCCTTGTGCCGCCATCGAGGATGCTGTGCCGGGATTGTGCGTGAATGGATCGCAACGCTCGCAGCACATGGCCAAGTACGATTGGTTAATGGATGGGCGCCGGGTCGAATGCAAAAGTGCAAGATTGAGTTGGGAGTCTTTCAGCAAAACGTGGAGCTTCACTTTTCGTGGAATCAAAGCTGCGCGCATGGGCGTGCGCGCACAAAGCGCGTTCGATGAGCTCATCCTCTCTTTCTGCACCCCTCGCCGCTTGTACATCTACAGGCACGATGGCGCGTACTCCTTCAGCTCGGATGGCGTTAATACAGTTTGGAGGGGTGATGTGATTAGGCTTCGTGGGCCCAAGAACGAGGTAGATTGGCAACTTGCACTTCGGAATATTCTTGCAAAGCTTGATAGCAGTCGGAACGGGTGCGAGCGCCTTGCGGACGTGCCTTTATGGGACGACCGAATTTCAGAGGCAATCCAGCAGGCGTCATGTGTGAAACACCTTGCTTATCTAGGCGTGCCTTTAAGCACACTGGATCCAACTACACGTGCGCTCCGTATCCATTGTATGATGCGGGAAGTAGACACGATGTTGCATCCCAAAGCTTCGTTCACGGATCCAGAGCTATCTCATTGCATCGATGGTCGCGCACGCGGGCATGGGCAAAGTCGGCACGAATACGCTTGGGTACGTGATGGTCTGCGTGTTCAGTGCCGATCAGCCGGGATGACGTGGGACTTGGCGAACAAACGTTGGTATGTTCGTTTCGCTCACATGCGATTTCATCTCTTCGACGAGCTTTTGTTAGCTATTTGGTCTCCTGCTGGAATATTCGTGCTGCAGCACAATATGAAGTTTGGAGTCGGTACAAGTGGATCTGGCACAGCACTGGCAGGGCATTGCATAACCATTAGGGCTCGTTGCAATGAACATGACTGTGTTCTTGCTTTGCAGTGCATTTTGCAGAAGCTTGATACTGCGAACTGTGCGCTTGTCGCCCAAGTAATTTGGTCGTAAATCGCTAGCTTCGGGAATGACAAAAACAAATTCAAGGTTCAGGCCGTCAATTTCGCGGAAATCGCAACCCAGACCCCCATTCTGCAAATGAGCAGATCTTCATTTGTGCTTTTGTTGCGTAGTCTGGGATTTCGGGTCTTGGAATTCGAGAACATTTCAAGCTAGAGCCGAATTTTGAAAACGATCCAGCCCGCAGCCTTGTACTTGCAGGAAGCTTTCAGAAAACGAGTTTGCGCGGCGCTACAGCGAGAATCACACATTTAACAAACCACCGGCCCTCCATCCTTGTGACGGTTGAAAGATTTCACAGCGAATGCGCGCGGCGAGCGACATTTTGAAACCCACAAGCCTTCCATTCGTTGGAAAGCTTTCAGAATGAATGTACGCGGCGCTTACGCGAGTTCTACATTTGGAAAACCACCAGCTTTCGTGACTGCCGGAAGCTTTTGAAGCGAATGCGCGCGGCGAGCCACACGTTGAAAACCACCAGCGGTCCATCCCGTGGGAAGATTTCAACACGAATGTGCGCGGCGCTACGGCGAGTAATTACCACATCTCCATCCTGGTAGCAGTTGGCAGATGTTTAAGCGAAAGCGCGCGGCGCTGATGCGAGAAACACAAGTTGAAAACCACCGTCCCTCCATCCTTGTAATTTCAGAGCGTGAGTTACCTACCCCGCTTTCGCTTCCAGGCAAAAGCAAGCCATACCACGCGCCTCCTCGTCAAGCGGCCTGACCAGTACAGGCTGCAATTTGGCATCGTTTGGTATCTCTTGGAAGCGAGGGTGGTCAAAAGCGAGGTAGGTTTGTTTTCCCCCTACAACTGCTGGAAGATTTTTAACAGAATGTGCGCGGCGCTGAGGCGAGAACCACATATGAAGAACCACAGGCCCTCCAGCCTTGTGGCCGCTGGAAGCTTTTGCAGCCACTGCGCGTGGCGAGCCCCATGTTGAACGCCACTGGCCCCCCATCCTGCCAGGAAGCTTTCACATCGGTTTAGCGCGGCGCCGAGGCGCGAACCACTGCTTGAGCACCACCAGCGCTCCATCCTTGCAACGACTGAAAAGCGTGTAAAAGGAATGTGCGTGGTGCGTGGCGCTGAGGCGAGGGACACATCTTGGTAACCACCGTCCCTCCATCCTTGTTCCTGCTGGATGCTTTCAAAACGAATGTGCGTGGCGCTGAGGCGAGAACCACACTTTGCATCCCCCCGGCCCTCTATCCCTGTCGCTGCTTGTGAATTTTGGCGCTTCTAGCTTCAAGCCGGCAATTTTGCAAGGAAGGCGACATTTGGTAGGTCTGGCCTGCAGACTCGCCCAGTGCTGCGACATGGGGGGGGGTGGGACTCAGAAGGAAGCGGGACGGGGGAGGCGGAGGAGGACGAAGAGGAGAAAGGGGAGGACGACCAGGAGAAAGCGGAGGGCGAAAAGGAGGACAAGGTTGAGGAAGAAGGAGCAGGAGGAGGACGACGAGGAGGATGAGCGAGAGGAGTAGAGGTCATGCAGGATGATGATGATGATGATGATGATGATGATGATGATGATGATGATGATGATGATGATGATGAGGAGGAGGAGGAGGAGGAGGAGGAGGAGGAGGAGGAGGAGGGGGAGCAACAGGAGCAGGAGGACGAGGAGCAGCAGCAGCGGCAGCAGGCGGAGTCCGCGCCGAGGGTCAGGCTTGCCGCTCTTCGAGCCCGCCGTCCGCAGCCGCCGCCAGCGTCGTCGTCGTCGTCGCTGCTGCCGTCGTCGTCGTCGTCGTCGTCGTCGTCGTCGTCGTCGTCGTCGTCGTCGTCGTCGTCGTTGGCGTCGTCGGCGTCGTCGTCGTTGTCGTCGTCGTCGGCGCCGCAGTCATCGCCGTCGCCGGCGCAACCATCGGTGCCGCAGTCGTCGCCGTCGGCGCCTCCGTCGTCGTCGTCGTCGTCGCCGTCGTCGCTGTCCGCACCCGCAGCGCCCCACCGCCGCCACCACCGTCGGCTGGGGCGGCCACGGCAGCGGTGCCGGAGCAGGCGAACCCCGAGGACCGCCTCGCCCATTGTCCTGTCTTTGGCGGCGCACGCGGCGCCGCTGCGCTCCTTCGGTTCTGGCTTCGTCGTCTCGCCCCGCAGAACTCAGCAGAGCAGAGCCTTGACCCTCGCGATTGCGTCCGCGCCCCTCACCCCCCCGACGCGCTTCGTGCGCCGGGCGAGGGGTGATGGGCGTGTTTTCCAGCACCACCACCATAAGTTGGACGGGGGGGTCCTCCTCCTCCTCCTCCTCCTCCTCCTCCTCCTCCTCCTCCTCCTCTTCGTCCTCCTCCTCCTCGCCCTCCTCCTCCTCCTCCTGCTCCCCCTTCCCCCCTCCACCTTATGGTGGTGGTGGTGGAAAGCAGGCTCATCAAGGGGGGTCAGTGCGCTGTGTTGCCATTCCGTCCGCGGGGGCTCTCGCATGTGGGCCCTCTTGGCCACGGCTGCGCGCGGCTGGAGGAGCTGGCCAGGGCGGATCCTGGGGGGGTCCAGGGATCGATTTTGAACGGATCTTCAGTATCGTTCGACCGATCCCCAACCCCATCCCCATCCCCTTCGAGACCCCCACCAAATGACCACCCCAGTTGGGGATACGCCCCTCGAAACCCGAGGGGAACGACCTATATCCCCATCTAGGGGGGCAAATCGGCCAAGGGGGCCCAGGCCACGCCGCTGGGGATGGGGATCGATTAATCGATACGCAGATCCTGGGCGAAGCCCCTCCGGGTCACCCGCAGGGTCGCGGGCGTCGCCGCTCTGCACGCCGCGCTGCTGGGCAGGGTTCGTCTCCCGGGGGCGGCGCGGGGAGCCGCTCTCGGCCCTGCGCGCGAGGGTGGCCCCTTGGCCGGAGTGCCTTCTGCTGCGCGGCCTGCGGGGGTTGTCGGGTGGGTGGGCCAAGGCGGCCATGCATGCGGGAGAGCCTTCGCCGCAGGGACCTTTGGTGGTGCGGCCCCCTGGGGTGCCCCGAGCACCGCATGCGCTGCGACGGCAGCGGCTTGCTCGCTGCGGTTGGTCCTCGCCCCGAGCGGGCCCCCCGCCCCCCAAAGCCGCGCGCAGGGTCGATCTGGCGCGGAGGCCGGCGGCCAAGCCTCGGCTCGCCGGCTGCCGCCGTCGCATCGCACACGGAGCGATGGGCAAGAGACTCAAGAGGGAACAAAAACACACACAGACACAATTAATCGTCGACTCCCAGGGACATATCGGAAAATATGGGAAGTGGGGGGGAAGACAAAAACCCAGAAGATATGGGACAATATGGGGAATCTTTTTGTTTGTGTGTATTTATTTGTGTGTCCTGGGGCCCCTTCAGAGACGCGCACCTGGGGTCACCCTTGCGCGAGTGGCCGACGTTCCTCGTCGCTCTCTTGTGGTGCTGCCCGCAGTGCGAGAAAAGCGCGAGGTCCGGCCGCCAGTGGCCCAGGCGTCGAGGAGGGATCGGCCTCCAGGCGCCGTCACCAGTAAGTTGGAGGGGGAGGGGGGTCCTCCTCTTCCTCCTCCTCTTCCACCTCCTCCTCCTCCTCCTCCTCCTCCTCCTCTTCGTCGTCCTCCTTCTCCTCCTCCTCCTCCTCCTCCTCCTCCTCCTTCTCCTCCTCCCCCTCCCCCTCCAACTTATTGGGGATCGGGGGGTGGGGGTCGGCCCGGGGGTCGAGGGTCGAGGGCGACCCAAGAGGGAAGTTCGGTCCCCGCGGCAGCCATGTCGATATTGTCGTTTCGAGCCGATTCGGTTTCGAGGATTTCGGTTTCGATCCGATTCGACTCCTGATTCTGACTTCGGTTTACGTAGAGTTCGCCTCGTGCACGCCTCGGCCAGGGCCGGCGGACGTAGGTTTTGATGCCTTCCGATCTGCCAGCTGGTCTCTGCTCGGTATGTGTCGATGGCCGATTTGGCTCAAGGCAAGAAGAGGAGGCTCGAGCCGCTCGGGCAGAAGAACCATGGGACCATGAGGAAGGGAGGGAGGGAGGGAGTGAGGGGAGGAGTAGAACTAAGGAAGGGCGGAACGGAGGAGGGAAGGGACGCTGGATTGCAGGAAGGGGGAATGGAGGTTCGGTGTAATGAAGGAGTGGCATGTAGTACAGATGGACAGTGCTGATAATGCTGGTAATGATGATAATGACGATGCTGATGATAATGATGATACTGATGATGGTAACGACGATGGTGATAATGGTGGTGGTGATTGTGATGATGACGATGGTGATGGTGGTGGTGGCGGTGAAAATGATGATGGTGATCATGATGCGAATACTGATGATGGTGATGCTGCTAAGGATGCTGATGCCGCTGATGATGCTGATGCTGATGATGACGATGATGCTGATGATGCTGTTGATGATGATGATGCTGATGATGATGATGATGATGATGATGATGGTGATGATGATGATGATGATGATGATGCTGATGCTGATGATGATGATGCGGAGTAGGAGGAGGAGGAGGTGGTGAGATGGGAAGGTTCAGGAGTCGGAGGACGGGAGGCTGTGTAACAACGTTGCATGTTCAAGTGGACGTGACCGTCCAGCGAACGAGGTCGGGATTCTGCAGCGCCTTCAGGAGCTGGAGGAGTCCTCCAACAGCTACTTCAGCAAGATATACACGGGGGAGATGACCGTATCCCAGCTGGTCGACATCATGAAGGAACTCAGATCCCTGCCGCCCTTCTCATTTGCACCGTTCTTTTCTCGATTCCACCTGAGCGATGGAAAAAGGGGGCCGTCTTCGCCGACATTGGCGCGTAAGCTAACCGCGTAAGGTTGCGCGTCAGCGCCATCGGCTCCATTGTGGCTTGACGCGCTGGTGGCTCGCGCAAGTTTTCCGCGTAAGGTCGCTGCGTCATCTCGCGTAAGACCCATTTTTGATCGTCGCTCACCTGCGTTCTTCTTGTCTCGCACATCTTGTGCCACCTGGTCCATCGCGTGTGCCTCCATCGTTCTTATCCGCAAGGGTCTCGCCCTCCGCCGTTGGCCCCCTCTCCGTCATCGCAGAATGTGGTGGAGCTGCGCTGGGATGCCTGGGCGCCGATTTGAATTACTCACTGCAGGACGGCTGGTAATCGTGACGTCATTTGCAAGCCATCGTGGCCTCGGGGAGGCGAACCTGGAGCAAATTGAAAGGGTCGTGGCCTCGGGGGCGCGAATCTTGCTCAATGTTGGGAGGGTCGTGGCCTTGGGGGCTCGGATCTTGCGTAATTCAAAAAGGATTATGGCCTCTGGGGCGCGAACCTTGTGTAATTGGCCGCGGGGGCGCGAATATTTTGGCCGCAGGGGCGCGGCATGTGTGTCCTTTACAAGGGGTAGTGGCCTCGGTGGCGCGAACATAGCATATTTCATTGAAGAGTGTGAATTATGGCCCGGGGATTCGAATCAGGTATACTTTCTAGGAGTCGTGGCCTCGGAGGCGCGAACCCCGCGCCATTTACGAAGAGTCATGGCTTCAGGAACGCGAGCCTCATGTACTTTTACGTGTCCCAGGGCTCCCTCCGGGAATTCTGAGAAGCCCTGGAGGCCGTGGTAATCAGGGTGGCCTTCAGCTCCCCCCTTCGCGCAGGCAGTAGTAGTTCACATTAAAAATGCAAGAAGTTGAGGCACTTTTACATGGGAGACTGGAAACGAGAAGTTGCACTGAAACTGTGACTGGGACCTAGGAGCTCATGACTGGTATCTACTTTGCTGATGGCGATAATGCTGATGATGCTGATGATGACGATGATAATGGGGAGGAGGAGGATGATGAGTATGACGATCATGGCGGTGGTGATGATGAGGTTGAGGATGGGACTGTTAAGGCTGCTGCTGGTTATCATGATAATGATGCTGATGCTGATAAGGATGAGGATGATGGTGATGAATATGATGATGATGATGATGATTGCGATACTGACGACGGCGATGCTGCTGATGATGATGGCGCAGGTGAGGATGATGATGATGCTGATGCTGATGCTGATGCTGATGATGATGATGATGATGATGATGCTGATGGGTGATGGGTGATGGGTGATGGGTGATGGTGATGTTGATTAAGCTGATGATGATGACGATGATCGATGATGAGGCTGATGATGATTGTGATGCTGATGATTGTGATACTGATGACGGTGGTGGTGATGATCATGATGATGACGGTGGTGATGACGATGATGCTATCGATGATGTCGATGATGGTCATGACGAGTATGCTGTTGAGTACGATGATGCTGATGCTATCGGTGCTGATGACGATGATGATGCATCTGCTGTTATTTATGATGATTATGCTGCGGATGCTGATGGTGGTTATGATGATGACGATGGTGGTGGTGGTGATGATGATGGTGATGATGAGTATTATGATGATGTTGTTGATGATGATGCTGCTGATGATGACAACGAATACGATGATGATGCAGCTCATGATGCTGATGATGATGATGCTGATGATGATGACGATGATGCTGATGGCGATGATGTGGTGAAGGAGGAGGAAGAGGAAGTGGAGGAACGAGAACGTGGGAGAAGGACATGCGTGTCGTGAGTGCGACGAAGGTCTTTCAAGCGCCGTCGTTTCTTCCCTTTCCCCTCAGGACTTCGCTTCTTACGAGAAGGGGAGCTGGAAGCACGAGGCAGGCTGGCGCCATCCTCGTTCTTTTGCCTCGCACTCCGACCCCTTCTTTCGTTGCTGTCATCATTTATCATTTCTCTCTCTTTATATATATGTCTATATACATCGATGCATGTACGCACACATATATATATATATGTCCCTCCCCTCTCCCCCTTCTCTTTCTCCTTCTTCCTCCTATTTCTTTTCCTCCTCTGTTCTGGTCCTCCTTCCCTTGTTCCTCCCCCTTCTCTCCCCTCCACGCTCGAAGTGCTTCTTCCCCTCGCGTCTCTTGAAGCCACCGGCAATAGCTGCAAGCCCACCTCCCAGGAGGTGCCCCAGGCGGATCTTTTGATTTGCGCAGGGGTCGGGGGATGAGGAGGACGCGGAGGATGGAAATGGAGGAGGAGGAGGGGGGAGGGAGGATGGGGCTACGGAGGAGGAGGAGACGGAGGAGGAGACGGAGGAGGAGACGGAGGAGGAGACGGAGGAGGAGACGGAGGAGGAGGAGGAGGAGGAGGAGGAGGAGGAGGAGGAGGACCAGAGTAAACCCAGGAGGCATCAATGGTGCTGCAGCGCATCCTCCTGGCCTAAGTTCCCGTCGCAGCAGTCTCCGCCAATGCTCTATGTCCTCAGGCCATAAGCGCCCCCGTGGAGAGGCGAGCACCCAGGGGGCCTGCCATGGAGAGGGAGGGGCCCCGCTTCGAGAAGGAGTGGCCCTGCATCCTGCCAGCCGCGAGAAGCGCGACGAGGCAGGAACGCGAAGCTCCAGAGTGTGTCCATCGAGAGCTGCAGGTGTAGTTCTCCGGGGGAGAAACAGCACAGATCCAGCTCTCTCGGCTGTCCTCCTCTCCCCCTCGTCCCCGAGAGAACGAGGAAGGAGAGGGGGGGAGGAGGAGGGCCGAGCGAGCTGGATCTGTACTGCTTTCCTCCTCCCGTTCTTGCGCGGCGCACCTGCCCGTACACCGGCCTCCGGCTCCCGCGGATGGTCTTCGGCCGGGCCTCACCCCCCCCCCTCCTCCTCGGGTAGGGGAACAAAAAGTGGCATAAACACAAAAACTCGAAGGTCCGCGCGGATTTCTCAGATCGGCGCTGGGGCCCCCTGGCGGCGCCTCCGGCGCCGCCCCTGGCGCGCTCCGCGCGCCAGGAAGGGGGGTGCCGATCCGAGAAATCCGCGCGGACCTCCGAGTTTTTATGTTTATGTCACTTTTTGTTCCCCTATCGGGAGCCTTGAGATGGGGGTCCATGCAAACGGGGCTCAGCCAGAGCGCCCGATCTTGCAGGATCCTGCAGGGCCAGGGCCGCATTGACCTGGGCTCGGGTGCAGGGCCCTGCAGGATCTTGCGGGATACTTCGCGCTGACCCGGGCCGGAGCGCCGGATCTTGCAGGATCTTGCAGGATTCTGAAACGCCCGACTGATCCGGGTCCTCCTCCTCCTCCTCCTCCTCCTCGTACTTCTCCTCCTCCTCCTCCTCCTCCTCCTCCTCCTCCTCCTCCTCCTCCTCTGGATTGGCCCGGGTCAGAAAGACCCCCGACCTCCGCCTCCGCGGCCGCGCGCTGCTTGTCCACCCGCTCTGGGGCGCCCCGCGCTCCGCGCGTCCCGCGGGCCCTGCAGTCGCGCTCGGGTCCGCCGGCGCTGCCGACCAAACAGTTCAGATCGAGAGCCCCCCGTTGGTAAATCAGGAGGGGAAAAAACACAGACACAATTAATCGTCGCCTCCCAGGAAAAGATGGGAAGATATGGGAAGTGTGGGGGGGGAGACAAACCCAGAACGTATGGGGAAATATGGGGAATATGTTTGTTTGTGTGTACTTATTTGTGTGTCCTGGGACCCCTTCAGTAAAGGATCTACCCTCCATCCGTGTAACTGTCGCACAGGTGCACGTGCCCCGCTGGATGTGCTGGTGATGCCTGCAGCGAGGGCCCGCCCTGATTTGAGGAGGAGCCGCCCTCCATCTGTGTAGCTGCTGCGCCACGCAACATGCTTGGTTGTCTGTTAGAGGGAGTCTCAGGTGTCTGCCTTAGTATGGTAGGTTTGCGGCCTTGGCGCGCTCACGACGCCGGCGAAGGCGTTCGAGGCTGAATTCTGCGACGCGAAAGCACCGAGGGACACGGTGACGCCACTGGACCCGACGGAATCCAACCCTGGACGGACGGGGCCGCGATCGATTCAAGGTTGACCGACGCGGCGTCAAACATCTTTGCGCGTGCCAGCGCCGCGCGAACTCACCGTATTTGGAAGAGGAACCGCCCTCCATGTTTGTTGCTGTTGGCAGCTTTGGGGCGGCTGATGCACGCGGCGCTACGGCGAGAGCCACATTTCGAGAACAAGTCGCCCTCCGTGCGCGCCGCCAAGGCGATAGCCACATGTTGGAATCAATTCGCCCTGGGCTCTGGTTGCTGTTCGAATCTGCTGGGAGAACTTGCGTGGCGCTATGGAGAGAGCCACATTTTGAAAGATTAACCGCCCTCCGATATGGTAGCTGCTGGAGCTTTCAGACTTCGGGAAACCTCACGTGCAACGCCTGGCCCGCATTACCGGTACGGTGGCGGTGTGATGAGGAGGAGCTGCTGATGGAACGGGGGGTGGGGGAGGAGGAGGAGGAGGAGGAGGAGGAGGAGGAGGAGGAGGAGGAGGAGGAGGAGGAGGAGGAGGAGGAGGAGGAGGAGAAGGAGGAGGAGGAGGAGGAGGAGGAGGAGGAGGAGTGCGGGTGCCGCACCGCGCGGTGCCGTGCCGCGCCGAGCTCGTGGGTAATGGCAAGCGTGTCGTGCCGCGCACTGCCACGACTCCATCATTCTCTGAGGGAGGCCGGTGTCGCCCGAGTGCCGCGTGACGTGCCGCAGACTCGCCGGGTCCGGCGTGGCCCGCCCCAGAGTCGCAGGCGTTGCTGTGAGGCCGCGCTGGTGCCGGTGGCCTCCCTGCTCTCTCCACCTGTTGCGGTGAGCAGCATGATGACGGTGACGTCCTCCGTCAGTGCGCCCCACGCCTTCCTCTGGCAGCCTCCGTCTTGCGCCAGACCCGAGGTGTACAGCCGCATGATCTCGAACCTCTTCGACGAGTGCCGCTTCTTCCCGAAGTATCCCCCGCAGGAGTCTGGCCTTGGTGGAGTGCGCTGTGGTGTCTGCTGTGATGCAGAGCGTTCCGAAAAGGGCCTCGCGGGTGGTGCTCTTGGGGGCATCGATTTGATGCAGGATGTATTTCCCCTCGTCCTCTTCGTGCTCCTGCTCTTCTTCCTTCTCTTTCTGAAGTCCTCGGTGACGTGCGCAGAGACGACCACTCAAGCAGTGGCGAAGCGTCCTAGCTCGCCTATAGGCCTACCAAGCAATGTTCTAAGAACCTTGTTTTGGTTACTACGAAATGTTCATAGAACATGTCTGACTGCGACTGTTTTGTGTCAGCACATCGGGTTTATGTTTTAAGAACATTGTTTTTGTTATTGGGAAATGATTGGGTTCTAAGCACATTTCGTGGTAGGACTATAGGAATGCTGGGACGGTCGGTCCCTGCTCAAACCACAGCATCGACGGACGACGATGCCGAAAACGACGGCGATTATGGCGACGACGGCGACCAAAACCACGACACGGACCACGAGAAGAAACACATAAGGAGGATCAGGAGCACGAGGAGGAGGAGGAGGAGGAGGAGGAGGAGGAGGAGGAGGAGGAGGAGGAGGAGTGAGAGGAGGAAGAGGGGGAGGGGGAGGAGGAGGAGGAGGCGGGAACGCCTGCGGGGGATGACGCCCCCCGGATCGCCACCCCAGAATCCCCAAGCCCCCCGCCTCCTCCTCCTCCTTCTCCTCCTCCGCCTCCGCCTCCGCTTCCGCCTTCGCCTTCGCCTGCGCCTCCGCCTCTTCCTCCTCCTCCTCCTCATCCGCCCTCTGCCTTCGAGCGGTCGATGGGTTGACATCTCGTCTTCTTCGGCGCAGGGGCGGCGGACGGCCGACAGAGGCTGGCGGACGTATAGCAGGTGCGGCTCGGCCGGCGCACATAACTGAAATGCGCTCCTGGTTCTCGAAGCGGCCCATTCGGCCAAGCCGATAGTGCTTCGCGCTGGCGGGGACCTGCCCCGTGTAGTAAGGAGCTTTGTGTCTCGCGTAGTCGTTGGTGCTGGCGAGTGCGTGTGCACGGGCAGCAAACCGCGCATTCTTCAAGCAGTGTGTGTGTGTGCATACATGTAGAAGCAATAGAAAGAGAAGGATATTCAATAAAACGCGAATGATCGACAACAACAGCAACACCACCACCACCAACAACATCAACAACAACGACAACAACACTACCTGCAACACCAACAACAACATCACCACCACCACCAACAACAACACCACCACCAACAACAACAACAGCGGCAGCAGCAGCAACAGCGGCAACAACACCAACACCAACACCGACAACACCAACACCAACAACAAAAACAGCAGCAACAACAATAGTCATGTTATGACTGTTCGCCCTTATCTGCTCACGTACCAGTCAACACGTATATCCCAAACCCTCGACACCCGCCCTCTTCGTCTCCGAGCTGACCCTCTTAGGGGTACATCTTCCTTACCTGCAACGTGTAGTTCGTGCAGCCCCTAAGGCAGGGGAAGAGAGGACGGATGGAAGGAAGGGACAAGGGGGAGGGAGGAGGATGGAGCACGAGAGAGGATAGCAGGAGGGGGGCTAGGAGTAGAAAGCACGTGGCCGAACCAGACGGGCAGATCGGGCGGGTTCACCCTTACGGGCGGGCCGGGAAGGCGGGCCCAGGCGGCCAGGTCGCGCAGGCGGATTGTTGAAGCGTGTGTCCTGCATGTATCGCGGGGAGGTTTCGAGCGATAGCGCGAGTTTTCCAAATAAATCGCGAGATCGCCAGAGCGAGACCGTGATTCCTGAGTGTCACGAGAGCGGCGTTTGAGTAAATTGCGAAGAGGTCCCACGCGAGAGCGCGACTCCTATATAGATCGCAAGGAAGTCCCGCGCGAGAGCGCGATTTGGGAATCCATTGTGAGGACGTATGAGGCGGGAGCCGTTGTTGTTGTTGTTGTTGTAACTCGGGGGCCAAGGGCCCAATTTGGTGACCACACACTGTCCCTTGTAGAAAACAGGGTGCGAGCCCCAGAGGGATAATTTGGATTAAAAAACACAAGGTGGTCCAGGGGGGATCAACAACACGTGTTCTTCAGAAATCAACATTCAACAACAACAGCAGCAGCAACAACAACAACAACACCAACAACAGCAACAACACCAACAACAAG
>CAUYUJ010003371.1:52500-59552 GCA_963575745.1 Prorocentrum cordatum
GAGGAGGAGGAGGAGGAGGAGGAGGAGGAGGAGGAGGAGGAGGAATAGGAGGAGCAGGAGGAGGAGGAAGTTGCAGATGAGGAGGAGGAGGAGGAGGAGGAGGAGGAGGAGGAGGAAAGCGGCAGAGGAGGAGGAGGAGGAGGAGGAGGAGGAGGAGGAGGAGGGAGGAGAAGGAGGAGGTGGATGGAAGGGAGGAGGAGGACCAGTGTAAACCCAAGACCCATCAACGATATTGCAATACAACCTCCATCCAAGTTCCATTTTCTAGGCTCCTACAAGGTTCATGTGCACTGAAGCAAGTGCCCCGTTGGAAGACCACCGTTTGAAAATCCCGAACTGTGCCAGAACACCATTCCTGGGACAACGCCGTGATTCACCGTTCCTGCTGCGTGTTGACGTTCCTGAATCGTGCCAGAACACCCTTCCTGGGACTTCAACGCCGCGAATCCACGTAACTGTCGCGCCCTGACAATCCGACATCGTTCCAAACACCATTTCTGGTATGTTAACCACGAGAATGCTTGAAACTGTGGTGAACTCTTGAATTTGGAGCCACATTTTGACATGGAGCCAGTCAACCCTTTTCATTTATTCGAACGAATGTGCGCGGCGCTAAGGCGACTGCGACATTTTGAAAACGGCCTGTCCTCTATCCGTGAAGCTGTTGGGCTTCAGGATCATAGATGGTGAGGACGTCTCGGGCGAAACGCCCGGCCCGCCCTTTCAACTGGCATCGGGGTGCGACAGGAATGAGTTTTCTTTATGGAGACAGACTAGAGGACGAAAGGCAGGGTATAACTGAGGGTGGGGGGGCTTGGAGCAGGGGGAGGAAGAGGGGCAGGAGGAGCCTGAGGCGACAGTGTGCGCCGCCCCCGACGGGCTATCTGCACCCCGTGGCTGCTTCAATGCAGGTCTTCGATCGGCCGTCGGCGAAAGTGAAGCCCGTTCTCGTTCACAACCCATCTGCAAGAATTGGCGATATCAACGGGCTCTTCCAAGACGAAAGAACATCTGAGAAGGTCCGCTGCCCCTGCTGCCAGACAGCACCCAGGGAAGGCGAGGTCTTGCTTGGACTGCGCCAGGTGTAACTCCACTGGGCCTCGTCAAGATCGCAGCTCAGCGGTGACAGGTGTGCGCCTGACAGCACTCAGGGAGGGCGCTGTCCAGCGCGCAGTCGGCAGCACCCATGGCGACGAGGTCCTGCTCGACCTGCGTAATTCGACACTCCGCTGGACTTACCAGGAGCGCACAAGAGTGGTGACGGTGGCGCAGTTGGCAGCGTCAAGGGAGGCAAGGCCCCGTCTTGGTTCACGCAGGACGTCGCTCTGCTGCACGTCAATGGAGCTCACGAAATGTAGCGTCGGTGACGCAGTTGGCAACGCCCAGCAATCGAGGTCTCGCTTGGGTCCCTGCAGCATCGCACTCTGGTCTACCTCTCGGTGGCCGTTTGGGCCACAGGGGTTCTCCGCACGGCGCCCTTGCTCCTTCGCTTCCTCCTCCCCCTCGTCCTCCTCCTCGAGCTCGTCCGCAGCCATTTTGGCTCAAGATCGCTCTGCCACATTCCATCCGCTACCGCAGCTTCTCCTCGACTGCTAGCCGGACCCCCCCCTCGAGCCAGGATGGCTCCGCTGCTGCAGTGCGCCCTCTTGGCGGGGCTGATCGCGGGCGCGGCGTCCCTCAAGCAGGAGGGGGCCACTGGCCCCAAGAGCAAGTTTTGGAACAGGTTCGGGTCCCTGCCCGAGAACGCCCCAGAGTGGTGCAAGAGCGAGTCGGCCCTGACCTGGGAGGAGAAGAGGCAGAGGGTGGCCCAGCACGCGACGCTGATGTGGGCGAAGGAGTCGCTGAAGCAGCTGCACGAGAACAACATGACGGCCCCCCAGTGGATGGAGGACATGGTCGCAAAGGACGCCCGGCAGGGCCAGATGAAGTGGGCCGTCAAGGAGGCCAAGCGCCTGAGGGCGGAGAACGAGGAGGTCCCAGAGTGGATGTCCGCCCTGGTGGAGGAGGACAACAAGTGGGCCAACCGCTGGGCCGCGTGCAAGGTCGCGGAGCTCGAGTATTCCGGGGAGGAGCCGCCCGAGTGGATGAGGGAGAACGGCCGCAAGGGCGTGTTCGCGGCCGCGGCCGAGAAGCTGGCCGAGATCCAGGAGCAGCTGGACGAGCTGGTGGCCCTGAAGGAGAAGGAGGTCGCCCTGGTGCAGGCCAGGGCTGGACCTAAACGGTGCTTTTGCGATCTCGTTGGCCGTTCTCGTTTCGACTTCGTTCTGATTGAAGACTGAACGGAAACAAAACGAGAACGAAGAACACCGTTTGAAGACAGAACGGAAACAAAACGAGAACGAAGAACACCGTTTGGGTTCGGCCCTGGTGCAGGCCAAGGGCGACATCAAGCTGGCGGAGAGGCACCTGATGCTGGCGCACCGCGGGCACTCGGGCGTCCGGCCGCAGGCCGCGCGGAGGGGCCAGAACCTGTCCTGGGCCCGGAGGGCTCCGACTGCGGGCACCTCCGCGGACTCCGCGGGGGTGCTGAGCCTGGCGAAGAAGAAGGCCGCCGCGCAGCAGAAGCCAGAGGTCAACTTCTTCGGGCTCTAGGAATTTCGCCACGGCTTCACGGCTTGATGCCAGCGGTTGCCTGGGGATGCTCGGGCTCCGCTCGGCATGAGATCCTGGCGTGCCTCCTCGTGCTATAATTTTGACTGCAGTCGCATGGTGATCCTCCGTGCCTCGCCTGGTGGGATCTCCTCTTGCCGTCGCCACCTGCATTTTGATATCCTGGCTGCGAGTTTACGCTCCGTTGCTTCACGGATGCCGCGTTGCGGCGCTTCGCACTTTTTGGCCCCCAGATGTTGGAACCTCCACTCCTTGTTGTACTTGCCCTCCTCCTCGAGCGCTCGCCCGCGCGTGAATTGGCCCGGGCAGGTTTTTTTTTGTTAGGTGGCCCTAGAGGTGGTCCTGGGGGGGGGGCAGGCGTTGTCCGCCCCGGCCGCCGCTGGAGTCGAGACAGTGTACAGCATTCGCTGCGCTGCTGGGGGGAGAAGGAGCAATTCCCGCCGACCTCTCTCGGGCTGGACGAAATGGGGGGATTGGGAAAGCGGGGGGTACGAAATTTGCTGCACGCAGCTGGTTTCGGCCTCATCGAGGGGCCCATTCCTCGATACATAGCCGCCTCCGGCGCTGGGAGGCGCCGGGAAAATCAGCTACGTGAGCTGATTCTCAAACCCCCCCTTTGCTATCCCCCCCTTTCGCCCGACCCGACTCTCGGGAACTCTGGAACGCGGGCGGCAGTTGGACAGTCAGTAGCGCCCAGGAAGGCGAGGGCACGGTCGGGTCCCAAGAGCACCGCGCCCCGCTGGCCCTCCCAGGAGCTCTTCGAGAGTTGCGTCAGTGTCGCACTGGGCAGCACCCAGAGAGGGTGCGGTCTGGTTTGGGCACCCCGTGGTGCCGCACTCCGGTGGACGTCCCAGGAGCTCAGGACGGTGGCGTCAAGTCTGCGCAGTCGAGAGTGCCCTCGGCAGGCGACGTCTCTCTTGGGGCCCCGTCAGACGACGCTCCGCTGGACCTTCTTAGGGTCGGGACTTAAGAGGCGGGGGTCAACGCAAATGGGGTTCAGTCAGAGTGCCGGATCTTGCTGGATCCTGCAAGGCCAGGGTCGCATTCGCATTGGGCAGCACCAAGGTTGGCGAGATCTCGTTTGGAGCTCTGCAAGACTAAACTCCGCTTGACTTCCTGAGAGCTCACGAGAGCGTCGACGGTTGCGCATTGGGCAGCGCCCGGGCAGCACCCAGGGCTGGCGGGCGAGGTTTCGTATGGGGCCCCGTGAGGCCGCACTCCGCTGGACCTCCCAGGAGCTCTCGAAAGTGGCGTCAGTTTTGCGTTGGGCAGCAGCGGGGGAGGGGAGGTCTCGTTTGATTCCCCGTAGCGCCGCACTCAGGTGGACCTCCCAGCAACTCTCGCCAAGCGGCGGCGGCTGCGCAGTTGGCAGTATTTAACAACGCATCTAGGAGGCGAGGAGGAGGAGGCGGGAGGCAGGAGGATATAGGAGGCAGGTGGATGTATGAGGTAGGAGCCAGGAGGGTGGAGGGGCGGAGGTGGAATGAGGAGAGGAGGAGAACGCGCAGCAGTGCTGCGCCCATCCACAGGAGGGCTGGGAACATCATTAGCATTAAAGATCAACTGTTGGAGGTCCGCGCGGTTTTGTTGGGTCGGCACTGGACTCCCCTCCCCTGGCGCCTTCAGAGGCGCCCTGGTTTTCGCGTATCCGTGATTCGTGGTTATTTCCAGAGACATACGCACACCTATGTACATATCGGATGTGAGGGGGGGAGATCGCAGTGACATGGATTTCCCCCACCAGGAAATCGGTTTCGGTATCGTGTTCGTGTCGTGCGTGCGGGCGAGAGGAATGAGTCCCCCTCCTGTCTAGGGCGCCGCCAGGCCAAACATCCGCCCCTCCCCCGGGCTGTGCGGCGGTTGCCGGGGGTGTCCCGCCGAGGTGTCCCGCCACGGTGCACCGCGGTGTCGCGTCGGTGCCCGTTGGTGTCCCGTCGATGTCCCGTCGGTGTCCCGTAGTGAGATCGATAGCGAGATCGATAGTGAGATCGATAGGGAGACCGATGCTGAAATCGATAGTGAGATCGATAGTGAGATCGATAGTGAGGTCGATAGTGAGATCTACAGTGATACCGATAGTGAGATCGATAGTGATACCGATAGTGAGATCGATCGTGTCATCGATCGTGAGAACGATAGTGGTGTCCCGTCGGCGTCCCGTCGGTGTCCCGTCTGTGTCCCGTTGGTGTCCCGTCTTTGCCCCGTCGGTGTCCCGTAGTGAGATCGGTAGTGGTATCGATAGTGAGACCGATAATGAGGTCGATAGTGAGGTCAACAATGAGACTGATAGTGCGATCGAGAGTGAGATCGACAGTGAGATCGATCGTGAGATCGATTGAGCGAGACGTTGGTTCCTCCTCCCCCCGAACCTCCATATCACCCGAAGAGTGGTCGCACTGGCACATCGATTTATATACACAAGTGATGCGCAACCGTGTGTCTACGCCGTTGTGTGAGCATTCTGTCAATGAAACGCAGTTGTCGATATACGTCTACGTGTCTGTGCGTGTGCGTGTCTGTACGTATGTCGAGTGGACCTTCGGGCCAGGGGTCGCGCCGGGGGTGCGGGGCTGCTCCTGACAGACCTCCGTACGTTCCTGCTTCTGCCAGTCTTGTTGTTCCTCTAGGGGTATCCTTGGAGGCGTCATCTGGTGCCGGTACCGATTCCCGACAAGTAGCCTTTGGCGACGCGTGCCTGCCTGGGACTTGGCAGCGACGCAGCTCAGGGGAGCGTGAACATGGGGTGATGGGGAAGGGGCAGGCGGAGGAGTGAGCTTGAAGTGCGGGGGTCGATCCAGGAGCTGACCATCACTGGCGAGCTCTTCGGCAATCTCATCAAGGCGGGCCCCCTCATCGCTCAAAGCGGTCAATCCCCCGCTCTTCTTTGCAAGCCTTTCCTTCACTTTTCGTGTACTGAAGTCTTCTTCTGCTGAATCGTCCTACCCCGCCCCCGCTGATGATTTGTTTGGGAGGGGCGCGTCGCTCAGGATGCCTTCAAGCAACAACTTCGCGCCCGAGCCCAGCCCATCAGGCCCAGACATCACCTCCATGGCCAAGGGGGGCCCCCTCAGGTCCTGACTCGTTCAAGGCTTAACGACTTCTGCCGTCCTTCGACTCGCGCTAGAGCGGCCGCGAGCTGCTCCAACTTTCCCTGGAGATCTCTGGATTTACCTGGTTTTGCCCGGATGTATCTCGATGTGCCTGGATTTACTTGGATTTGCTTAGATGTATCTGCATGCACCTGGATTTATCTGGCTCGATCCCCACAAGCCGATTGGCGAAGCGTCGACGAGCCCTTACGGACTGACGCTGCGAGAGGGGACGCGACGTGCACGCGTGCCCCGATGTCGGGCTCTGGGGCCCTCCGGGTTGGCCCGGGATCGAGACGTGCCGCAGGCAAGGCGGCGCCTGCTTCCTCCCGAGCGTGGCGCGCGCTCTGGGCAGCAGAGGGCGCTCGAGCTCTCCCGGGTCTTCCCGCCTCGCCCTCCTCCTCCTCGCATAGGGGCGCGCAGACAAAGGGGATGGCACGAGGGGGAGGGCCTTCCCCAGAAGACAGGGGGGGGTTCTTCTCGGACGTCAGAGACCTTGCCAGAAAGGGCCTGAAGGCTTCTGACCGTGGAGAACAAAAGACGCCCCGAAGCCTAATAGCACGACGAAGGCGTGGCCTCACTGAGATGTCGTCCTTGCGTTAGGGATAGACATTCGGGATGGTCTGGATTGACGCATCTTCAGAAACGACCACCCTATCCCTAATGTTTTTGGCCCTCCGAACTTAGGTCCCCTCCCAAAGGGTTAGGGTTTTTTTCCCCACATCCTGAGTGGGGTTCTTGTTTTCCCAGAACACCCTCTCCTTCCCACCCACCTCCCGCTCCATCTTCCATACAGCACAATAATATTCCTACCACACACACCATACCATACCATAGTTCCTACCACACATACCATACCAGACCATACCATACCATACCACACCATACGTACCATACCGTACCATACCATACCATGGCGTACCATAGCATACCATACCATATCACACCTATGCCACACCGTACCATACCATACCATACCTCCAGTACCATACCATACCACATCATACCATACCTCCAGTACCATACCATACCGTATCGGAATACCATACTATTTACATGGTTTCGTGCCCATCCCACCCCTCCAGGGAGGCCCCGCCTGAGCGAGGAGGGTATCGGAATACCATACTATTTACATGGTTTCGTGCCCTTCCCACCCCTCCAGGGAGGCCCCGCCTGAGCGAGGAGGGTATCGGAATACCATACTATTTACATGGTTTCGTGCCCCTCCCACACCTCCAGGGAGGCCCCGCCTGAGCGAGGAGGGTATCGGAATACCATACTATTTACATGGTTTCGTGCCCCTCCCACCCTTCCAGGGAGGCCCCGCCTGAGCGAGGAGGGTATCGGAATACC
>CAUYUJ010003371.1:59652-67152 GCA_963575745.1 Prorocentrum cordatum
GATGAGGAGGAGGAGGAAGTCGTCGTGATTTCCGCCACGACGCGGCACCTCGGCGGGAGGGCTCTTCCGAGGGGTCAGGGCGCCCCGCTCGTTGCAAGCGGCCCGCCGGAGGGAGAGGGGGGGAGCATGGTATGGGGACAGCGGTGGGGGGGTTCCTCGAAAGGCTCAGGCGACCTGTCTTCCTCCTCCTCCTCCTCCCATACTCCTTTTCCTCCTCTCCGCCTCCTCCCTCCTCCTCCTCATCCTCCTCCTCCGCCTCCGCCTCCTCCTCTCCTCCTCCATCCTCACTCCTACTCCTCCTTCCTTCTCTCCTCCTCATCCTCTCCTCCTCCTTCTCCTTTTCCTCCTCCCCCCCCCCGCCTACTCCTCTCCTCCTTCCTACCTCCTCTCCTCTTACTCCTCCTACTCCTACTCCTTCCTCCACCTCCTCCTGCCTCCTTTATCCTCCTCCTACTCCTACCCCTCATCCTCCTCTCCTCTCCCCTCCTACCTCTAATTCCCCCTCCTCTTCCCCCTCCCCCTCCCTCCTCCTCCTCCTCCTCCTCCTCCTCCTCCTCCTCCTCCTCCTCCTCCTCCGCCACCTCTCCCTTCTCCTCCCGCGATTTGCTGCTGGCCGCAGATAGGCCGCTTTCATTACAGGAGCCTGGCACTGCAACGCGAGGATTCAACTGGTGCATTGGTCATCGGCAACACAAATATGATTTGATGTGATCCCATGCAATACCAGACCCTTTGACACTATGTCATTGTATCCGATCCTGTCTTTTTTCGGTGGACGCCGTCCTGACTCGGCCACGCCTGTGCGACGGCCTTCGACCAGTCACTACTTCACCCCCGCATCGCTTCGCAGGGTGATCTTGTCCGTCTAGTGCTCGACGCTGTGGAAGCGGAGAAGAAACCGGTATGAATCACATTGTTGCAGGTCCGCGCGGATTGCTGGGGTCGGCGGCGTATCTCCCTCCCCTGGCGGGCGAAGCGTGCCCATGGATTGCTCCAAAGGAGCCACCAGGGGGGCCCAGCGCCGACAGGGAATCCGCGCGGACCTTTGAAAGTGCATGTTCCCTATCTGTCCTGGCGACGGGAGCCCATAGCATACCATCAGTTTTGGTTGCTTTCGGCGTAGATGGCCCATACCGTGCTTGTAGACCTACGACCCAAGCTCACTCCAGTCTTTACAATAAAAGGTGTGTGGCCCGATTTTTTTGGGGGGATCTGCTTGGAGCTGTCTTGGAGGGTTCTGGGGGGTCTGGGCAAAAGGCCGCCCTTTCATGGCCTGCTTGTGGGGGTCTAAGATTGCTCGTCTGGGAGGGTTGTGACCCTTTCCTCTGTAGGAAGTCGGGCCTGTCACTCAAAAATCGTCAGGGGACGATTGTTTTATTAGTTGTTGGTATTTTGTTGTTGTTGTTGTTGTTGTTGTTGTTGTTGCTGCTGCTGCTGCTGTTGTTGTTGTTGTTGTTGTTGTTGTTGTTGTTGTTGTCATTTTTCGTTCCAAATCCGTCTGCAGGGGGACGTGCCCGACCCAACCCCTGTATTGCCATGTTGTCCTGCCCCATGGCCCGAGCGGCCCCCCGCCCAGTGCGACCTGGTGCAGACCTCGTACCTGGGCCTGGCCCTGCGCTGCGTGGTGGAGGCGCTGCGCCGACCGCTGCACACGAAGATGTTCAAGTTCGGGATCCTGGCGCTGGAGCAGTTCCTGGAGAGGCCTCGGGGCCGCCACGAGGTACGGTGAGGGCATTGAGTAAGGAACCCCTGGATAAGGAATCTGGAAGCTGGGGCAACTTCAATCGAGGACTGGCCATGGATATCACCACCGCCCTCATCCGAGAAGTGTGTGTCCTAAGGATCCGAAGGCTCACGGGCACACTCCTGAACCAGCGCCCCCACCGTATCGATCGGCAGCGAGCGAGCGGGGGAGGTGAGGAGGGAAAAGGCCCTCTCCGAAGGCCACGGGGCTTCTCAGAAGCCCGCGCGCCTTCGGAGAAGCTTTTTCTGTGTTTTCGGGGAAAAGGCGCAGAACACGCGGGGGTCTTCTGAGAAGGCCTTCTGAGAAGGCCTTCTGAGAAGGCCTTCTGAGAAGGCCTTCTGAGAAGGCCTTCTGAGAAGGCCAGGCGACGTGTGGGTCTTCCTGAGAAGGCCTTCCCCTTCTCACTTCCCCCCCTTGGTCTCGCCGCCGGATCGAGGCTCGAGGTTCGCGTTCGTGCCTTCTGTCGCGAGCGTTTGCGGTTGTTTTAGGGTTCTCACCGTTCAACAATGATTACGTTGACCCCCCCCCCCCTCCGGTGTTCAGAGTGTTTTTTTCAATTGAAGTGCCCTTCCTGGGGCTCACAACTTGTTGTACTTGGGAAATCTTGGATCTCCGACCTGCGTTGCTACCCCCAGAGCTACAACAACAGCAACAACACTATCAACCATTATAAGACTGTTCGCTCTTACATGCGTGCGTGTCTATCAACCTGCATATCCCAAACCCTTGCTGCTCGCCCTCTTCATCTTCGACTGTACCCCTTTGGGGGTATATCTCCTTTACCTGACATGTGTCATTGGCGCAGCCCCTCGAACAGGAAGACGAGGGAGAAAGGAAGGGCAGCGAGGGGGCAACGAAGGAACGGGGCCACGAAGGGCAGCGAGGGGGGCACGAAGCGCTGCAACGGAGCCACGAAGGGCAGCGAGGGTGCCACGAAGCGCTGCAACGGGGCCACGAAGGGAATCGAGGGGGGCACGAAGGGCTGCAACGGGCCCACGAAGGGCAGCGAGGGGGCCACGAAGGGCTGCTCTGGGCCACGAAGGGCAGCCACATCTCGATGCCCAATTAAGCTGTGAGGGAGTGAGGGGGTCCTATGCGTCAGCGCGACCCCAGGGTGCCTGAGTGTCGGGAGCGCGGGGCTTGAGTAAATTGCAGGGAATTCCAACGCAAGAGCGTGATTCTTGAGTAAATTGCAAACAAGTCTCCAGCGAGAGCGCGACTCCAGAGCGCCGAGAGAACGATTCCTGAATACATTGTAAGGAAGTCCCAATCGAGAGCGCGATTCAGGAGTAAAATGCGAGGAAGTCAGGCGGGAGGGGTGTTGGCTGAATTGTGAGGAAGTCTCAGGCGGGAGCCGTTGTTATTACCTGGGGGCCCGGGGTGTAGTTTGACACTTGCGAATTTCCTTGATGGAAAACTAGGGGCGAGCCCCGGGGGAAGCGCTTCAATTGAACAAACACAATGGTCACCGGAGGGGGGGATCAACAATATCTGTTTTCAGTAATGGGAGTTCAAAAACAACGAACCCGATAGTTCCTTACAGTCTATTGAATAATCGCGTTTTCGCTCGGGACGTTCTTGCAGTTTACGCGGGAATCGCACTCTCTCGTGGGACTGCCTCGCAATTTATTCAGACGCCGCGTCTTCGACACTCAGGAATCACGCTCTCGCTCTGGACCTCCTCGCGATTGCTGGGGCTTCGTGCTACCGCTGCAGATTTCCCCGCGATTCGTGCAGGACTGACGCTTCAGCGACCCGCCCGCTCGACCCGGGCCCGCCCGCCCGCCCGCCCGCCCGCCAAGGGCCGCCCAGCCGACCCGCCCGTCTGGTTCTGCCACTTGTCTTGCTCCATTCCCGCAGTTCTTCCCTCCTGGGTTCATGATTTGTCCTGTCTCCCATCTCTCCTGCTTGGCAGGTAAGGAAGGAAGACGGCAGGTGAGGAAGACATGCCCCGAGGGGGGGGGGTGATCGAAGGCGATGATGGCGGGCATCGTGGTTTTGCAGTACACATGCTGATTGGTACGTGAGCGGATAAGGGGGAACAGTTCTAAAACCATCCTCCCCTTCCGGTGCACCTGCCCAGTGAAATCTCGGATCTCCAAGTTGCGATGCTGGCCCCGAATTACTACAACAACGTATCTTGATCAGTCGTCACAATTTTGTGAGGAGTCGCGTGCTTTTCATCTTGCCCCCTCTTTTTTTATGGATTCCTCCTTTGCTTCATTTTCAGGAGCCGTGCCAGCTACACATGGACGGTAAGGAAGACACACCCTCAACGAGGGTACGATCGAAGACCAGGATGAGGGGTATCGAGAGATTGGGATGTACATGTTGGTTTACGCGCACGCGAGCAGCGCCAACAATCCCAATTTGATTGTTCTTGAGTTCCCCTGTCTGAAGAATAGATATAACTTATTCCCTCCATCCGGTGCACCTTGTGCTTTTCAGTTGAAGTGCGCTCATGGGGCTCGCATCCTGTTCGTTACCAGGGGAAGTCTTGGGCCTCGGACTGTGCCCCTAGCCCCCAGTTTACAACAACAGCGGCTCCCGCTTGATGCATCTTTACGATGTATTGAACAATTTGGCTTTCGCACGGGATTCTCTTACGATTGATCATGGAATTGCGTTCTCGCTCGAGACGTCTATACAATATATTTGCGAATCGCTTTTTCGGCGCATTGGAGTCGCGCTCTCGCACGGTGCTTGCCCATAATTTACTCAGGCACCGCGCTTTCGCCTAAAACTTCCTTGACATCTACTCTTGCCAATCTCTCTTGCTAACCCTCTCGTCCTTTATCTTTTTCCTCTTTATCCCTTTTCTCAATATTTTTATTATTCCTGTTCGATGGGCTGCGCCAAGGTCACGTGGCAGGGAAGGGAGATATACCCCCCAAAAGGGGGCACAATCAAAGAGACGAAGAGGGCGGGTATGGGGCGTGCGGGAGATACACGCTGAATGACACGCGAGCGTATGACATCGAATAGTCTCAGACTTCTTGTTGTGCTTGCTGTTTTTTTGTGTTGCCACTGCTAAACTATAACCATGGTGGACCCCCCCCCGGTGGCCATTGCTTGTTGATTGAAGTACCCCTCCCGCGGGTCGCACCCGTTGTTTATAAGGAAAGTCAGGGGGGTCAGGCTGTGCTGCTGGCCCCCGACCTACTACAACGGCTCCGGCCTGATACTTCCCAGCAGTTTGTTCAAACTCGCGCTCTCGTTCGAGACTTCCAGCACTTGATGCAGGAAACGCCCTCTCGCGTGGGATTTCCTCGCGACTGACTCGGGAGGCCTTACGACGGCGGCGACGACGAAGACGCTCGCGAGCCCTCATGGGGTCCTTGTGGGCCCTGTTGGCCGCGTCCCTTTCCTCGTTGTCGTCGTCGTCGTCGTCGTCGTCCTCGCCCTCTCTGTCTCTCTGCCTACTGTTGGTTTGCTGACGACGATGACGAACGCCACCACCACCGCGACGACGACGACGACGACGACGGCGGCGTGACCACGACGACGACGACGACAATGAGCGCAACTCAACGCAACGCAACCGAGGCTGTTCCTGCAGCCGTGTTGCGTTGCGCTGCGTTGCGGGTAGGGGGGGAGGGGGAAGTCCAGGCACACCACTTGGGTGTTTCACTTCGTTGGGCGAAACGGCGAGATGGTGGATCCAGTCTGGGTACACCAGCAGGTTGTTCTGCCTTGCTGTTGAACATTATTAATTCTAAAGAATAATTATTGTTGGGCCCCCTGGTGCGCGCCCCCCCCGCCGCGCCTAGGCCGCAGCTACATTTTCATCATTTTCGTGAGGAAGCCTCAGGTAATACGATGTCATCAAGATCCGGTTGTTTTGTTGTAATCCGTTTTCCCTTGCAAAAAACACTATAAAATGACATTTCTTGTTCTAATATAATCAAATTTCAAGAATCCCTTGCAAAAAATAAGGTAAAGTGGACATTCGCGCGCGCAAGACGAAATCCTTCCAAAAGCTTAGTGTTCGGAGCGATTTTAACATAAAAACATCAAAAAACCAATGGTTTTTCAACAAAAAAATGTCAAAATCTCATCCCGCGCGCTCTTGCGGATTCGTAGGAAACCCAACACTTTTTAAACATTTCTGTCAAACGGGCTTTTGCGAGCAACTTTTTCGAACTTCTGCGACAACGGTTGCGCACCTGCCAGGGCCATCATCCCTGTCAAATAATACCATGCGGGACACATTCGTTTTTTGCGCGCGCACGCCGAAATCTCCAAAAACCATTGGGTCCTCGAAAAACACCTGCACGTCTTCCCTTGCGAGTACGTATCATGTGTATCATGTGTATCATGTACCATATGCATCATATGCAACAGATGTTCTGTGGAAGGCTTAACAACTTCTGTGGGTTAACAAGGCTTAACAACTTCTGTGGGTGTACGAACGTAGGCTTAACAACTTCTGTGGGTGTGTACTCCACGCCAGTGTAGTAGCCACGGTCGTCCGCAGGCCACGAAGTGAAGTGTCCGAACGTCATAGGGCGGGAAGCTGGGTGTGGGTGGTGGCGAAGAGTCGTGTGGATATTTGGTAGAGCTTGCATTGCCCCCCCACAAAGTGGGGGTATTGGCTGGCGTCGCATGAAAACCCTGGCACTGGTGAGAACACTGAGCGTTCGGGTAAAGTGATTGTTGTTGTTGTTGTTGCTGTTGCTGTTGTTGTTGTTGCTGTTGTTGCTGCTGCTGCTGTTGTTGTGCTTGTCCCGCTTTCAGGTCAGGAGCCGGCCCGGGGGCGGCCCGTGGTCCGTCTGTCGTTCGTGTTTTTCTGCGCTCTCTGCGTAAGCATCCGCTTGGGAATCACAGAGCCGCCTGCCTGACGTCCACCCTCAGGGCTGCCTTTTCGCAGGCCTAGAGGTTGACACCAACACCAATATCGGCGGTGTGCCTCCACCGCGGGAAGAAGATCCTGATCTCGGTGATGGTGGTAATATTTTGGCTTCGAGGTGACCGACATATTACCACCACCACCGAAGTCTAGGATCATCTCCCCCCTGTGGAGGCACCCCCCCTGTGTTGGTGCTGGTGCCCATTTCCAGGCCTCCAAGGGGTGCCTTTTTCAAACCGTTCTGATGGAGTCAGGAACGACAAGCGAACAGCGGCGACAAAACGTCCCTGGAGTTGTCAGGAGCCACCAAGAGAAGGAGCGGGGGAGGATACAGTCGGGGCCCTGAAGAAGGAACCCTTTTGGTTGGGGAGGGGCTCCGCGTTCCTTAAGTGTTTCACAGCTTGCCTCAGGTTTTCCTTTTGTTCCCAACCATCCTGTGGTGTTGGGTCCTCGTTTTGAAGAGACGGCGCCCCGCGTTCCTCACCTCCTCCTCCTCCTCCTCTCTCCCCCTCCCTCCTCCCATCATCATCATCATCATCATCATCAACATCATCATCATCATCATCATCATCATCATCACCATCATCATCATCATCATCATCATCATCATCATCATCATCGTCATCACCACCGATTTCGGCACACCCCTCACACGTTTCGTGGCCCCATAGGGAGCTCCACCGAAGGCCCCAGTGGCTAGGGTTCCGCATGCCTCCCCACCACCCATTTCGGCACACCCCTCACACGTTTCGTGGCCCCATAGGGAGCTCCACCGAAGGCCCCAGTGGCAGGGTTCGCATGGCGGCCCGCACCCATTTCGGCACACCCCTCACACGTTTCGTGGCCCCATAGGGAGCTCCACCGAAGGCCCCAGTGGCAGGGTCCGCATGCCCCCCCACCACCCATT
>CAUYUJ010003371.1:72152-79774 GCA_963575745.1 Prorocentrum cordatum
GGTCTGCCAGAGCCTGACGACCCCCTCCCTGGAGGTCTCGCGGCGACGACGCGGCGGACGAGCGAGCACTCCTGCGTGCTCCGCCCCCGCCCCCGCCCGCTCCCGGGGCCGCTCGCGTCGTCGCGGCCGGGCCCGCCCCTCGAGAGCCGCGGTGGACACGCACGCCAGGGCATGTTTTTTTTTTTTTTCGTTGGGGAGTGTCCTCGGGCTCAGCACCAGGCCTCTCGTGCGCTGCCTCGGTCATCCCTCCTGGTCGGCTGCCGTTGCCGCCTTCCCGCCGCGCCTCGCCGGGTTGTGTCGGCCCGCGCTCCCGCACTGGTGCCTCCACGTCCTCGCTCCCCCTCCTGCTTCTTCCTCCCTGTTCTTCCGCTGCCTCGTCCCTCCACTACTACTACTACTACTACTACTACTACTACTACTACTACTACTACTACTACTACTACTACTACTACTACTACTACTACTACTACTACTATCACTACTAGTATTACTACTACTACCACAACTATTACCTACGACATACTACATAGTACGTATCACTTGCTATTTACTGCTACTGCTATTACTACTACTACTACTACTACTACTACTACTACTACCACCACTACTACTACTACTACTACTACTACTACTACTACTACTACTACTACTACTACTACTATTACTACTGTTACTAACATTCCCATTACTACTACGAGTACTACTACTACTACTACTACTACTACTACTACTACTACTACTACTACTACTACTACTACTACTACTACCAGGGTCAAACCTCACCTTCGTGTCTACTCTGAATGAATGGGTAAGGGTAAGGGTAGGGGTTCGGGTTCGGGTTCGGGTTCGGCTCCACACAATCAGTTAAAACCACATAGAATAACATAGAAGAGTCGGAGTTTAGTCGTACACGAAGCAGGAGTTCGGAAACCCACAATTTCGCCATTCGCTGATAGGAAAACAATACAAGGGCTACAGAGCAAATAGTTCACGAAGATGAGGTTCGGAAGCCCACTGATTCTAATAGTACACGAAGAAGGGGTTCGGAAACCCACAATTTCGCCGTTCGCTCGTAAGAAAACAATACAGGGGCTATAGAGCCAATAGTACACGAAGGTGAGGTTCGCAAACCCGTTGTGGAAAACGAGAAAACAGCGTTCCTCTTTTCCTGTTCGCTTTCCTCTTCCTCATCCTCCTCCTCCCCCTCCTCCTCCTCCCCCTCCTCTTCCTCCTCCTCCTCCTCCTCCTGCCCGTCCCCCACCTCCTCCTCCTCCTCTCTTCTCCTCCTCCTCCTCCTCCTCTCATCCTCTTCCTCCTCCTCCTCCCTCCTTCCTCGTCCTCCTCCTCCTCTCCCTCCTCCCCTCCTCCTCCCTCCTCCCCTCCCTCTCCTCCTCCGCCTCCCTCCTCCTCCTCCTCCGCCTTCCGCCTTCCTCCTCCTCCTCCTCCTCCCTCCTCCTCCTCCTCCTCCTCCCCCTCCCCCCTCCTCCTCCTCCTCCTCCTCCATCCTCCTCCTCCTCCTCCTCCTCCTCCTCCTCCCTCCTCCCTCCTCCTCCTCCTCCTCCCTCCCTCCCCTCTCCCCCTCCTCCTCCTCCTCCTCCTCCTCCTCCTCCTTCTAACCATCACGAACCAGAAACGAATAAAACCAAAATGCCTTCCCGAATAAAACCAGAACGACGTCCTTATGAAAACCCACCCTCAAGTGGACCAGAGGGCCACGATCCTCGTGAGGGGTGTTCCGGCATTGGGCGTCGGTGGGGCGTCGGCAGCGCTCCACATTGGGCCAGGGCCACGATCCATGTGAGAGGTGTGCCGAACTTCAGCGTCGGGTGGCGATCCAAATGTGGCGAGGTCTACGATCCGTGTGAGGGGTGCGCCGATATTGCTCATCGGTGGGCCGTCGGCAGCGCTCCCAGGTGGGCCGGGACACGATCCTCGTGAGCGGCGTGCCGGAATTGGACGTCGGTGGGCCTTCGGCAGCGCTCCCACTTGGACCAGGGCCACGATCCTAGTGAAGTGCGCGCCTACAGCCTTTACAGCGAATAGTGCACGGAGGTAGGCATTGGCGCGAAAGGCACGAAGGCCAGGTTTGAGACTACGGTTTTCGTAATTCCCCTGGTAGGAGTTCTATTAGGCATGATACAATAGAAGAGTACACGAAAGTGAGGTTTGTAGCGACACGAAGACTAGGTGCAACCCTACTACTACTACTACTACTACTACTACTACTACTACTACTACTACTATTACTACTACTACTACTACTACTATTACTACTACTACTACTACTACTACTACTACGACTACTACAACTAACTACGACCACTACGACTATTAATAACTACTACTACTGCTGCTACTTGATAACACTACTACTACGACTATTACCACGAATTACGAAACTACTACTACTATTATTACTACGTCTACTACTACTGCTTCGACTACGACTACGACTACTACTACTACTACTACTACACTACTACTGCTACTGCTACTATAGCTACTACATAATACTACTCACTAACTTACTACTCACTACTACACTACGAACTACGGCTTTACTACTGACTACTACTACTACTAATAGCTACTACTACGACTAACTACGACTACTACTACTACTGCTCTGCTACTACTACTACTACTACCAACCACTACCACTACCACTAACACCCCGTACTACTTACTACTAACTACTACTAACTACTACTACTATTATTACTACTCATAACTCTACACTACTACTACACTACCCACTGTACTACTGCTACTATCAGAACGACACGACTACTATTACTTCCACTACTAACTACACTCTAAATTCTACTACTACTACTACTACACTACTACTACCACTGCCACTACGATCTACTACTAACCAGTAGCACTACGACTAAACTATACTACTAAACTACTCCTACTATAAACTACTACGACTACTACGACTACTACGACTACTACGACTACTACGACTACTACGACTACTACGACTACTACGACTACTACGACTACTACGACTACTACGACTACTACGACTACTACGACTACTACGACTACTACGACTACAACTACCACTACTACTACTACGACTACTACTACTACTACTACTACTACTGCTACTGCTACTGCTACTACTCCTAGTACTACTATCACTACTACTACTACTACTACTACTGCTACTACTCCTACTCCTACTACTACTACTACTACTACTACTACTAGTACGAGTACTACTACTACGGCTACTACTTCTACGAGTACTACTACTACTACTACTACCACCACCACCAGCACCACTACCACCACTACTACTACTACTACTACTACTACTACTAGTACGAGTACTACTACTACGGCTACTACTTCTACGAGTACTACTACTACTACTACCACCACCACCAGCACCACTACCACCACTACTAACTACTACTACTGCTATACTACTACTAACTACTACTACTACTACTACTCCATTAACTACGGCTACTCTACGACTACGACTACGATTAAAGAACACGCTACTTTCTACTAATACTAACTACTTCTACTACTACTACTACTCTACTAACTACTACTGCTACGAACGACTACTACTACTACTTCTACTACTACTACTACTACTACTACTACTACTACGACTACTACCACTACTATTACGATTACGCTTACCACCACCACTACTACTTCTACTTCTTCTTCTTCTACTACTACTACTATTATTATTACTACTACTACTACTACTACTACTACTACTACGATTGCTGCTGGTCTTCTATGGGTGGATCCAGTTTCTCCACGTCTCGTGATCCGGATCAGGGCGCGCCCGCTCGCTTGACCGCTGCGCCACAAGTAAGTGTGCGTGTGTGGATTGGACTGCACTGGCGCTTCGCGCCGTGCACCTTGGTCGCTATCTTGGTCATCCTTGAGGCCGTCATGTGGGCTTCTTGGGTTGTCTTGAGGCCCTTTTGGGCCGCCGTGGGGCCATCGTGGAGGCCCCTGGGCCGTCTTGAGCCGACGGAGCTCCGACAAGGGGAGAGCGGGAACATCCTTCAAACCCGAGGGACACGATCCAGTTTTGGCTTCTCCAGTCTTGCTGGAGGTTCTCTTGGAGAGCTCTCTTGGCCGCCTCGCCTCGGGTGCCTTCTCTCGAGGCACGTCTTGGGCCTTCGTGTGGGCCATCCTGGCGGCATCGGTGGCAGGCCTGGGCCGTGCTGGAGGCCTTGGGGGGGGCAGCCTGGGCGCCCAGGAGAGCGCGCGCCAGAGAGGCATCGGCCCAGCCGAGGCGTAGGGTCTAGGTCAGTTCGGGGAGGGTGCCCTAATATCGGGGGCGGCAAAGAGGGGGGTGATGCCGGGGGGGGGATATCATGGCGTGGGCCATGATATCTCCCCAGATTTCATGGCGCCTCGTCTTGTTTCATTACGTCCCCGGCCCACCCCCTGGGCCGCGCACGTGCCGCCGGCCATGATTTGCACCGCCCCCTTTTGGGCGCCCCCCACCTGGCCGACCCCGATAACATCGTGTTCGTGTTTGCTGGGTGCTCTCGTGCACCTCGGGGGAGGGTGCCCTCGGACGTTCTGCCGCTTTTGGCTGGCGGAGGGTCGCGCGTTCTGGGAGGAGGTTCTTCTGTGTCCAGGTCCGACCGCATTACGGAAGTTTTATTACTAGACAGCACCTGGCATTATACCACGCCTCAAAGGGACACGGTGGCGGATCCCCATCTGGCGCACGCGGTGGGAACTCTCTCTCTCTCTCTCTCTCTCCAGCTTGTGACCTCCCTTGGCTGCAAGGACGGACTTGCGCATAAATAAGAGCCAGCTTTGAAGTGCGTGTCGCATGGAAAGCGACACCCCGAGTAGCTCTTTGGTGCCTGCTGTCTTCAGTCTACAGTCTCGGGGCAGCTCGGGAACTATCGCCTCCATGGGTCTCTCCTCCTCCTCCTCCTCCTCCTCCTCCTCCTCCTCCTCCTCCTCCTCCTCCTCCCTACTCCCTCCTCCTCCTCCTCCTCCTCCTCCTCCTCCTCCTCCCCCTCCTCTGCCCATCTCCCCCCCCCCGCTCCCCCCGCTCCCCCCGACCCCCGCGGCCGCCCCTCTCTCGGGGCGCGAGGCCCTCCCGCCGGAGCTGCGCACCTCGACCCCCGGGACGCAGCTCGCCCCGCTGAAGCCGGACCGGGCGGAGGAGGAGGGGGAGGAGGAGGAGGAGGAGGAGGAGGAGGAGGAGGAGGAGGAGGAGGAGGAGGAGTAGGCGCACGCACGCACGCACGCACACACACAACGCAACGCAACGCAACGCAACGCAACGCAACGCAACGCAACACAACACAACACAACACAACACAACACAACACAACACAACACAACACAACACAACACAGCACAGCACAGCACAGCACAGCACAGCACAGCACAGCACAGCACAGCACAGCACAGCACATCACACACACACACACACGCGCACACAGCGCCAAGTTCACCGCGCTCGTGGGCGAAAAGCATCTCCGTATCCACGGCCTCACGGGCCAGGCCTCTGGGCCGCGACCCCGCTGACCTGGTGCGCTTTTTTTTTCACGGATGCCCCGCGCGGAGCTTATCCGTGCGACCCCGTGTCCGCGGGATCGCGCCCTGGAGAATCCAGGCCCGCGAGGGCGCCGGATGCGGACACGTCCGCCGCTCGTTGCGCACTGCACTGTGCAACTCTGCTCCCGCTCGGACGCGCCGCGCGGCTTGCGCTTAAACATGTGCGTCGCCGCTCGCGCGGCCTAGTCACCAGCCAGCGGGTTGGGGGAAACCGTCGATTGTTGAGCATAAGCTAGTGTGGTGGGGGCGTTGGTGAGGGAATGTGCCCACGAGACTTCAGATCCTGGTGGATTCTTTATCTGATGAGGACGGCAGTGGTGTCCATGGTCAATCCACAATTGTAGTTCCACTGGCTTCCGGACCGTGGATTCCTCATCCAACGGTTCCTTCTCCAATGCCCTCGGCGTAGCAACAAGAGCACGAGGAGGAACATAAGCACTATATTTTTTGGGCAGCAGCAGCAGCCGTAGGAGTCAGTAGGCGACGGAGGGGGGCGCCTTCTCTGGGAGGACGTGCTCAAGAACTACAACATGCCGGCCCCGCCTCCAAGGCTGTCGGGCCTGTCTGTGGCTGCGCCCGCGCAGCAGGACAGCCAGCCTCAGGAGGCGCACAGGGCGGCAAGTTTGCCTCTACGCAGCCTCGTCGTCGTCGTCCTCTTCCTCCCCTGTTAATGTCCCGCCTGTTCCTCCTCCTCCGCTTCCTTTTCTTTCTCCTCCTCCTCGTCGTCGTCGTCGTCGTCCTTCTCCTCCGCCTTCTGCTCCTCCCTTTCTTCCGTAGCCATTTTGGCTCATGCTTGCCTTGGGCGTCAGGGGGGCTGTGCGTCCGTGTCTTTCCCTGCTGCTTCTGCGCTCGAGAGCGGCTCAGCCCTTCTTCTCCCCTTCGCCGCGTCCTGTGGCCATGGAGGGGGACTGCCCAGCGGTGAAGGCCACGGTGGCTGCGGGGGGCCGACCCGTGTGGGGAGGCCCAGGGGCGCTGCGAGCGCTCGAGGCTGCCTCGCTGGGCGTTTCTGCTGCCCGCAGGGCCGCGCGCAGGCGACGCCTGGCGGCGGCGGAGGCCGCCGCTCCGAGGCGGGGCGGCCTCGGCTCGTGGCGGGACCCCGAGGCGGCTGCACGGCCTGCGCGGATGCCTGCGGCGAGCGGCCGCCGCGTCCCGGCCTCCCGGAGGCGACGCCGCAGCGCCGCGCCCCTCGCGGCGCGCATCCCCGCGGGGGCTCTGCCGCTGCGTCGGCCGCCCCCCTGGCGTGGGCGGCGGCCGGGCCGCGCCCTGGCGAGGACTTCGGGCTCGTGCTGCGCGTGGCGAGGCTGGAGGCTCGGCTTCTGGACGCTGGGAGCGCCGACGCCGAGGTGCGGGTGGACGCGCCTCTCCTCTCCTTCCCCGGCGGCGCTGGAGGAGGAGGAGCAAGAGGCGTACGAGTACGACTGCGACTACGACTGCACCGATGTGGAGGCGGGCTCGCGATGGTATGCCCCTGGCGGCTGGCGGCCTCGCGATTCCGAGTCGGAGGCCATCGCTTTCGGCTTCGGGCTGAAGGCGGGCTGGCGGCTAGCGGTGCTCCAGACCGAGCGCGTGGAGTCCGTGCAGAAGCATAGCGATGGCCCCGTGGGCTGCGACATCGACGTGAACGGGGACGTGGCGAGCGACGGCCCCGTGTGCGTCGACATCGATGTGAGCGGGGGCGTGGTCGAGTCCCAGTGCGGCGTGGAGAACCGCAGCCCCGTGTGCGGCGAGCTTCCCGCAGCTGGCGCCGGCAAGCATTTCGACGTGAGCGGGGACGTGTGCAGCGACTTCACGCCGCAGCTCGGCGACGCCATGGCGCACGTTGTCGAGGAGCAGGTCGACGCGGGCGACTTGAGCTCGGAGGACTTCGAGCTCGCGTGCCCAGGCGGCCACAAGCTCGCCTTGCGCCGACGACCACCTTTCGCCTCCGAGTGCGAGTGGTGCCACCGCGTGAACCCCGCCGCTCCCCCACCTGCTGGTGCGCTGCCTGCCAGTACGCGGTGTGCGAGGAGAGCTTCGGGTGGGCGCGCTGAGTCGGGCAGGCTCGGCGG
>CAUYUJ010003372.1:0-12500 GCA_963575745.1 Prorocentrum cordatum
CTACTAGTATTACTACTACTACTACTACTACTACTACTACTACTACTACTACGACTACTACTACTACTACTACTACTACTACTACTACTCTTACTACGACTATTATTGTTACTACTACTAATACTACTACTACTATTGCTACGACTACTGCTGCTACTACTACTACTACTACTACTACTACGACTGCTACTACTACTACTACGACTAGTACTACTACTACTATTTCAACTACTCCACGCTCCGATCCGATCCGACTTCCCGATTCGATGCTAACCGCTCCTGCGGTGTCGCTACGCCATATTTTTTTCAAAACGTGGGCGCCTGATGTGCGACCACTTGCTAATGGTGAGCGTACCATACGGGTCCAATGGACAGTGCGGTATTGGGCATCCCTGCCAGGGTTCATCTGGCTGCAAATATCTTCAGTTTCTGACACCCAGCAAAATCAGGATTCTGACCTGCGGGGGTAGGGTCGATGAAGAAAAATCCGCATCATCATAAACTTTCGAATGTCCGCGCGGACTTCTTTGATCGGCGTTGGACCCCCTCCCTGAAGGGCGCACCAGCCACGTCTCCAGAGGGGTCCAGCGCTGTTCCAAGAGATCCGCGTGGACCTCCGAAAGTATACGTTTCTGCCGTCTGTTGGTCTTCATCCTTCTGAGGAGCATGAGGAGGACGTGCGCTACAGCCCCCCGAGTGCTAGAGCCTTGCAACCGCCAGCACGAAGGATGATGATGCTGATGATGATGCAGATGATGATGATGATGATGATGATGATGACGATGATGATGATGCTGCTGCTGATGATGCTGCTGCTGCTGATGATGATGATGAGGCTGCTCATGCTGCTATTGGTATGCTACTGCTGGTGATGTTGTTGTTGACGATGATCACACTGATAATGCTGATGCCGATGCTGATGCTGCTGCTGATGATGCTGCTGCTGATGATGATGAAACACATGCATATTATGCCAGTACTGATGATGATGGTGATGATGATGAGGCGGTTGATGATGATGATGCTGATGCTGCTGATGATGTCCATGGCGATGATGATGGTGATGATGACGATGATGATCATGATGATGATGCTGGTAATGTGATGATGCTGATGATTCTGATTATGATGACGATGTTGGTGATGTTGCCGATGACACTGATGATCATTACTATTATCGTGCTGATGTTGCTGCTGATTGTGCTAATGATGATGATGATGCTGGTTATAATACTGATAATGCTGATGCTGCTGCTGCTGCTAATGATGCCGATGCTGCTGATGTTGATAATGTAATGATGATGATCATGATGATGACGATGATGGTGATGATGATGTTGATAGATAGTTATCATGATGACGATGAGGATGATGGTAATAGTGGCGCTGCTGATGATGGTTACTATGATGATGCTCCTGATGGTGTTGCTGCTGCTCATGATGCTGCTGATGACGATGATGATGACGATGATGATGATGCTGCTGATGATGATGGTGACGATGCTGCTGACCATGCTGATGATGGTGATCATGACGATGATGCTGATAACGCTGATGATTGTGACGATCATGCTGATGATAATGATGATGATGCTGATGATGATGATGACGATGCTGACGATGGTGCTGATGATGATGATTCTGATGCGGGTGATGATGATGATGAGGATGATGATGATGATGATGACGCTGACAATGATTCTTAGGATGATGATGCGGATGCTGCTGATGATGGTGCTGGTGATGATGATGCTTATGAGGATGGTGATGCGGATGATGATGACGATGATGATGAGGATGCTGATGAAGGGTGACGATGATGCTGATGATGATGACGATGGTGATGCTGATGAGGATGCTGCTGCTGCTCATGATGATGATACTGAGGATGATACTGCTGATGATGATGCTGATGCTGATGCTGATGTTATGCTGATGAGGATGATGATGAGTGTGACCATGATGATGCTGATGTTGTCGATATGCTGATTCTAATAATGATGATGATGGTGAGAACGGTGCTGCTGATGTTGATGCCGACGATGATGCTGATGCTGATAGTGATGATGCTGATGCTGATGCTGCTGATGATGAGGATGAGGATGATGGTCCTGATGATGATGATGATGATGATGATGATGCTGGACATGATGATGCTGATGCTGATGATGATGCGGACGATGATGATGACGATGCTGATGCTGATGGTAACTGTGGTGATGATGCTGCTGCTGGTGGTGATGATGACGATGATGGTGATGCTGATGTTGATGATGATGACAATGATAATGAGGATGATGATGATGATGATGATGATGATGATGATGATGATGATGATGATGATGATGCTGATGATGATGATGATGATGATGATGATGATGATGCTGAAGCTGATGACGCTGATGCTGATGATGATGATGATGTTGATGATAATGATTATGCTGCTGATGCTGCTGATGATGACGATGATGAGGATATTGCTGACGATGCTGATGTTGATGCTGATGCTGCTGATGATGATGCTGATTCTGATGCTGACGATGCTGATGCTGACGATGGTTATGATGATGAGGATGCTGATGATGATGCTGATGATGATGCTGATGCTGATGATGATGCTGATGTTGATACTGGCGATGATGACGATGCTGCTGCTGATGCTGGTGCTGATGCTGATGCTGGCGCTGAGGAGGAAGATGGTGAGGCGGATGAGGAGCAGGAGGAGGAGGATGCGGATGCGGATGCGGATGCGGATGCGGATGCGGAGGAGTAGTAGTAGTAGGAGGAGGAGGAGGAGGAGGAGGATGAGGAGGAGGTGAGGAGGAGGAGGACGTGGAGGAGGATGCGCATGCGCATGCGCATGCGGAGGAGGAGGAGGAGGAGGAGGACGAGGAGGAGGAGGAGGAGGACGAGGATGAGAAGGATGAGGAGGGATCAGGAGGAGGAGGAGAAGCAGGAGGAGGATGATGAGAATGAGGAGGAGGGGGAGGAGGAGGAGGAGGAGGATAGGAGAGGAGAGGAGTTGGAGGAGGAGGCGGAGGGAGAGGAATACGAAAAGGAGGAGGATGAGGAGGCGGAGGAGAGGAGGAGGGGAGGAGGAAGGAGGAGGAGGAGGAGGATGATGATGATGCTGATGATGATGATGATGATGATGATGATGAGGAGGAGAGAGGAGAGGAGGAGTAGACGCAGGAGGAGCAGGAGGAGGAGGAGGAGGAGGAGGAGGAGGAGCAGGAGGACGGAGATGGGGGGGGACGGGGGAGGAGGAGGAGGATGCGGATGAGGATGCGGAGGAGGAGGATGAGGAGGAGCAGGAGGAGACGATTAACAGGACGATCAACAGCCAGGCTACAAATCTTACTGATGAGATGCTGGCGATGGGACAGAGAGCTTCCCCTGTCGGCGCTCTGTGCGCCTACAAGGACTTACGTGCACTTTGACACGGCCCTTCACCATGGGGCAAGGAAACGGGGGTCTTCAGTCCACCGCAGTCAGCTCTCTGGGCAAGCTCGCTTGCCGCCTACCTACGGTTTTTCGAGCTGCGTCCGCCCCGTAGGGCTCAGATCACGACACAATCGTGCCGCCCCAAGCCACCCGAGGGGGCGCCACTCCCCTCGGGCGACTCCGCACCCCCACGCACGCCAGGGCGCGGCACCCTGGCCGTGGGAGGGATGGGTGCGGGGGTCCACCAATGAGCCCCCCGAAGGGGACCCGCTCCCCCGCCCAGGCGCACGCGGTGTACGTGCCGGGCCACCGCAAGGAGGGAGCTGGCGATAAGATGCATTTTTCTCTCCCCCTGGCCCCTACGGGCTAGCAGGGGTGACGATCGGGCTGCTACCCGCCTGTTTTCCTCCTGGCCCCTACGGGCAAACAGGAGTGGCACAGGTGCCAGTAGGAGGAGGAGGGGAGGAGGAGAAGGAGGAGGAGGAGGAGGAGGAGGAGGAGGGGGAGGATGAGAAGGAGGAAGATGCGGGGGGAGGGGCAGGAGGAGGGAGGAGGAGGAGGAGGAGGAGGAGGATGAGAAGGAGGAAGAGTATGAGAGCAGGAGGCGGACGCGGAGGCGGAGGAGGAGGAGGATTCGGAGGAGGCGGAGGAGGAGGAGGAGGAGGAGGAGGAGGAGGAGGAGGAGGAGGAGGAGGAGAGGGAGGAGGCGGATGAGGAGCAGTACAACGCTGAATAACATGAGTAATACTTAGGAAGCGGACGCGGACGGACTATGACAAGGAAGGGGACGATCAGGCGGAGGAGAAGGATGATGATGATGATGATGATGATGATGATGATGATGATGATGATGATGATGATGATGATGATGATGATGATGATGATGAGGAGGCGGACGAGGCGGAGGAGGAGGATACCACATACGAAGAACAGGTATACGCATGATAATGGGAATGCCACGAACAAGAAGAATGCGAAGACGACGGCTAACAATCTTAATACTACTAATTACATTGCTAGCCATAGGCATGCTTAGACAAATAAGACAAATCAACGACTGATACAGCATATAGTATTACGACGTCGAACACTAATGACCATACCAGCACTATTGATATTATTATTTCAGAATCGTGCTAAGAGTAATGCTAAGTATGCACGCACTATTCGCAGTACTATTGCTAATCATAGGAATAGGAAGAGCCACCCGACGAACCATACTGATATTAGCAAGAACAATGCTAATGGTAACACTACCAGCCAGAAGGCGATCATTGATACTCAACATACCATCAATACTCGTAAGAACACTAGTAACAATAACGGTACTAATGGCACTAACACTAGTAGTAATAATGTACCGAACACGAAAATTTGTTTAATAGTATTTACTAATGATAATCAGTAACAATCTGAAGAATAAGAACAGGATGATGAGGAAGAGGCGGGGGAGGGGGAGGAGGAGGAGGAGGAGGACGAGGAGGAGGAGACGGCGCAGGCGGAGGAGGAGGAGGAAGATGAGGAGGAGGAGGAGGAGGCGGAGGATGCGGAGGAGGAGGAGGAGGACTAATAACAATAATGCTAATAATCACAATATTAAGAATCGTAATACTACTAATAATAATAACACCAATAATAGTATGATTAGTAATACTAATCTTGAAAATACGAACAATATTATTACGGACCATAACTGATACTACCAACAATGGTAATAATTCTTTACGCTTCGCGTATCCCCACCAGCCCATCTCACAACAGCAACTCTTGCGAAGCATGCCGACAGTTTTGTTTTTCAGGCGTGTGTCCGCTTGCCCCCCGCATATCTCCCCTGCTCCTCCTTCCTCCCGCCTCCTTGTACATCCTCCTTGTGGGGGGAGCGGGAGAAGGACGAGGCGGAGGAGGAGGGAGAGAAAGCGCTCCTCGTGGTTTGAGTCGTTTGGGGTTTCTCGTCCTGGTGTGAGTCGTTCGGGCCCTTCTTCCTGGTGTGAGTCGTTCGGGCTCTTCGTGGTGTGAGTCGTTCGGGCTCTTCGTCCTGGTGTGAGTCGTTCGGGCTTCTCGTGGTGTGAGTTGTTCGGGCCCCTCGTCCTGGTGTGAGTCGTTCGGGCCCCTCCTCCTGGTGTGACTCGTTCGGGCTCCTCGTGGTGTGAGTCGTTCGGGGCCCTCGTCGTGGTGTGAGTCGTTCGGGCTCCTCGTGGTGTGAGTCGTTCGGGCGCCTCGTCCTGGTGTGAGTCGTTCGGGCCCCTCCTTCTGGTGTGAGTCGTTCGGGCTCTTCGTGGTGTGAGTCGTTCGGGCCCCTCGTCCTGGTGTGAGTCGTTCGGGCTCCTCGTGGCGTGAGGCGTTCGGGCACCTCGTCCCCTTTTGGGGCGTCTTGGGGGCCTCTTGGCGGCCCCAGGGGCTTCTAGGAGCGTCTTGGGTGCCTTGGGGGAGCCTCTTCGGGCCTCTTGGGAGCCTCTTGGAGGCCGTTTGGGGCGTCTTGGGGGCCTCTTGGCGGCCCCAGGGGCTTCCAGGAGCGTCTTGGGTGCCTCGGGGGAGCCTCTTGGGGCCTCTTGGGGGCCTCTTGGGGGCATCGTGGGGGCCTCTTGGAGGCCTCTTGGAGACCTCTTGGGGCCATCGTGGGGGCCTCTTGGAGGCCTCTTGGGGGCCTCCTGGGGACCTCTTGGGGCCACCTTGGGGCCTCTTGGTGCCTCCTGGGCGCTTCTTGGGGCCATCTTGGAGGGAATGGATCTGAGAAGAGGGGAGCTTTCATGAGCGCTGCTCCCTCGGAAGGGCAAAATGAGGCCAAAACCTTCGTACAATCAATAATTTTGCCTTGAAGGAAGAGGGGAGCTTTAATGAGCGCTGCCCCCTCAGAAGGCCCAAATGGGGCCAAAACCGTAGTACAATCAATGATTTTGGCTTCAAAGAAGAGGAGAGGGTTTTTTCTCCCTCCCCCCGTCGGGGCCAGAATCCTTGTGAGGGGTGTCGTTTTTTAGCCCTCCCAGGAGTCGAAAAAGACCCCTCCAACGACCCGCGAGGCGCCCTCTCCAGGCCCAGGGGGACGGGGTAGGGGGAGGGGTAAACCCCTCCCCGAAGGGGAAAAAGGGGGGTTGAGGACAGAGAGGGCTCTCTAAACCACTCACGCCCAAAGGGCTGGTGGGATTACTCCGACGGAAGGACCCCGCATGAGAATCCTCTGGGCGAATCTGGAAAAAGCCCTCACCGTCGTCCTTGTGGTCGGTGAGGCGTCCTGGCTGTCTCTTCCGCGTATATTTCTTCTCGCGTTGGCGCGGGCCCTCCCCCGCTCCCTACGTTGCCCCCGACCTCGCCCTCCTGTTTTGGCTCCGGACATTCAGAAAGTGGCCCGGGAGTGGTGTTCTGGGAACACGAAGAACACGAAGTGGCTTACAGTTGGCTCCGGGCATTCAAAATGTGGCCCCGGAGTGGTGTTCTGGGAGCACGAAGAACACGACGTGGAGGCGGGCTCGGCTGTCACTTATGACGGATTTGACTGTAGGCATTTCCACTTGCTCTGCGACGATGGTCTCACTGCTGCGGCTATGCTTTTCGAGTTGATGGAGTCGGTTGGAGTGCTGCCTCGACAGGTTTCTGCTGTCTTGATCGCCCTCCTCAGCAAGCCGACAGGCGGCTTCAGGCCGATAGGGGTGTTTTGCTCCTGGTACAGGGTGTGGGGTCGCCTCAGGCGGCCCCACGCCCTGGACTGGGAGCGACAACACCCCCGTCGGTACTGGGCCGCAGGGGCTTTCAGAGGAGCGTCTGATGTGGTGTGGCGCCAGTCAGTCCGAGCTGAGTCAGGCACGGCTCGGAAGCTGTGCAGCGCCAGCGTTTTTTATGACATGCTCAAATATTATGAAACGATCAACTTGGATATGCTGGAAGATCGATGTCGTCGTCATAACTTTCCTGAAGTCATCACTCGGTTGTCGATCCATGCTTACAGGTGCGGCCGTTTCATCTCTGTTGCTGGCGTGCTGGACGGTCCCTTTTTCGTGATCAATGGGGTTGTTGCTGGATGCAGCTTTGCGACATCGCACATCCGAGTTTTCGCGATGGATGCGTTTGACCAGCTCCCTCGGCACAAACAGTTAGAGTTCGATGCGTACATCGATGACACGGGTGTTTCGAGCACTGGCAGTCACAAGCAAGTTGTCCAACAGATCGTGTCGACCTCTATCATGTTACATCACGTCATCACCAATGACATGGGTTGCCAGCTGTCTCTTGCTCCAGCAAGAAGCTGGCTAGTGACTTAGCCATCTCCCTTGGTCAGTTAGGGGGTAGAGTGCGCGATTCCACGGTCAACCTGGGTGTTGATTTTTGCGCGGGCCGATCGGCCCGAGTTTCGGGCAGGAATTCTAAGATGAAAGCCAAAGCTGCTCTCATGTGTCGCAAAGCTAGGCGGCTCAAGAAGCAGTCGGAGCATGTTGGTAGAGCGGCCCTCAGGATCTTCGCTGCTGGCCCCCTCGCTAGAGGGGACTATGGAGCGGAGATCCTGGGGGTCAGCGACCAACAGCTTCTCGTGATGAGACGCCAAGCTTTTTCGACCGTGCGCCCTTTCGCCAAGAGCCGCTCTCTCACTGCTGTCAGCATTCTCTCGGAGGACCCCTGTTGGAGAGCGGCCAGTGCCCCGATACTTCGATGGAGTAAAGAGATATGGATCACTCACACGAGGATATTTGATGGCTCCCTCTCCTTTGAAGACCTTCGGTCTGCGTGGAATGCCGTGTTCTCGCTGGATAGGGTCACGTGGCCCACGGTCAAGGGACCGCTCTCTGCTCTCAGGCTTTCTTTGCTCCGTCTTGGGTGGAGGGTGACCAACTTCATGACTGTGGTTGACGATGGGGGTTATCAGATTTCCCTGGGCCTTACCTCCCCCAAGTTGCTTGAAACGCTTTGCAAGGGCGCCTTTTTGAGAAGCCTGGAGCGGGACTTGGGTGGTAAGTGGGGTGTTGGGAAGCGTTTGTGTTTGGACATCACCAAATCTGCTTGCTCTTCTAAGAAGTTTACCCGATCCCAGCAAGGTTGGATTCGTGCGTGCACCAGCTGCGCCATATGGACAGCTGACCGTGCTCTCAGTGCAGGATACGACGTGGACCCGCTATGCCCCAGGTGTCGGGTCGCCCCCGACTCCATCGCACACAGGCTGTGGAGCTGCCTTGACGAGGAGGTCTCTGGGTTGAGAGCTCAGTTGGTCCCCGCCTCTGTTGCTGCCGACGCCCTAGCGGCCCTGTCAACTGAGGCCAGCAGTGCGGATCTATGCCTATACACTCGAGGGGCTTTCGCCCACCCCGCCGACTGGCTCCCTGGGCCAGCTCAAGAGGGTACGAACTCCCTTCGGTACATTTGGTATTGCAAAGAGCTCATCAGCCCTGAGGGCCCTAGGGCCCCCGCCAATGGAGAAATGTGGGGTCACCTCTTCGTTGACGGGTCCTGCCAGCGCCACCCCATTAGAGAGCTCTCGAGGGCCTCTTGGGCTGTCTCAATGAATTCGGACGATGGGGAGTGCCTTGGAGAGGTTCGTGGCCCTGTCTGGGCCCACTACCCGCAGACCCCGCAGGCCGCTGAATTCTCAGCTAGGTGTGTGGTTGCCCAATTTATGATTTTTCCTTCGGCCCTCTACTCCGATTGTGCCAATGTTGTGCATCAAAGTGGGCTCCCCGAGACGGAAATATACTCGGGGAAGCGCACCTATTCGGGCATGATCCTACAGGCCAACTCTTTTGAAGGTCAGCTTGTAGAGGACATTGTGAAGGTCAAGGCTCACCTCAGCCTGGAAGAGGAGGGCCTGTCTGCTCGTGAGAGGTTTCTCCGCAAAGGGAACTCAGATGCTGACATTGGGGCCAAGCGTGGCCTTTTGCTCCACCCGTCTGCCCCTGAGGAGATGGAGGAAGTGACTCGTCTGGTGGATGCTGCCCGTGCTTATTGCATTCTTGCTGCCAGCCTTCTGCCGCTCTGGCCGAAGTTGCCCCTCGATGTGCCGTGCGCCCCACCTGAGCTCGCTCCCTCTTCGAGCCCCCCCCTCGTGCCGCACCAGTGGGAGCGATGGGGCGGCATTTGGAGGTGTGCTGTCTGTCTACTGGGTCGACGAGGGGCAAGTAGTTGCCCGCCTCCAGGGCGATGTGTGGCTTTTTCCAAGTTGCATGCTGCCAAGCAGCAAGCATTGGATCACCGCGCGGTGGGTTTCAATTGCTCCGACGGCTCGGTCTTGTTCATCTGCCTACGATGCAAGTGCTACTCCTCAGGGGCCTCAGTCAGAGGCCTTGGCGGAAAATGTGCTCCCCCGCCGTCGCGTGCTGCTAGATATGGTTGGCGACATCTGCTTCGCGGTGACCACCCTCACTACTTCAAGCGGAAAGAACGGGTCACAGTCGACCTAGACAACTGTATGGCCTGTTTTGACTCGTATGTCTTTGAGTGCGCCGATGGACCGTCTGGAGTGGGTGGGGACTCGGTGGGTGTGACTGACGGGGGGAATGAGGAGTGCGTGCGCCGTCCTTGTGATGGCAAGGACGATCTGTCTGCTCCAGTTAGCTCCTCCCCTCGTGAGGGGCCCATATGCGTGCGGAGTCGGCTAGTGGCCGAAGAGGACGCAGCCCCGCAGCCTCCCTCTCAGGGACCACTTCTAACGCCTTCCTTCCTAGCGAGACGCCGCCAGGACGAGTCGGACAGCTCGGATTGATTTCTCTGTGGCGCAGGGCCGCCATTTCGTGTTCGTTTTGTTGCGCGGCCCGATGCGACTGACCCCTTTGGCAGGCATCCGTGCTTAACCCCACATCTGGGGCGAGTCCGTCGGTCGTCCTGGCGCTGGCTGCACCGGGGGCTGCGGGCTCGTCGTCCTTTTGTGGGTGGTCGAGTTTTCCCTGTGGCGAGGGTGCGCCATCTCTCTCTTCGGCACGGCCCGATGCGACTGGCCCTTTTGGCAGGCATCCGTGCGTTACCCCACATCTGGGGCGAGTCCGTCGGTCGTCCTGGCGCTGGCTGCACCAGGGGCTGCGGGCTCGTCGTCCTTTTGTGGGTGGTCGATTCTTTCTTTTGGCTAGTTGTTTCGCTCTCTCGCTGCGTATGCGTCGTCGTGCACGAGCGTCAGGCACCCCATCTCTGGGGGGAGGTGCGCGCACATCTTGGGTGCACCTCTTCTTGGTCCGAGCACGGAGATGACTCCATCCTGACCGTGGCTCGGCTGGTGTTGCCGTGGCTTTGAGCGTAGGTTCAGGGCCCCAACATCCTCTCTTTGGCGTTGGGCGCGCTTCTCGTGCGTGTGTGCGTTGCGCGTCCCACGGTCTCTGCCCTCCACGTCTCGGTGCCATCGCGGCCCTAGTGGGAGGGCGCTGTCTCGTCCGTTGTCCCTCTTGCACAGCCGAAGGCAGTCGGAACGAGATAGCGTCCAGTTGCAGTTTCTCTGCAGCTGGCTTTCTTTTTTGGCGCTTGCAGCTCGGGGTCTCCTTGGTCACGTGTGCCTGCCCCCTCTCTTAGAGATGTTGTGGCTGGTGCACATTGTGCTTGGGCACCGTCGTGTGGCCCTTGGCCCCGAGCTGTCTCTTTGGCGCTGATTGGAAGAGGTCTCAGGCGACGGTGCCTAACTTTGGCACTGTTGTTTGCCTCTTTCCTCACAGCTTGCAGGTCCCGCCCTGCCAGCTGGCTGCACTATGCGGTGGATCCGTAGAGGTCAAAAAGGACTGGCGTTCTGGCAGCGCGAGAGCTCAAACATGGCGACAGTTACAGGAATTTGATGACCGCTTCGGATTAGTAACATGATCCGCGGGCCCCATAGGGAGGGGGCTCCCGCTTGAGACTTCCTCGCAATTCACTCACAAATGTGGCCTGGGAGTGGCGTTCTGGCAGCGCGAGAGCCCAACAATGACGGCAGTTACGGAAATTGGATGACCCGCTCGGATTAGTAACATGATCCGCGGGCCCCATAGGGAGGGGGCTCCCGCTTGAGACTTCCTTGCAATTCACCCACAGACGAGGCCCAAAGCGAGTGAGTGAGTGAGTGACTGACTGACTGACTGACTGGTGATGATGATGATGATGATGATGATGATGATGATGATGATGATGATGATGATGATGATGATTATGATGATCATCACACTCCATCACGTGCGCACTCATCATCATCATATGTGAGTGCTGATGAGTCAGTGAGTGAGTGAGTGAGTGAATGCGTGAGTGTGTGAGGGATGATGAGTGAGTGAGTGAGTGAGGAATGAGTGATGATGATGATGGTGGGTTCATGTTCCTGCGCGGGGTGTCCAGAGAAAACAAGAACCCCACTTTGGATGTGGGGAAAACTACCAACAATGATAATACAACGCATAGATTCGTATTTACCCCGGCCGAAATATTTTCCTCTTGGGACCCACATTACGGAAGCGACGCGCCATTCAATTGAACGAATACATGTACCGCCCTCCTCGTGCCTCCTCCCTTCTCCTTCCCCTCTCCGTCCTGGGAAAACCACCTTCCCCCGTGTAGTCATAGCTTTGGTCAACAGAGCCGCAGTTCCGTGGATAACATGAGGCTTCGCGCGCGGTGCCCCGCGGATCCCATGTCCCCTGGGTCCGGGATGTTGATGATTATTATATATTAATCGCTTCGCTCATTCCGCCGGCCCATGTTGTCGCACCGTTGTGGGCTAGCCGAGTTTTGGGGCCTCTTGGGGGCCGTTTTGGGGCCTCTTGGGGCCTCTTTTGGGCCTCTTGGGCGCCTCTTGGGGCGTCTTGGGGGCCTCTTGGGGGCCTCTTGGGGCCTTTTTGGGGCCTCCTGGGCGCCTTCTGGGGCGGAGGGCTCGATTTTTCAGTTCTCGGTTCCCCTCTTGAGCCCCTCTTGGGCCCGTCTTGGGGCCTCTTGGTCCGTCTTGGGCGGCACTTGGGCCGTCTTGGGGGCCCTCCTGGGCCGTTCCGGGGCCGTCTTGGGAGCCTCGTGGGCCGTCTTGGAGCGGTCTTGGGGGCCTCTTGGGCCGTCTTGGAGCGTCCGGAAGCCGAAAAAGCCAGAACGCAAAAAACATCGAACAAAAACAATGAAAATCAACGATTTTGGCCTCTTGGGGCCCT